>CM023357.1:37716156-38044056 GCA_013282895.1 Eriosoma lanigerum | reverse complement strand
GGTTCAAATTTTTTATTAAAGAAAACTAACCTATCCTGTACTATGTTAGTATTTATTAAATTATTATTGTGTCGTATATAAACTGAATATGTACATTTTTAAAACTGTTTTGTGTTTGAATTTAGTTTTAAACAATTGACTAAATTAAAAACGAACACAACCACTATTTAATGCGAACTAATTTATACTATTTTCCGGCAATCCATTGTTTTCACACCATATCTTTGGAGTTTTTATTAATTCCTTGTTGAATTCGTTGGCTGAAAATAATTAAGAGTAATGATTAATTATTTTATATATTATACCTATACTGTACAATAAACATTGTATACATATTAAATAGATAATCGTAAGGTGTAATATTAATATATTATGCAAAATGAACATTGAATTATGTTTCAAAATAATAACGACAAATGATAATACATTTATACTATTTAAGAAAAGAACACAAAATATAGGTACTACACGGGTGAGTATTAAATAAGAAAGTATTATAATAGGCATATTCAGCCATACAGGTTATTAAAATTTTATGTAACCAAATCATATACCTACGTGTACCTATGTACAACTCAAAATTTAAATTCTAAAAATATATCAATTTAAAATATGAAATTATTATTTTTAAAAATCATATTATACATACAAATTTGAACCACTAAATCTCTTTCGTAATTATTTATCAATGCTAAAATTAGTATTAAATAATTTGTTAAATTTTCGTAATATATTTATAATATGTTTATGTAGGTATTCAATTACATAAAAAAACATTTATAAATATCATATAACAAGACATATTAAAAATAGTAATTATAACAATAAAATATTAGAATTATCATTTTATATTTAATTCGTTTTAAATTATTGCTAATATAATTATAATATAAATGATTAATAATTCAATATATTTTATTTATAAAGAATAGTTGAAATGTGCGTGAAGTTGGCACACTGAGCTCAATTATGAAATTAATACAAATTAACACCAATTTATATTTGTGTAAATTTGTTAATAGTTTGTAAATAATGTTTAATAATTTTTTAAATAAAATTAAGTTAAAAGTTCAAAGTACATGGAATTGTCTCTAGAAATTGATAGAACATAAAATAAAAAAAAAAGTGAGAAGGTCGATTATAGACGTTCCTCCTTGGTCCCTTCGGTTCTCGGGAAAATTATTGGTTTATTATACTTAAGATTTGAACGCAATGATATTGTATTAGAAAATACTATTCTAAGCGAAACAATTTGCTACGGAGAGCATATCCTATTCATAGTAATCGGACCATTATGTCTACACAAAAAAGATTATCTACATAAAAAAAAATATCATAATATTTAATTCTAGTAAAAATATTCAAATTTTAGTAGCTTATAAAAAAAAGTTATGACTTACGATTTTCAAAATATTTTGGAAATTGATAGAGTATTATATGAGTAGGCTTCTATAAAATTTTCAAACCGTTAAACCTAAATTTGCAGGTAATTTTAATCATTTTTGAAAAAAATTTGAAATCTCTGTACTTAGTTAGAAAATCAATCAATCGTTTCCAAATTTTGTTCTCCAATGTGAATATTAAAAAAAAATTTCAATTCCCTATGATAAAAACCTAATTAGTTATAATGAAATAAAAAAAATTTAAATAATGAAACCGTTATTTTGTCGATTTTCGGGAATTTTCACTTTAAAAGCTTATAAAAAAAATTATCAGTCATAATTTTCAAAATATTTTGTAAACAAATTAAGTAGTATATGATTAGACTTCGATAAAATTGTTAGATCGATAAATCAAAAATTGCAGGAAATATTAAATATTTTTGAAAAAAAGTTTAAAGCTCTATACTTGGCCAAAAAATCAATCATTTCATTACAAAATATTAACACACTTGATATTATCTATGTTAATACTCAAAAAAATTTTAAAGGCCCTACGATTAAAACTCAATGAGTTATAACGAAATATAAAAATTGTAATTAACAGAAACCGTAATTTTGCCGATTTTTACCATTTTTTGGTGGTTTTTCTTCTCCCAAAGAAAAGATTTTGAAGAATTTGAAAAATGAGCTAAATAAAGTACCAACTAGATGCAATTTAGTACTGCAATAATGTGATAATCGGGCCATTATTTCTACCCGTAAAAGTGTCTTCATAAATAAATTAAAAAAAAAAAAAAAATACATCTTTGTAAAACCAATACATTCTTTGCTTAGCTCAGAATCTAAAACAGAAATTCATATTTAAATACACTTTTATTAATCTAATATTATTTCCAAGTATCGATACTCGATGAAAAGTATCTACATAATAATATATAATAACACTTGTTCATTTTATTCCATAATAGTAGTTATTATGGGAGGCTATAATTTTCCGGAATAAGAATTATTTATTTTTCGTCTGATATTATATATGTACTCACACATATTTTAATTCTTAAGAAAGTATTTAATTATTCATAATATGAACATAAAACTGGGAGTGCTACGTATTTGACACTATAAATCAATATTCTCCAAAAACTGTGTTTTAAAAAAAATTAGGTTGCAAAATTTGAATTGACTTTACAATTTGTTGAAAATAGATTCCAAGATGTTGAAACAGGTTTGAAGTCGATACGACAAACTCGGAATGTTACACAAAGTTGGCACCCCAAATATATGTTCAATACCTGTGGTAAAAAATTAATTGTACAAATTTTAATTGACGTTTAAAATTGTTGTAAAAAAGTTGCAAAATATTGTATTAATTTTATTATTGTGTTATAAAGTGGGGCTGCCAATTCACGGACATACAACTGTAAGATATTTACACTTAAATACTAACATTTTCTATCATAATTGCTTTTAAGTATCTCTGGAAAAATTATGTTTATTTACATATGTAAATTAATATATATTAATGTATGGATATAAATTTAACTTATACCTAATAAATATTTAACTGTGACTTGTTAGTTACTAATATAATACTATAGCTCTATAAACTATAGCAGTGTTTCTCAACCTTTGTATTATGGTGTCACACTATTGAAATATTTCATATGTTGTGACACAAAATAAAACAAATAAGAATAATGGGTAATATTAAATATTTATAATTCATTGATAATATAAACTTAAAAATAACAAAGAAAAATATAACATAAAATAGTAATTTTAATGAGAAATTTGTGATTGATATTTCTTACATACATATAATGTATCAACCATACGTGGTGAAATCTTTGACAAGGCGACTCTTAACTTTTTTTCGATATTAATTAATCTTTCCCTTTTTTTGTTTTTAATTTCGTTCAATGCAGATAAAGCTACCTTGCACAAATTGACGTTAAAAACGTTATAACATGTACTAACCAACGTTTATCAATTATATTCTAATTATATCGTAATTCTAATTATTAAGATTACGATAATGATAAAATTTATTTAATGTCGATAGCTGATAATCCATTTTTATTCATCATAAAAATTATATCAAGTACTTCATATTCATTTTTGTAAATAGTGTCAACAATGTTTGTACATTTTGTGTCATTTAATATTAGTACTTTACGCGACACATTTGGACTTACTCGGCGATACACTAGTTGAGAAACATTAGACTATAGGATAGTTATTTTGTTGACACCCGGATATAATTACAATAAGTTCATATCAGCAGGTCAATTATACTGAATTATAATATTCAAATATGAAACTACATTTGTATTTTAACACTTATAATTGTTTTTGAAGTAGGTACACCCTAACAATATTGTTTTATGTAATTTCATATTTACCTAGTGCATTTGATAATGTTTACATTATTTATAATTTTATACATGAAAATATAACATTATCATATTATGACATTTAACATAACCATAGACATATATTAGTATAGTACTATACTATACCTAAAGTCATATCAATGCAATATGCTCACGGGTTTAACAAAATTAATTTAATTTGTTTATTCTAAATGCATGTGAGGTTCTGTCTTTATAATATAGGATAATTGAGAATTTGAGATAAATTTTACATTATAATGTCTCAAAGTTTCCTATTTTAGTCCATTTTTATATTAGCTACTCTTAACTGTCTGAAACGCTATATCATTTTATCATCTTTTTCACTGGCATTTACAACTCTACTAGAGTTTTTGCTGCCATTACTACATCCTTCCATCTTTTTCGATCTTGCATAATTTCCCTTTATTCTTGCATTCCGAGGGCATCTTAATCATCTTAAGATCATCTTTAAGATCATCTTCTACTACGTTTAGCCATGATGATTTATTTTAAGCTACCCTCATATTATGGTCCCGCCACTGAATCTTTGTTTTTTTATTTAAATAGTTTTTTTCACTTTAATCTTTAAGCCTAATTTTGATGCAGCCCTTTTTAATGCCGTAGTTAAACCTAAAGCACCCTCTAGTGATTCACTAAGAATATTCAGATCATCCACAAAACCAAGAACATGTACTCGGCGGTCATTAACCGCTATCTTACTTGCTTCAACTTGCGCTAAATTAAACAATAGTAAGTATAGAGCATCGCCTTGTTTTAAACAGATTTCTACTTTGAACACCTCAGATAATGTGCTGTCTACTCTTACCTGGTTTTGTTCCTTCCATACACACTTCATGACACATATTTATTAGGTATTGTAAATCTTCCATAATATTAACAAACATTCTCTATGTATGCTAGCGTATGCTTTTCTAAAGTCCAAAAATATCTGCCAAAAATCTTGACGGTATTCAAAATGTTCTCAATAATTTATCCAATTATCGATAGTTGTTCTATTGTTGATTTTCTTTTGCGGAAACCGCATTGATATTCTCCTAGGCACTCTTCTGTGTATGGTATTAACCGACTCAATAACTTTAATCTTAGAAAACACATTATACGCTGTATTTAATAAGGATCAGTAGTTACAGCAATCTATTTTGTCACCATTTTTTTTAGATGTATGATAATGGCTTCCTTCTCACTGTTTGGCATCTGCTCTTCATGCCAAGTCTTCTAACAAACTTTAAATATGAAATACTGTAATTATTTTCCACCATATTTTATCACCTCCAAGTTTTTAGTGATTTCCAAGTTACCTTGTATCTTTTTATGTTATAAAAGTTGTACTACTTATAATCATGTTCTTAAATGCTGCGAATGATATGTGTTTTTGTAATTTCCTATTATTGGGAGGAGATGTGTTTTTATTCCACACTTTGCATTCAGATCCCCTAACATAATTTTAAAGTATATTCTGCTAGTCTATCATATGTTCTATCAAGATCTTCGTAAAAGGTATCCTTCATGTTGTTCTCACTCGTGTCTGTAGAGCCATGTACACATATTAATATATGATCTATTGGTCTGCTATTTATTCTTGGCACTTCAATCCTTTTTGAAACTGGTTTAAATTCTTTAATGTGTAACACCAACGACTTGTATACAGCAAAAACACATAACTGTGCCTGTCTACCATTCCTGGAAAATATTTTTCATAGTCGTTTACTCTTATATGTCCTGTTTCTTTCCATCTTATCTTCTGCAGTGCTGTCAGTTTAACTCCATATGTCCTTAAGAACTCCAATTGATTCTGATAAGTGCCAGTCCTGTTGAGACTTAATAAATTCCAAGTTGTGATCTTAAAATCTACCATCCGGTTTATATGTCAAAAAGTAAAACCGTTTCTCTTTGTCTGAGGCTTATTTTGTGATGTTAACATAACAGTATATTTTTTTCTAAGATAGAGTTATCAGTTATGCTAAACCCCCAACCTGGAGGACCAAATACTTAAGGCCAGCATGAGGTTTTTGCTATATACATGGTGTGCATTGGGTGATGATAATATAAATAAATATGTGGTTTGAAATAATAGCATTATGTAAATATTTTCTATTTGTATTTGTCGTTTTCGGTCATTACTAATACAACGTTATAAACTTTCTTATTATTTTCTTATTATATTGATACCAATTTATTGCGTAAAAAATGGATTTTATAATTTTTTTTATAAGATATTTGATATTTATATATTACATATTTAAAAAAAATGATTTTTAAATACCTAAGAAGATAAAACACAAAGTAATTTTTATATTGAATTATTATATTTTTGAGTTTTTAAATTTCAGGTCCTTTTATATAAATTATATGATATATTTATGTAGATAGGTCTTAACACTGATTATAATAGCAGGTGCTAGGTGGTGGTTTTAAAGTATATGTTCCATTGTTCGAATTAATTTTATACAATTACCAAATAAATCACAATATTATAAGTCCTCATAAGTAAATCAATTTTTTTATGGAAGTTGATGAGTTTTTAATGAATTATATTCTAAGTAGATCTTAACCAAAATAAGTTCCCACATTTATATATGTATATATATATATATTATAACATAGGAATGATCTTTTAAAAATATAATGTAGTTATTGGGGGTGGGGGGAGGGTGTTACTATAAAATTGCCTATTAAAGATTAGTGTGTTCTTATGTTTTAAATAATAAAAATAGTAAGTTAATAAACTGCACTTATCTGAAATTTAAATTAAGTTAGAATTATTTGTAAATATTTTATAAATGGTTATGCGGCTCTGTAGTATATTATGATCTAAGCATTTATCATTAGGTACATAATATAGGTAAATATAATATTAAAAAAAGTCGGAGCAATGTAATAACTAATAAAAAGTATAGTACGTCTACTTTTTAGAAATATAAATTAACGCAAGGGTTAAACTTTTTATGTGGAATTTATAATATTTCAATTGACAATTTACAATTATTTTGTTAAATAATTTTAAAAATCATATTATAAATTATAATTGTATTACATACCATATTGTTGGGGAATCGTCATAAAAACTAATATACATTATATTATTATATTATATAAAATGGTTAATTAAGTTGGCAAATTATAAATTTAAAAAAACATTTGTTTGTATTTTATTTTCTTTAATTAATAATTATGTATATCTGGGATAACCTAACAGTCAATCTTCAATTGTTCGAATTTATTTTTATAGGTACATTTAAATATTTAATAGATAAATCACAATGTTATATTTATAAATAGGTATTACTACTCATAACTAAAACATTTTTTTATACATATATATGGAAGTCGATATTAAAAGGAAAAATATATTCATAGTAGATATTTATCAAAACGTTTTTCGCCACCAATTATACTATAGAATTCTATGGTGTTATAATATCTAAATCCATTATAATTTGTCGAAATTTGTTAAGTTTAATCAATTATTTTATCAAAATAATTTGCCATACTCGTAATAATTGTTATACAAAATAATTATACATAAAATGACAAAACCTAAAATGTTTAGTTTATGTCACTAAACATTTTTTGAAAAAAGTTTTTTTTTAATATGACCAAAATCCAAAAAGGAGGGTACGATTTTTATGGGAATTTATTAAGCCCGTTTGAAGATGCTATATAATATTGTAACGCTAGAATTTTTCAGGAGCTGTTACCTTACATATGTCGTTCAACCTTCCAAATGAAATTCAAATTTATTTCTTGACAAAAATTGTTGTTATACGCATAGGCGGTATACATATATACCTGCATATATGTTTATTTCTATGGTTAAGTCCTATAATCTATATAATACATATGATTATAAATGTTAATTATTGTATATGCTAATTTTGCAAAACACAAAAACTTCTATATCATACTTCAGATTAAGAATTGAAATTTGATTGTATATATTAAATTGTATAAAATTATAATATGTTTAATGTTTGTAGTTTTGTACTATTTATTGTCATAACTATAATTATTTCAGGATGCAGGATTGAAAATAGATAACATAACTTTCACTTGCTATATACCGTATACTTATGTCGCGATACCAGCAGGTTACGAAATTTGGTGAACAAAATAATGTAATATATTTTGCATTAAAAAATTTAAAAAACGTATTACATTGTAATAAATTTAATATGTACTTACTTTTTTTAGCTAATATAAACACAATATAATAATCGACTGCACGCATAGCTGAAGAACAATAATGGGTATTAATAACACCTATTAAATGTGTACGACTATCATAGATATCACTAATTGTAAATTTATGCAATTTATTGAAAAATATTGTTTTATTTTTGACAAATTATATCGGTGAATTGTTTACAATATTTCAATGTTATGAATGATAGTTACTCAGATTGGGAGTTATAACGATTCATAGAATCTTATTTGTGTAAATGTATTAATCTATTCTGGAGGAATTCTGGGGTCCATTTTAGCATCTTTGTTCAACTACGCTCTACAATTCGACGATTTTAAATTCCCACCAATCTTTCATACTTTAGATTTGGATTCGAGTAGACAAGTATTGAAGTATTATAGAGTTGTATGCGTTTTTAGCATTCGTCACTTCGATAATTACAATTTGTTGTTGCAAATCATCTAGGATAAATAAATTTACAAGAAAAAATGGAAAATCATAAAATGATTTATGCTCTTGGTTAGAAATCAGATTCTAAAATGCTAATAATTTAATATGTACTCTGGAGAAAACTTTCTGATAATATAATCTTGTATTCTTGTATATTTATCCCACAAAATTTCCATAGTCAGTTTTCAGTTAGATTTGGTGATTATTAAAAGTACCTAATAATATACATTTATAATGCATTATTTTTTAATATGATATACTACCTAAATAGAACCATTGTTCATAGTTTAAAGTGGTTTTTTTAACTCATAAATATTACAATTTTTAATAATAATTGAAAATTAAAAAAATAAATGCTTAATTTAATGTGGTATAACTGAAATTAATTAAAATTATTTTGTTTCAATTAATTTTTGTTAGGCACCTACCAAGTTGTTTAAAATTAAGTAAAAATTTACTCATTACACATATACATTACAGATTACACTACTACTTATCCCTAATTTTTAGTTGACAGGTAACATCAATAAAGAGAACGTAAACAATAAAAAGAAATGGTTATTATTAGAAATAACCATAGTGCATTATACCCGTTGACATTATATCCTAATTTATACAAATTAATTGTTTAATACTTATAATTATACGAACATTTTATACTGGTATTGTTGTCAATAAAATTATCATCTTTAATATAATTTGACAGCGTAATCAATTGTACTAAAATTAAAATATAAACATAGATACTTATAAAAATTAAATATTCAGATTAAAGAAATTTGCATGACTTTGGCATAAATGAGTTAAAAAGTTAAATTAAATTAAATTATACATATCGCGTTAAGTACGTTACAGTATTTAGGTAGATAATTATGGGCACTTTTTTAAAAAAAAAGATAAAAATTGAAGGTAGAATAAAAATATATACATATACATGGTGTCCAAATAACTACGTTACAGGGTTATACATGGTGAAAATATGATATTTCGGTGGTTTCAAGTCTGGGAAACTTAATGTAGCTTACTGAAGTTTTATTTTAATATAATAATAACATTTTCCACCCATGTAATATGAGCATGAGGAATGTAATATTCAAAAGTTAAATGGTAACACCTATTTTTTTTACATATTAATGTTTTTTGTATTTTTCTAAACATGTTTTATTCGGGTTTTTTAATTCTACGTCCAAAATTAGTCGAGTTATAGAGTTTTAAATAAAATTGCTAAAATATGATTTTTCTTGGTTTTGATAAATGGAAAATTCCAATATTTTGATAGTTTTATGTCCGACAACCTTAATGTAGAAAATTAAAGCTTTGTTTTAGTATAATAATACAGTTTTCCGCCTAAATATTTAAAATATTGGAATTTTCCATTTATCTAAACCAAGAAAAATCATATTTTAGCCATTTTATTTTAAACTTTAAATCTCTATAACTTTAAAACTATTGACACTTGCATTGCGCATGCGGAAATTGCGTGGGCGGAAATTTTTATTGTCATACTAAAATAAAACTTCATTGGCTACATTAAGGTTCCAAGACTGGAAACCACCTAAGTATCGTAGTTTCTCCTAGTACAACCCTGTAACGTAATTATTGAGATACCTTGTATATATATATGTATATACTCATTTATCAAAATTAATATGTTTTACATATTTAGGTTGAATAAATAAAAAATAAATTGTAACTTTTAATTTGACTTATACATTTCTAGAATAATTTAATTTGATGAGTTTAAATAATGAGTTAATTTGTCCTGCTTTGAAAATCTGATATCTGTGACTTTTAACTATGAGTCTTATACTAATTATATACATTTAATTAAATATAATTTAATACGTATACTTATTTACAGAAATAAACTTTAATAAATCCATAATATAAAATACACGAAATATCAACTTTACAATATAATAATAATAAAACAAATTATTATATTATTTATCTTAAAATTTTATAAGAAAAAACCCAAATTATAATACCAATATAAAATTCAAATAAAATAAATGTACGACATAATTTGATACTATAAATTATATCAAATCTAATATTATTTCTAATTTTTAAATATTTAACTGGAACTACATTTTAGATTCTAAGCGAAGCGAGGAATGTATTGGTTTTACAATATTTTTTCTTTAGATTTCTGATAAAATTTTTTCGGATAAAAATAATGGTCCGATTATTACAAAAAGGGTATGTTTCGGGTAGAAAATTGCATGTTATTGGTACTTTATTTAGCTCATTTTTCAAATTTCTCAAAAGTTTATCTTCAGGAAAAAAAATCTACCAAAAAATGGCGGAAAATCAGCATAATTACGGTTTCCGTTATTTCACATTATTTTATTTCGTGATAACTAATTGAGTTTTGATCGTAGGGACTTGAAAATTGTTTTGAGTATTCAAATTGGTGTTCTTATATGAATGTATTGATTGATTTTCTAAATAAATATAGGGCTTCGAATTTTTTTCCAAAAATGTTTAATATTACTTGTAATTTTTGGTTTAACTGTTTGAAAATTTTATAGAAACCTATTCTTATACTACTTAATATATTTCCAAAATATTTTGTAAATCATTATATTTCATATTTTTTTTTTATTAACTTTTAAAATAATAATTCTTTTGAATTGCTGATCAAGTTGTCTTTTCAGTAAGTGGACTGGTAGCCTTACTACATAATTTATTAATTATAATTGTTATTAATATTACCAAAAATAGTAGTTAACTTATTATTATACATTTAATATGTACGTTTCCGGCGAACTGCTAAGTGCTTAATTGTTATTCAGTATAATCATATAGCATATGCATTTTTATCAAAGATTTTCGTGAAAAAACCTCAAAGTCCCCCTCCCCACTTTATCACCTATTAATCCGATTTACTTTCAATTATTAATAATCTAAACATGTATTATTTAGTTTAAAATATTTTTTATATTTTATGTATAATAATAACATACATTGTCCAGACATTAAATTAAGATAACTGTAGTAATTTTTTGCGTTCACTAAAAATAAAAATAAACAATCGAATTATTTATTCGATCTTGTATAATTCAACAAGAAAAAAATAGAGACATGACTTTGAATTAGATTATCTGTTAATACAGGTAAACAAATCTTTTTTATCGTTTATGTTTTTTAAATTTTTTATGAATAATGAGTGTATTCTAACAAAAGTATAAAAAAATATCTAGTTTTATTATATCATTTAGAGTTTAAAAATCTTATGGATCCCAATTCTTTGAATATCATTTTTTCAATCATTTTAAACAAAAATGAAGGAACATAATATACTTTTAAAATTTTATATTATTAATTTATATTAAATCGATATTAAATAATGTGACTTATTTATTACAATGAAAACTCAATATCGATACATTCAGTACTCGTCCCTTGATGTATTAAAATTATTTATAATATAAAAAATGACTAATGGTCTATAATTATAATTGTAATTAATGTGTGTCGCAATAAATACACATAATAATAATAAATATGCAAATATAAAAAGTAAAATTTAATTTTAAAAAACCATAGTTAACATATATGACTAAATCAAATTGTTGTAGTAAAATAAACAAAATACCATTTGTTTCTGGAATATTACTTAATTGTCCTATAAATAATAAAAATATATAAACATTAATATTAATTTTAGATCTACTGAGAAATTAAACTAAATAATTGTATTATTTTTGTATGAATCTGACATATTTGGGTTGATTTATTTTTAAAATAATGTTATTGTTTTCATTTCATTTCAGTACACTGAACTTGTTGAATATAACTGGGTTAAACAAATAATCTTTGCCCTTTTTTAATAATCTGTAGCAGAATCTGAAGTCCGAAAAGCTAGATATATTCGGAAATTATTGAATCAAAAAACAATACATGAATCTCATTGTTAGATCTAAAGATCTTATTATATTATATCCATATATCCTATTTATAAGGTAGGCAAAACATATTTTCTTTATTATCTAGCTATAAATTTGAAAACTTCCATAATCATAGTTAAGTGTTAAACTATCTTAATTGTCTAGTTGGTATTTAAAATCTTTTCGATAATAACTAAGATGACATTATATTTTTTGATCTAAAATCATTTGAAAAAATCTTCTATGACTTCAATCATAATTTTCAATTCCTAAAGTCTAGAATTTTTATATCTACTTATTAAACACAATAACTGGTACATTTATTTCGTTTTCGCAGACAGTGTTCTTCAACATTCTTCGTATTATTAAACTTAATTGTAATACATTCTTACTAGATTTGATTCATAATGATTTTTTTTATAATCATATTAATATACACAATTCTATGGCATTTAAATTTGTATCAAAGGACTACACATCATTCTTAAGAATTAAATAATTTTATTTCTAAAAATTTTATTTCCCTTAAGTGTATAATAATCATCACTATAATATTGAATATTTGAATCTATATATATAGGGGTTATTCACATAATAATATGATGTATATTATACGATTATTACGTATTGGTTTATTTACCTTCTGGATCAATAAATAGGACAGCATAATTATATAAAAAATTTTTTAAAAAAAAAAAAAAAAAAAAAAAAAAAAAATACAGTATCTATTTAATATTAATATGTGAGTATAGGTGCGTTGCACTTACATTTAAATCCAGCATTTCTTAAACATTCTAATAAATAATTAAATAATTCAATGTTAGTTAATACTGTTAAAAAAATTTATATTATATTTTATGAGTATCTACGAATCATATTGAATGAAATTTTAAACTTTATCATACATATTATATATGCTTATTGTTTAATCATTACTCGTATAATGTTGATTTTTGATAACTAACCTAAACAGTATCAATCTTGAATCATGTCCACACTAAACCCAACCTCAAAGTAAAATTATGAAGTACTTATTTCTATTATACCTATCCTACCTACCTATTGTTAACTCTTACTTATTATTAATTTAATTTAATAATATTCTATTAATAATAAATAAAATTATATATTAGTTAACTTCTATGTTAGACTAACAACAGTATTTAATTAATTCACCAAGAGAAATAAAATAACATCCAGCCAAGTTTTGAATATGTATACACATTAAACGCAAAATTTTTGTTTGCTAACTTTTTGCCTGATAACTATTGAAATTAAATAATGTAGTATTCAATCTTAGAATATGATCAATTTATTAAAATCAAATTAAAGAAAATTTACATTTCATAAATTCAAATAATTTTTATGACTACGGATATAATAAATACAAAATAACAGTTAATTTTGTATATAAAAGAGGATAGCGTAAAGAAACACTAGTGAAGATAAAAAAAAAATCGTTGATCATATTTAACCGATTTAAGGATATAATAAAAAAAAATTCTGGACAAATTCAATAATTAAGAAACAAAAACATAATACGATAATCAAATTTTCGCAATTTTTTAGTAAAATATTATTAATTTATGTATTTATAATAAATGTTCAGATCTTTAAACCAAACAATATTGTATGATTTAGATTTATTTACGGTTAAATAATGTTAAATAATTTACAAATCCATCGAAATATTTTTCTATTATTTAATTATATATTAATTATTAATTTTAATAAGCGATGAATGTTTCAATTTCTGATATTTTTTTTCCATTTCAAAAAATAACATAAATTTATTTCATGAACAGCTGTTGTGTATACTGTAAAATGTTTATTTTATTTTTAATAAAAATAATTATTTTGTTTCTATTTTGAGAGATTTTTATCCTGTTTTTCTCTAAAAATTATATAAATAATAAAATAATAAATAATCTTATAATAAATATATTATTGTTTTTATTTTTCTGATATCATTGTTTTGCTATACTCTTATTCTTATTATAAAAAATGTAATCTTACCAACACATTCTGGGATAAAAAAAAAAGTATAATTCAATAAAAAATTAAACGAAATAGAATATCATTAATTGCATAATAATTATTAGCTATTTACACTATACGCTGAAAATAATAATAATATTATTTCTAAAGTAAAACTATTAAGTATTAAGTAAATATTGCATACTTAAAACTTAACCAATAACCATAGATCATGGTTAATCTACAACCTAATAATTATTATAAAATGTGTGTAGGTATGTGTTTATAACTTATTAACATTAACCTAACATAACCTAACCTAACCTATTCATAATCACATATTATATATTATTAAATTATAGTTTAATAATTAATGTCAGTAAACGTTATATAATTATAAAACAATTTTTAGATCAAAATTGCATAGATACCACCTATAATAAAATATTCTAAATATTTATGCACTTATAAAAATTATTAGAATTCATATTGAATTATATTTCAAAATATTTAAATTTATAATACGGAGCTATATAAGTATAAATTAAATGAAAATGAAAAATTGTGATTACTTGTGAGGTTTTATAAATATTATATTTAATTTTTTATTATTTAATTAAATTAAATCATAATAGATATTAAAATAATTTTAGTAGGATAAAATTTTCATTTGTACATAATTTGTTGTAATCCTTAAACTGTCTATCTGTTTATTCAAAGACTGTAATACCTTTAGAAAGTAGTACTATAGAAGATTCAAACTAAGTTATAGCTGAAACATTGAACACTCAAGCAAAATTAAACTGATATAAATGACATATTAAGTATTCGTTTTTAATTCATATCCATTTACACAGAAAACAGAACAATAATTGCATTTCCATTAGAAATTAGATTATAAGTGAAATGGACGAACGAGACATTCAACTTTAAACTATAAATATTCTGACCAAATATAAAATATATTATATAATTTATAATATTTAAGATTAGTTTAAATATGGATATCTATATATACTATAATAATAATGATATATAATTGAATTTTGATTTTTTAAATGTTATTATATACCTACCAGTTATTTATTAGTTTATTATTGATAATTAATTATATTCAATTTAGTAGTATTTTAGTATCGTATAGGTATAAATTAATAAATAATAATACAAAAATGAATTAAGCAAACTTAAATTTGATTATTTATACTTAGATTTGAATAATTTTTACGATACTTTATCATTATGATAGTAAATGTAATAGGCTGTTTTGGGCCTTTTTGTAAAATAATATGGAGGTATAGAAAAATAAAATGAAGACACGTAATAATAAAATGATGTTATGACTACCTAAAAATAATAATTAAATATAGCTCTAAAATTACTCAAATAACATTATATTTAAATTATTATGTGTATTTTAGATTCTGACCAAAAAATCAAATTTATTTTGATTAATCTCATAGGATTATGAGATAAGAATAACGGATTATTAGTATAATATACCTATTGTATATCTGACCGAGTTTCGCTCAGAATCGTATTTTGAATGAAAATCTTATTTATAATAAACTACTAATTTCTCCTAGAATCGAAGGATGAAGGAGAAACGTCCAAAGGCAACCTTTTCATTTTTTTTTTTTAGTACTTACTTGCTGTATCTTCATTACTTAAAACAGCTATCAAATATTGTAATATTTAAAATAAATATAATATGTATTTTATTAAATAAAACTCCTACTTTATATTTTAAAATAAACGAAATATGCAAAAATAGTTCGTAATTGGAAAAAAAATATTATTGTAAATTTTAAAGTTTAAAATACAATAAGATTTTTTTCATATTGTATTCGTGTTCGTGTTTTGTATATTATATTGTATTTGATATATAGTACTTAAATTTCTATAATTATTAATTTCATTAAATATTCTTATTATAGTTTATTTTTCAAAGTTTAGAAAGGTGTGATATGTATAATGACAGCCTATTGTCGATGCTCAACATATGTTTCAATATGTTTATACTTATTTACTAAGCTCATTATTATCCACGTAAGTTTAAATGTCAAAACTTTATTATTTATCACTACCTTTATTTGCAATGATAGAAACTAGTCGGGAATTTTGTTTTAGGTAACACACTGTGACTCTTTATACAAAAATAAAATGATAAAATAAATGTTTTGTGATTAATATTTTTTAATATTATAAGAATATTCAAATCTGAAGAGGAGAACCTACATGAAATCTTTTAAAAATTCACTTAACTAATCCGAATTGATATTCTTAAATACGCCTCTGGTTTCTTAATCTTAGGTTTAGGATATTCCTATTTGAATATAATATGTGTTTATACAACTACTGTATATTACTAGATGATAATTTTGACACTGATAATTTACTCAACAAGTTGTCTGCTACAATATTTTTTTTGAACTGTTCACAAACGCCGTGATTACTAGGATAGGTACTCAGTCTCATCGTATATGTTAGGCCATCATTTTAAATGTTTCAAAAAAATAAATAAAAAAAATTCGCATATTTATAATATTTCAAAGATCCCAAAATATAAATATGAGTTTTTTAATTTAATTACATTAATTAAGATAAAATCATATTTAACAGAATAAATATTTCTTTAAGATGACACAAATTTGCTATTTAAAAATATAATTATTCTAAATTTATACAAAATGCAGATTAATATACACTTACCTTTACATTCTAGAATTTATAAAAATAAACATCTATGTATAAATGTTATAAGTAACTTTGTATTACTCAACATTGTTCTCGATGGTATGAAATCGAAATTTATAATCTAATTTATAAAATACAATTTAAAATTTTTTTTTTATAAATTATATACCTAATTAATAATAATGTTAGCATTAAAATATTAATCTAAAATAAATAACGATTTTTGTTTTTAATCTGCTAAAATGTAAAAGAAATACACGTTGAAAATGTATGCATCATCTTCATACCAACTTAAATATTTATTAAATAAATATAAGTAAATGATTTAATAAAACTCATTTTATTACTCAATGTTTAAGATAAAATAAAATAATTATTATAAGTGTTAATAAAATATGATTACCAGTAAGAATAGAAATGAAAAGAGTGCCAACTATTAAAGTAGATACAAAATAACTTTTAGATAATTTCATATTCATGGTTTAGTTAATTAATAAATATCGTTAACTAAGCTGATAGTTTGATAATCAAATAATGAATAATCGGAAATAATGGTTTTTGTATTTATTATATTTTGAACAACTAAAAATAAATAGCACACCGTCCACCTGTTTAGTTGTAAGTATAATATGTTATTAATATAATATTATTGTGTCTTAGCTTATTTGCATTATTTACCTATAAAGTATGCTGTACTTATTATAAATAAATACGCGTCATTAATAATGGCACATTTTACGATTAGTTAATATTATATGTTTGATAAAATATATGCATGTTGCATATATTTATTTTTATCTTTGCTAAATATTGTTAAACATTATGTTATAACAATATTATTAATTATAATTCAGTCAAATCCACTAAAGTACAGTGGTTATCAGTCTTGACCAACATCGAACCCCCACATATTCGCCGACAAAATACTGTATTACGAATTGCGGACAAAATACAAAATAACCCAGTATTGTCAATTCATGAATATGGAGTTGCAATGCCAAGACTCAGGTCCCGGCGCCCCTTTATCGCGAGATTAGAAGCAATAAAGAACCATAGAAGTCTTCAGCCCGATCCGTGGAAGGAAGAATGGGAAAATGACATCCCAATTAACGGTTCTCTAGTGGATAATGTACATAATAAATCTCCAGGGTCAGACCTCCCCCAAAAACTCTGGACTAGGCTGAATCGCATACGCACAGGTCAAGGTCGGTGTAATTATTTATTACATAAGTGGAAAATCAAGACAGACCCTAAATGTGACTGTGGCGCAGATAAACAAACAATGGAATACATAGTTAGTGAATGTGCAAAGAGGAAATTTACTGGAACCTTATCTGAGATACATTCGGCTACGGACAAGGCAATTAAATGGCTAGACTCATTAGACATCGAAATCTAACGTAATCCACTACCAAAGATAACGCAATGTATATGCCACCGTACTGCACTCACATATTTACCAATCTATCTTTTTTTTTTTTTTTTTTTTTTTTACTATTATTTTTTTTATTCCATAGTTTATATTTGTTATTTGCAGTTATTTATTTATTTATATATTTATTTGTTTTTTCTAATTTGCCTGCTAGCTAGTAGTATTAATACTGTAATACTGTAATAGTACTTTGTAACTATAATTATATTGCATTCAATAAAGGTCATACGATAATAATAAATAATTAATTATAATAATTAATAAAGAAATAAACTAAATTTAATAATAATACTTCTAAATATAACTATGCGTTCGGATTATTAAAATAGTAAATTAGTAATGATTGTAGGGAAAATCACCGAATTATGTCCAATCTTTGATAATTATGAAAGGTTCAACGAACCTCTGGTTTAGTCTATTGTCGCAGGATCAAGGATATCTATTGTAATTAAATAGGTAACTATTGGGGGAAGGAACACTTGCTAGGGTAAAGTGATTTCCAATATTGGCGATTTAAACACAATAAAAGACCTGGGGGTAGTCAATCGAGATCGTGCCTGGGGCATTAACAGGAACTTCCTAGAAATTAAATCCGTTGCCGGTCCGGACATTATTCAAAGTCGGGATCGATGGAATTTTGGATTCACACTAGATATCCCGTGATTATCCTCCGAGGCCCTTGAGCGGCTAGGAAAAAGTTAATAATGAGGTTCGTGGTTGTAGTGATATGGCACATTTAAATACAGGATTACTAATAAAATTGAATTTATATTCAACTTTTTGTCTTAAATGATTAAATGTTTATACAAATTAAATAAACGTTGTAGTTATTGTTTATAACATTTACATTTCTAATCGATATATTGATTAAAAAAATTATTTTATAGTATATTGTATATTATAGACCGTGAGAGATATGTACGATTTGAGCTTAATATTTGAATAACAAAATCCAAAAAAATAAAAACAATACTTTATTTAAGTATAATGATTTCTAATAAATAAAATAAAGATTTTAAAATAATTTTTTGTTATATTTATTTATTATGATTATAATATTATACTAGTATATTTTAAAAATGAACTCTCATAAATTTAAATTTATTTGAACAATTGAGCTAAGTAATTTTCTGTAAATACATAACAGCATATTTTTTGTAATAAAGTACCATATGCGAATTGAAAAAAGTGGGAAGGTGGATTTTGGACCTTCCTCATTCGTCCCTTTGGTCTTCGGAGAAATTAATAGTTTATTATAATTAAGATTTGAATGCAATGATTTTGCATTCGAAAATATGATACTGAGCGAAACTCAATATAATACAATATATTATATATTGATAATCCGATGGAAATACTATAAAAAAAAGTCCCTACGTTCAAAATTGCACTAGTTATCATGAAAATCTAAAATAAATTTCATCAAAATTACGTTATTTTTTGGTAGAAAATCAATTAATCGTTCCTAAAATTTTAAATTACCTATGATTATCAAAATAATTTCACGTTTCTAAATTTAAAATTGCATTAGTTATCGTAAAATAGTTGAAATCGAATTCCTTAAAATCACAGTTTCCGTGAATTTTGCAGTTTTCCAACTATTTATAGGTAAATTTTCATATCTCAAAGAAAGACTTAAAAAAATTCGAAGAATGAGTCAAATAAAGTACCAAGTGGATGCATATGTAACCAAAAGTATATACTATTTATTATATTCTAACCATTCTTCAACAATTGTACAAGGTTATTATTTTTTTTATGTAATATCAAAATATCAAATTGTTTAGTATTATATGAAATTGGCAAATTGTTTAACCCAAAATTACAGGTAATATACTAAATATTCTTGGATAAATTTGAAAGCTCTATATTTAGTTAGGCAATTAACAATACGTTCCAAAAATTTTAACGAAATTTAGAAAATAAAAATAATGGAAACCGTCATGTTTTGGTTAGGTAAGGTTAATTTTATAGAAACTGATTTAAATAGGTTATAATGCTATATAATACTTGGATTAAAGGATATGTTGTTGAAGTTCTAGAAAAATACTACTATGAATTATATAACAATAATAAACGTGATGGAGTAGTAAACTTTAACCCGCTCGGTTACAGACATTTATTTTTTAATGTAATTATGGTAAATAAGTATTACTTACACACTATATATAATTAATAATATATAATATAATTATATACCCAATTTGCTTTTATTATTATTCTAAAATACATTCTATAAGAAAAATAATTAAATAACCTATTACAGCTAGTTAAAATAATCCAATACAATTATGAAATAAATTCTATGCGAAAGTTTTTAAATAGCTTCTAGATAGCATTATAAACAAAATATTGTAGAAAGTCAAAATTATACCGAGTTTAACAATTTCTAGTTAATAATAGGAAATAAAGATTTTAAATTAAATTATTGCTATATTTATTTATTCTAATTATAATAATATACTAGAATATTTTAAAAATTAACTCACATAAATTAAAATTTATTTGAACAATTGGGATGGAATAGAGCTAAACAATTTTATGTAAATACATATGTAACAGCATATTTTATGGTATTGAAGTATGCGAATTGAAAAATATATAACACATTTATTTTGTCATATCTATTTATTTCTTTTACCTATCATTGTTAAAGAAATAAATATTGACTGTGTTATTGGGAAGGAGTTCAACGATATTATTTATTCTGTAAGAAACAAGGACATAATATTCTCTTTGTTTATTGCTCCTTATATCCTAGTGATGTTGTAGTTTGTAATAAGTATGAACACTCTCAGAGTCTAGACAAATATAAAATAATTTAGGATATATTTTAATTTAAACTATATATTATTATATATAAAATCATTTTCGCAAACTCTATATATTTTAGACTCTGAGCGAAGCGAATATATTGGTTTTACAAAGATGTTTTAGATTCTGAGCGGAGCGAGGAATGTATTGTTTCTACAAAGATGTTTTTTTTATGTATGAAAACATTTTTTCGGGTAAAAATAATTATCCGATTATCACAAATAGGGGATGCTTTCGATAGAAAATCGTATCATCTTGGTATTTTATGAAACTCATTTTTCGAATTTCTCTAAAGTTTTACCCTAGGAAAAGAAAAACTACCAAATTAAAAAAATGGGCAAAATTACGATTTCCGTAATTTTTGATTCCATGATAACTAATTTAGTTTGATCGTAGAGACATAAAATTTTTTTTGAGTACTAACATTAGTAATATATATGATTTGTAAAATTTTGGAACGGATTAGTTGATTTTTTGGCTAAATATAGAGCTTTGAATTTTTTCCAAAAATGTTTTCTGTTATCTGTAATTTTTGATTTAACGGTATGAAATTTTTATAGAAGCCTACTGAATATACTATTTAATCTATTTACAAAATATTTTGAAAGTCGTGACTGACAATTTTTATCATGAAATTTTAACTCCTTGAATGGTAGGGATTTGAAATTTATTTAGCATATTTACATATGTAATTTATACTTGTGGTAAAATCTTGGAAAGAATTACAAGTATAATATATATATATTAATTTATTGAAATTCGCTCAGAATCGTATTTTCTAATGCAATGTAATTGCATTCAAATCTTTATTATTATAATAAATCACTAATTTATCCGAGGACCGTATAGAGATAAAGTAGGAACATCCTAAATTGACGTTCCCAATATTTTTTTTTATATGTTTGAAAGTACGATTTTAGGTAAAAAAAATTGTCATATTACCACGAATAGGGTTATGCTTCTTTCAGTAGTAAATTGCGTCTAGTTGGTAATTTATTTTTCGAATTTCTCAAAAGTTTTTCCTTGAGAGAAGAAAAACTACCAAAAATGACGGAAAATCGGCAAAATTACGGTTTCTGTTATTTAACATTTTTATTTCGTAATAACTAATTGAGTTTTGATATGAATATTCAAATGTGTTAAAATTTTGAAACGGATTGGTTGATTTTTTGGCCAAGTATAGAGCTTTGAACCTTTTTTCCAAAAATATTTAATATTTCCTGCAACTTTTGGTTTATCACTTTGAAAATGTTATCAAAGTCTAATCATATACTGCTTAATCTTTTTACAAAATATTTTTAAAATTATTACTGACAATTTTTTTTTTATAAGCTTTTAAAATTAAAATTACCGAAAATCGGCAAAATAATGGTTCCGTCATTTTTTTATTTCATGATAACTTAATAGGTATTAATCATAAGGACATGCAATTTTTTTTGAGTATTTACATAAGTGTTCTTTATTAGAGAAACAAATTCAGTAACGATTGGTTGATTTTCTGATTAAGTACTACTAAGATTTCCTGACTTTAAACTTTTTAAAAATGATTAATATTACATGCAATTTTGTGTTTAATGTTTTATTTTATAAAATATCCCAGTTTTATTTACTTATTATAATAACTCCGTAAAAAATGAAGAATTAAATGAAGTTTTTTAAAATTATTATTTAGATTATAGACATTTTTATAATATTAGTTTATATAGACTTAAGTTTATAATTATATTCTTATGTATTAACATTTATTAAATGCTAACTAAACACAACCTATATTATAGTTCCTTTAAATATTATAAATAAAGATAGATATTTACTACTTATACACATATTTAATTTTTGATTATAAAATGTAAATTTATATTTAGGATATTTAGAATATAAAGATGATAATTGATTTCGTGGAACATGTCTACCTATCTAGGCTATTTTACGCTATGAATAAGTACAGTCATTAATCCTTGAAGTCATCTGCTATATAAAACTCAATACACTATACACTTAATAAGTCTTATATTATATTAAATAATTCATAATCAATTAGTACAACATTTTTTGGGGCATTTTCAGTTAGAATGTTCTTAAATTATTTTAATTAAATAAATATAATTGACACACTCTTTTATAATAATAATAATTTAAAATTATATATAATCTTGCTTTAAAAATAATAGTTCCAATTATATTATTATTTATTTATTTATTTATTTTGATTAAACGTGAGATTATTATAATGATATATGGAAAACATAAATAAACAATAAACTATATAATTTTGTTTATTTATGTTTGTTATAATTTTACTAGAAGTAAACGCTGAAAAGCGATTTTGAATCACAAAATGCTGAATTGGACCAGAAGAGTAAGGAAACCAAATTATTGAGTTGTAATCTAAAACTGATGGAACAAAAGCGTAATATAGTGATTTAAGGACTAGAGGATTATTAAATTTATTACAGCTACGATTTATAAAGCATAGTAATGACAATGCTCTATTTTGAATATGAATACAATGATCATTGAATGAAAGATATAAATTAAGATAAATTCTTAAACTTTTCACATTATTGACTTGATCAAATTCAACATCATATAACAAATATTGGCTAAATAAAGACGAACATTTTTTAGAGAAAGTTATAATTTTACATTTTGAAATGTTTAAGTGTACCTAATCTACGACACCAATTACTCATGATATCAAAATCTTTATAATACAAAATAGTTTCATTAGTGAAAAAACAGTATTTTTGAATTAATAACACTAATATCATTAATATTTAAAAAAAAAATAAATAGAGGTGGAACCAAATAGGATCCATTACATGGGTGAATTATGTTATACATTACAAAATCAGATATAAGTATTAATGTATTAATATTGTATAAGTGATAAAAAGTGGGTTGAGAAAGATATGAAAGAAATACAAAAAACATATTAAGATTAATTATTTTATTAAGCTATTAATATATTTAAAATATAATGTTTTATTGCCGTTGAAACATTTTGCTAATTTTTATTGTGACAGTATTAACAAGATCCGTATAATATGCACCATTCTTTTGGATTTTTCATTATAATCAAATTATTCCCATATTCTGAAAATAATAGAAGTATAAGAAATAATATATTAATCTATTATTAACAATAATTAAAATGTATCCTTATTCAATCAACATTAGGAATACCGCATGGCGTAGGTACATGTAGGGCTCTTCCATTATTTTTTATCGTGATCGATTATGATTACGAACAATTAATAAAAAATATCAATTAATGGAAATTACGATTAACCTATTAATCGATCGATCGATTAATTGAAAAGATTAATTGATAAAATTTGTTTACAATTTAATCAATTTGTAATTAAATTAGCAAGTAAACCATGTAATTTAAATAAGTCATAAATAAATTTTAAATCATAATATCGTTTCTCCATTTATTTTATTAAATTAGAATTATGTATAAATATAGTAACATTTTAATATATTTTATAATGACAATATACTCATAAATCATATTGTCCATATAAAATCATCCACATGGATAGTATGAAAATAACCAATAATAGAAACTATTGTTAATCTAAACTGGTGGTAAATCGGTATATCGTACATGTAAATCTAAAAACCAAGACATAATGTATATATTAAATATGAATACATATTGCACATTTAAATGGAAAGTGGGTATTAAGAATTAAAAATATAATAGTTATAAATATTATAATATAATGTTATAAATTAATTTATATAAATATATATAGTTTATTGATTTATTCTTATTTATTTGAAAAAAGCAATTAATCGAAATTACGATTAATCGTTTTTTAATTACGTAAAATAATCGATTAAATCGAATTAATCAAAATAATCGAACAGCCCTATGTACACGTATAAGTTAAAATGTTTAATTATGTGTATCTACATAATTTTTAATAATTACACAAATCTATTTCACGTTTATTACATAACTAACACAATAGTAATAATTATTATTATCTGTATAGGTTTTATAAATTTAGTCATGATTTTGTATAAGTATACGCATAATTTTTGAGTAAAATCCAATTTATTACTATACCTATTTACCAAATACCTGTTAATTATCTAAAATATATTAACAAATATATAAACAGCTTATTTCCTACATAACATTATGAAAATACTGAAAATTATAAGAATATGTTATGGTGTTATGCCATATCATTGGACATCAAGTACTAAGTTATTATTATTATATTAGTTACATTATAATCATTATAGTAAAAATATATTAGTGTCTCGTTGTTGATATTTTGCAGTTATTCATACGACAATCGTGATGTAGTCACTACCATATAAATAACAATACAAATTGTTTTATTTCTTAATAAAGTATAAATTTTATATTATTTTATTTTATGGATTCTGTTGTAGTATGATTTTTAAAACTTAAGAATCGTTCACTTTTTTTACTTTCGTAAATTATATCGATTTATATTTTATTTATATAAGTTATAAATACTTGTCTCTGCTTTAAGATATGCTTTGTAAACTTGAGTCCAGGCTAAAAGGTACATGCAACATCAATTAGTATTATGTTAATTTTTAGTTGAATACCTATAGGATATATATATATATATATATATATAGAAGAAATGATGTAATTTAACATAGCTTTGATAGACAATAGTTAATATATTACAATTACTAAAATTTAAAAGTATGATTAGAAATAGTAAGTCTCGTAAGCTATTGTAAATTAATCGACTTTCTATACACATCATAAAGTTTGTATAGCATTCTTATAGGTACTAAGTTATATCTTATATGTGCTATACTCACTGTTATTCTCTGCGATTATTCCTAGAAAATTTAAATATGAAATTTATATACAAGATACAATTAACTTAACTTTGATACAGTACTTTTAACTTTTAATTCATTATATTACAGTATAATTATACAATAGAATTAATTTAATATTAGACTAATTAAAAAATAAAAATAAATTAAATGTTTTGGAAAAAAAAAAATGTTTGACTCTATAAAAAGAACTTTAGTTTTTTTTTCTTTTTTTATTTAAAATGCGAGATAACAGTTTTACATTTAACAGTAAAACGATTTTTAACTTCTTTTTTGCACATCTCTAATAAACTTTATGAAAAAAATATTATTTAAATCAGTCATTTATTGTACCTACGTTTATAATTTCACTTATTAAATATAGTTATAAATATTCATTACCAAAACATTGTTTTTTTATTTTAATTAAAATAGTACTTATATTATAGTGATGATCATAGTGAGTAATTAATTAAATATTATTTATCTTTATGACGATAACCGATTGTGGTAGAAAATTAATTATGCGAGTCAGATAAAAAGTATAAAATAACTTAAAAATACTATAAAAAAAGTATTATATAATATTATGACCGTAGAAGGCATTTTATACTTACGTACATAATTGGAGTTTATTTTAATATTAACTTTTAATTTGTTTAATAAAAATATAAAATTATATTATAATATTAAAAATACAATTATAAGTATTACTTAATAAAAATTAATTGAGAATGTTATGAAATTAATATTTATAGCAATTTAATGATTTTAATTATATAGTGTATAGTCACTGAACTAAATAGATATATGGAACGCGTATAGGATCGGTTAAAGTGAACTATAAATGGACGTCACTATATTGTTTACACTTGCACGGATGAAACAATATTATGTATGTGTAGTTATTATTTTCAAAGAAAATAATGTCATGGAAATATATATATATATAATATGAATCTAGATATAAATAGTGTATTTAATAACTATAGTGGAAACAGAATGTCGACATCCACTTAGGAGACATTTTTCAGATAGAAAATTATAATATCCAATGCGCGTTCCATGAATTCAATTCAGTTAAAGTGTAGTACCTAGGTATTTATTTACCTGTTTGAGCAAATACTAATACAATATAACATATTAATCCAGAGTAATCTAAAAATTAAAACATTCAAATTTGTTCTTAGTTACCAATATTTCCAGAGGCGTATTTAAGGGATATGAAGAATGGATCTACTCCCTTACTCATTTTTTCTAGTGTTTTTTTCGAAAACAGATATAAAATAATATATATTTTATATATCTAAGTATTACAAAATAACAATATCGAAATTGCAATCTTTTGACACACGTTGTTAACGATGGGGAGAGAATAAAGCCCGCCTTGCTCATGGTTCCAAATGCATGCAATTACGTGCTAATTATTGACATGTCAAATATTAAAAAATAAGAATGACAGGATCTGGTATAACGAACGATAAATAAATTATTATTAACAAATAGTTATTTATGTTTACCTTTGATGTAATTTAACTCCTCTGTTGAGAAATATTAAGAATTATAAATTTTAATTTTATAATAAATGTAATTAATTAAAACATTTTAACTATTGATTAGGTAATATATATTTGTTATTGAGTTTATGCGAGCGATTGAAAGAGTAA
Source organism: Eriosoma lanigerum (assembly GCA_013282895.1). Taxonomy (NCBI): domain Eukaryota; kingdom Metazoa; phylum Arthropoda; class Insecta; order Hemiptera; family Aphididae; genus Eriosoma; species Eriosoma lanigerum. The sequence continues at coordinate 38,016,323 of CM023357.1, read as the reverse complement.
TTTATTAAGAAAACCTATAATAATTTAATATAATATTTTATTATTCTTGTATCAATTGTTGAGACAGTAAAACCAAATTTATATAGATAATGTCTTAGTTAATTGAGTTCTATTATTTCATGTCTAAATCATCAACGAATCATTCAAAAAATTAAACCACAATATTATATTAAATAAGTACTTATTTATGCAATAATGTTATTCATTATTTAATTATTTATTGTAAACTTAATTTTAATGAATATTATGTTACGAATATTTCAATCATTGAAATTCAATGATTATTAACCTTAAAATACACAAAGTTGTATTAATATTGAAATTTATATTTTAAATATAAGTATAACTTATGTACAATCTTACCTTCACAGACTGTATTTGAATTGTGATACGTATTATAATAATTAAAATTATATTACAACTGTTATTCAGTATATATTTAAATTAATTATTTAATGTAAGTAGTTTTTGAATTATGAAAATGTTAAATGTATATGTATAGAATATAAGTACTATAGTTTAAAATTTAACGTAGTTTTATTATTTTACTAATTATAGAACGTAATAGTAAGTGATAATAGCTAGTATTGGTGTGAATGTTAATGAATGATAAATATGTAAAATATGCTTTACCCAAAGATATTAAAATTCAATTTTCAAAAACAGTCAAAACAATTTTGGCACATTTACCCGTAAAAAAATGGTACATTTTATATTCAATTATCCAAACCACTAACTCTGTTTAAAACGTGGTTTCCCTAGGCTTACGGAGTACCTATACTTTTTAATTAATATAGGGATATAACTACAATAACTATAAACTCTATATTTTAATTAAAAAATAACTGAGCAATATTTTACTATATGTGAAAAGAAAATTAATTTAGGTGTCTTATAATATTTTATAAATTTCACCTAGATTGAGTTATTTATATTCTATATAGATGTAAGATGTTTTTATTGGATAATTTTAAAGTAATAATATTTTCAAGTTTGATGTTTTAAAAATGTAGGATATTTTTGTATTTTTTTCATACAAAATATGTAGGATATTTTTTGTATAGCTCTGAATTTTTTAGTTTCACTTTGGATTGTAATAATATCTAAAGTGCTATATTTTAACCATTATAGTTTATCAAGTAACTTAAAAACTTTTTTTAGCAGCAATTGTCTTAAATATTTAAATTCTATAGTAATATAATATTGTTTGTAGTATACCTTTTTTATCTTCGGTTATAATATTATTATTTGCACAAAAATCAAGTGGTTTTTCTACCTGTACTGAAATAAAATATTGATTAATTTTAAATCTGATAAAAGCTATAATATTATTATATTATAATATATTTATAAAAAGTATAAAAAACAAAATTAATTTTTCGAAATTCATCATCGAAATACATTATCATTATAAAATAGTGTTGCTATTATATAATTTTTATTATAAACTAAAGTTTATTATTACAATATGATAAACTTAATAAAATTAACAATTAAGTCGATATAAATTTAACTAATTTATAATAATAATATTTTAGTATTAATTTCTATAGTGCATCAATTATTAATAATATGTTATATACGTATATAAACATTTAATAATTTATTTTAAATAGAACATAGTAATTAAATGCAAATTGTATTTTTATGAATATTCTAATATAATACAATATAATATAATAATTATTATATTTTTATTGTTAAAACTGAATCGTATTTGATTTTTGTCCGTATAAGAGACAATATATAATATATAAAGTTTAAACTGAATTTTTTGTGAACTCTTTAGCCAATCTCATTTAGAATCCGAGAACTTTTAGCGTTATGTAGTGTATCATAAATTCATAATAATATGAAGGTTAGATTTTATTGTTTTATAGAAAATACTATTATATTAAAGACATTTCAAGAATATAATTTTTAATACTGTTTCAATCAATGGAATTTACGAATGAAGAACTGAACTTTTAGCTAAAAATATATTTATATAAAATACATCATGCTGGGTTGCATAAACGTTCATTAAACTTTTAATGAACCAATAGCGATTTAGTCGGTGATTAAAATATTTATTGATTCATTAAAAGCTCCATTAAAGTTATTGCCAGTTCAGTAAATTAGTGGTTCGATTTTGGGCCACTAATAAATATAATTACATGAGTTTTTAATTATATTTGTCTTGTTAAAGGTAAATATTTTATTATTATTAATATAAAATAAAATATTTTAATAGTTAAAATTAAATTGAAATAATGAAATATTTACATTAGATTTTCTCCAAAACAAAATAAAATTCCTTAAAATCGATTTCTTGATCAAATTATGAGGTCGACAAATGAAAGTGATCATATATTAATATACTGTTTAATATAGTTATCTTCAAATTCAACCGAATAAATACATTTATTTAAAGAGACGTCATAAGAAAAAAAAAAAATTTTAGACGTTCTCACTTCGTTCCTTCGATTCTCGGAGAAATTAGTGATTTATTATAATTAAGATTTTAATGCAATGATATTGCATTAGAAAATACGATTCAGACCGAAACTCAATATAATACAATTTATTATACTCGTACAGACGATTTGAACCGCAAGACAACGGGAATCCAAGACTGCAGCAGTATGTACGCCAGCTATACGAAGAAATTGTTTCCCGAGGAAACTGTCACCAGGGTGACGTAAATTCCACCCTACACCTAAAGCGTTCTTTTCAGAACTCATTTCTCTGGATTATGTACATTTCACCTCCCATCAAAACAGTTCTTTTCAAAACTAATTTCCACCTAGGTGGCTGGGTAACAAACATTCCACTCCACACAGTTCTTTTCAACTAACCTACCCGGGACCTCATATCTCTTAACGTCTATCCAGTCGTCGGCAAAGGCAGCATATCACCACTGCAAACGCGAGCCACAGCGCATACGCGAAATCCAGCCACTTGCGAGGACGAATGACCACCGCAAAGGAGGGAAATAACGAAGACACGGAAGCCATTCTAAGTAAAGCCGAATACCCAGAGACACCGCAAAATCCATCCACTCCGCTCACAGTTTACCCTTCTTACGGGTCTCGAAGTGATATACCGAATCCACCTTATAAAGGGTTCCTTTTTAGGTCTACCAAAATACTACAACTACCTGCTTAGGCCCATTTATAGATGGGCAAAACTTTTTGAACACTGATGTTTCAATATATCGATGATCTCTGTGTTGGCCGCTAACTTTAGTCATGTCCGTCGGTGTTTTATAATTTATATAACTATAATAATTTGTATAGTTAATCAAAGTCAGATAAAAACAAACGTGATACTGAAAACACGTGTTTTGATTAGAGAAGAGTAACCCGTCACATCTTCTAATTAATACACCGTATCAAGATTAAGTATTAATATGTACTATTAATGAATAGGCTTCTTGAAACCTTTAACCGAAAATTTCAGGTAATCTTAAACATTTTCGGAAAATATTTCAAAGTTGTATACTTAATCAGAAAATCAACCAACTGTATCTAAATATTTTTCTCTAATGTAGAATATCTATGCAAATACTCTAAACAATTTTCAAGGCTCTGCGATCAAAACAAAATTAGTTAACACGAATTATAAAAATTTTAAATAACGGAAACCGAAATTTTGCCGATTTTCAATTTTTTTGGTAGTTTTTCTACTTATAAGAAAAAAACATGTGAAACGCTCCTAAAATAGGCTAAATAAATTACCAATTAGATGCAATTTCCTAGCGAAAGCATACCCTTGTGTGGTAATCGGTCAATTATTTCTACCCGAAAACATGTTTTCAGACATAATGAAAAAAACATCATTGTAAAACTAATACATTCTACGCTTTGTTAAGAATCTAATAGTAAAAAAAGTAATATTATAAACTGTAGCATAACTATAGTTTTAAAAAAAACCAGACTTAAAATGTATTACTATTTGTGGAGTTATTACACATAGGCCGAGATTTGATTAAATTTTAGGGGAGTTAAGAATTATTGTCGCAATGATTCTATGATGGCTTCAACTTTTAAGTAATAAAAAAACTAATGGTTTATGTGATCGACTTTGATTATTTTTTTAGGGGGGCTAAGCCTATTATTATTATATGTTATTATATGTATAGCTGTATCTTATTATTAATAATAATATATATTGTATTCTAAACTCATTAAAAATAAAAATTAAAAATTAAAAAATTAAATAAAAAATTGCGAAAAAAAAATTGTTTTAGGCTTCCTCCATCTAAGGGACACATACCTAAATCTGTTTCAGCCATGATTATTTTATTTAGTGATATAAATAATATAGATTAATTATTATGTTATGGGCGAATCATTTTTAACGTTATTTAGTTAAAAAATATATACAATTATTATATTGATTGAGTTTAGTAATTTTAAATACATTATTAGCTGTCTCATTTATAATTATAATTTATAGTTGATACTTGATAATACTGTAATTACAGTTATATTAAGTATATTGATTTTTTCGTGGATCACTAGATGCAACATCTTTTTTATTGTTTTTTCTTTTATTAGGACTGAAATTTAATATATAAGTAGGTATTTCTTCTATGTATAAATTATTTTATAATTATTATAAATTAATATTAATATCCTAAATATTTAGTAGGTACAGAGATTAATTGATTTGTATTTTGTAATTGTTACACAATAATAATACAAACTCATAAGCGATGTATCTAAAAGATGATTAGAATATCTTCTTTCATTATCTATAAAAAAATTAAACAAACCTTCCTAAAATTATAGTATGATAACTGAGATATTTTTATTTTATTATATTATATAAACCACATTACCAAAATCTAAATAATAATATTATTTTAATATTACTTTAAATTATTTTAGTATAATAACATTCATCCATTCATCCATCCATGGAGCCCCCAAATTAACATTTTGTATCCAAAATTGTCTTATATTATGTAACAATTATTTTATTTTGGAGATTTTATAGATTAATTTTTCTAATAAATAATAATAATAAAAAGTGGGAATGTCGATTTTAGGCGTTCCTCTTTTGTCCCTTCGGTCCTCGGAGAAATTAGTGGTTTATTATAATTAAGATTTGAATGCAATAATATTGCATTAGAAAATATGATTCTGATCGAAACTTAATATATTACAATACACTAAACACATAATTCATTCCAAAATTTTACCTCACTTGTATATCTATCTAAATTATTAATACTCAAAAAAATTTTCAAGTCCGAAATTAAAAAAAATTAAAATAACAGAAACCGTTATTTTGCCGATTTTCCGTCATTTTTTGGTAGATTTTCCCCTCCTAAGGAAAAATTTTTGAGAAATTCGAAAAATGAGCTAATTAAAGTACCAACTAGACATGATTTTCTACCGAAAGTATACCCTACTTTTGATAATCGGACCATTATTTCTACCCGAAAAAGTTTTTTCATACATCAAAAAAATATATATATATAATATTCAATTCTATTAAAAATATTCAAATTTTAGAAGCTTATAAAAAAAATTGTCAGTCCTAATTTTTAAAATATTTTGTAAAAATATTTAGTTGTATATGATTAGACTCTGATAAAATTTTCAAACCGATAAACCGAAAATTAAAGGAAATATTAAACATTTTTGGAAAAAAATTCAAAACCCTATACCTTGTCAGAAAATGTATCAATTGTTTCGAAATTTTTTTCTCCAATAAAGAAAATTTATGTGAATACTCAAAAAAAATTTCAAATTCGTATAATCAAAACTTAATAAGATATCACAGAATAAAAAATTTTAAATAACAGAATCCGTAATTTTGCCGATTTTCGGTTGTTTAGCTTCAAAACCTTATGAAAAAAATTGTCAGTCACGATTTTGAAAATATTTTGTAGAAATATTAAGTTGTATATGATTAGACTCAGATAACATTTTCAAATCAAAAAACCAAAAATTACAGGAAATATTAAACATTTTAAGAAAAAAGTTATAAGCTTAATACTTAGTCAGAAAATCAACCAATCGTTTCAAAATTAAAAAAATTTAAATATCAGAAACCGTAATTTTACCGATTTTCCCCTCCTAAGGAAAAACTTTTGAAAAATTTGAAAAATGAGTTAAATAAAGTACAAACTAGATACGATTTGCTAGATATGCTGAAGCATACCCTATTTGCGGTAATCGGACAATTATTTCTACCCAAAAAAATGTTTTTATACATCAAAAAAAAAAAACATCTTTGTAAAATCAATACATTCTTCGCTTCACTAAGAATCTAAAATAATAACAATATTTTTTACGTAATACATTTTAAAATATGAGACAATTTTGTGATAAAAAATTTTATTTTGGTGTTCCAGGTTATATTAGGTTAAATTAGGTTAGGGCGTGTTTAATAACGACAATAACGCATCTTATTTATTCGCTTATACCTAACCTGCTGGTTATGTAGGAATTAAGATGTATTACTACTAAAATATTTGACTGTATAATGACATATTTTATTGAATGTATAATTTAGTATAAACTAAATAATTTAAAATAATATTTGTAACGAGTTGACAGGTTCGCAAAAACTTTAATCTATTTTACCAATTAAGTATCAACATTTATTGCAAATTTTTAACGATAATTGATGCTTCGTTTTAACGTAATATAATTATTAATTTTCATTAATTTTTTTTAACATTTTTAGATGCAAAGCAGAATATGTTCATAAATAACCTTACATCAAAATATACTATGATATACAATACATTATACTATATTCTTAAATTCTTAATTTAATATAATGATGAGGAATTCTATTATTGTTTAAAAAAAAGATTATGATTATACCATGAAGATTATCAATAGTCATTAGGTTAGTTCTAATCTCATTATTTATACTAAAATGTCTATCTATGATACAAAAAAAGAATATTTTTGAAAATTCTATAGATTTTAAAAAAGGTTCATTTATTTCTAAAGAATTAATAAGAGTAACATTATGTTATTTTGATATTTCGAATTGTTACCTAGTTACCATTTAGGTTTAATAACCATTGTACAACTATTATAATATAACTAAATAAACAAATATTAGTACCTACCTTTTGTTACAAGAATATTACTAAATTGATCTAAATTAGAGAAATAGAAATACTGAACAGTAAATTAAATGTAACTTACTTAATTATGTTATGTTCTTAAAATGTATTTTATTTATGCAAATTTTTTGATAACATATATTTAATTATTCAACCAAAAATTTTCAAAATCGTTTGATCAATTAAATCATATAATAACGTATGACTGATGATTGATTACGATATTTATGTAATTCAGCCCGTAAACTAATTAAAAATTGTTCATATTATATTAAAATGTATTAATCAATTTTTATAATTATCAATCTATTAAACAAATGTATGTCATAGAAATATTAAGAGATAATGATTGATAATCGATTCATAGTTAGGTATGTACCTAATTTTTCCTATATATAAAATAATATTATCAGTTCAAAATCATAATTCATTCTAAATCTATAATTATGCTTCATAACTACTTCAATTAAAATTGAGTTAAATAATTTTGGTTAGATACTAGATATATTTCTATCTACTATAATGTTTTAATTTTTTTCATAATTTTTATATTCATTAGTTTTATATTGATATATAAATTATGTAAAAATAATATTCATAATATACTCATATTTATAAATATAGGTTTTTTTAAAAATATTATATATAAATTACCATTATTATTAATATATAAAAGAGCATAATTATCTACACCATTATCATCTAATAAAAAAAAATATAAAAATGTATTAGGTATTATATTAAATTATTTGATTTAAGCTGGAAACACACTGGTTGTAATTTAAGGGTTTTAAAATTACATGATTTTTTTTTTTTTAATATTACATTCGATTGAAAAATAAAAAATAAATGTTTGTTTCAATTCAGTCAACAATGAAATCCATTCTGTTTTATTTATAATCTACAGTATACGTTTGCCTCTCTGTATTACTAATTGTATTAAAAATTTAAAACAATGAAAAACTAAATTGTAACAATTAACAATTAATAACGTATAAGTAATTATAATTTATAAATATAATATATTTAAATAATAAAAATTTAAATGAGTTGCTTTATAAAAAATGTACCATAAAATATATTAATTAAATATAACACTATAATATTATGTCGAGATTAAAATACAAATCAATTTCTTAATAATTTATAATTTATAAATGTTGAAATATAAAAATCAGTATTGAATCATGAAAATATATTTCATTTTTAATAACACTGAAGCTCAATTGTAACATAATATATTGTATTAAATTATAATAGGGTTACCATATTTTATTAGGCAAATACCAGGATAAACAAGTTATTATTTATTTTTTTTTATTAATACTATTTTATTTATACAATAGTTTGTAACATATGAGTTATTTCATACTTGGCTAAATTAAGCACTTTTTTAAGCAATAATTAGTTGGTAAGTAAATACAAGTACTGACTCATAAAATTTACTATAAGGCATATTGTCAAAACTTGTTTCATTTAATATGAAAAATATATTTAACAAAAATTATAGTGGTATTACACATTCGGGAAAATAATTTAAAAATATTTCGTTAGTCAATTAATCAACTTCTTATAACAATGCAATATTCGTTTTTAACTGTCTTTCTTCAAATGTGTTTAGAAAATATAAACATTATTGATATTTCATTCCGGGATAATTGTGATAATAATCACATTATCGGGACACCAGGATGACATACTCAAAACCGGTACTGTCCCGGCCAAACCGGGATGTATGGCAGTCCTAAATTATAAGATATAAATATAATATATTATATATAGTAGGTAAATACATAATAATTGTACCGAAGGCGCATATTTAGAGGAGGACCGTTTTGAAGGCGGCAATATTTTTTTATTGAATTTATAAAATCAGTGTTAATTTTATATTTGAAGAGCATTTATATGTTTCCTGATAATGTGATAATATAACAAAAACGTTAATGTCCCGAACAAAAAATGAGAAATTAGATTAGATTTAACAAAAGTAAAGAGTTAAGATAGATATACTTACATTTGTATCCAAATTTGTTTAATGTTTCTAATAAAAAAATAAATAAATAAAAAAATGAATTTATAAAATAAATATATTATTATTATTATTATTATCGTTATTCTTTATTGAATAATAATATTTAAGTGCATAATAAATATTTTCAAACACTATTAAAAAAAAAATACAAATATCTAACGATAATCTTTATAATACAATTTTTCTACGTAAAAAATAAAGCACTGTATACATTCTACAGAAACTGTAAATTACACACTTAGAGTTGAGCATTAATTATTTTTTATATATTATATTTGTAATAATACATTAAATTTTTTCCGTATTTCATAAGAGTGAAAAAATTGAAAAAGAAAATTATTTAAATAATGATATGGAGTAAACCTGAATTTAGTTGATTTGGTATAAATAAACTCGCAACTACAAATTTATTATACTGTAAGATAAAGCTGTACAGAGTGTATATTACAAACATAATAGCAATTCAATCCTATGTGATTAGAGCAGTTAATTCTCAATTTTTTTTTAATTGGTGTCCCCCGTATCTTTGAAAATTTAGTGGAACGCCATAAAAGTATGCACATTGAATTTTTATATTTTAAACTTTCGAAGAAAAACTTTAATTTCATTAAAAAATAACAATTAAAAGAAAATTCATAAACTAACATTTATTTTAAATTTCGTCTCATTCTTACACTGAGTAGTAGGTGGCAAGATTGTAATCCAGTTGAATTCATGAAAAGGAAACAATTGTAGAATCAAACAGAATCATGTAGATCAAAGCTACGGAAAAAGGAAAGTTTTCAAGTGAAAAAAAATGTTGAGTATAGGATAGATCAAGGATGCAGTCCAAGCTTTTTAAAAGGTTTTAAAAATTTAACTTTGCAATTGGTATGTTACATTGATAGCTGTTTATAGTAAAATTTACTACATTTAATGTTAAAATTTTTTGCCCATTTACCTATAGGTTTATACTATAAATATATTCATAATCATTATTTATAATCGACTCTTACTTATACAGCCTGGAAATAAAAAAAGATAAATTGTATTATTTAATAAAATATAAAACAAAACAAAATTTTACGAATAGTATACAGTACCTAGGTATTATACCTATATATATATATATACACACATATATCTATAGCTACATTATACGCTGAGACTATAATAATAGTGCAAAATCATCTCCATAATTTCACTACTCCTAAGAATTGACTTCTTAATTATGATTAACTTAAATAAATTTTTTATTCAACTAGATGATATTTAATTTACTAATAGTTAAAATGTATTTATGACTAATTGGTAGGTAATAATTAACAAGGTTACAAATTGTAGTTTAATAATTAATACCGTTTATAACTTTTAGAATAAAATAATTGTACATTCTTAATTATTATTGTATAATTATTTTGTACATTTAAAAAAAATGTACATAACAAAACTTGTATTTTACAATGTTTAAATATAAAAGTACAACTGTGAACTGCAAAATATTTTGTGACACTTGAAAATGATGTGCATTTCATAATGCAATCATAATTTTATCAATAGATAATTTGTATACACCTATCTTATTAATTTCAATTAACCTAACCTTTCATTTAATTTCAGTAGCATAAATATCAGTCTATTATTTACGATTTATCATAATTGACTACATATCTTTGTAATTTATAAATGACGCCATTAACCGGGGAATGACTTAATTCACCAATTTTTATTTTTCACGACTTGTGTCTTTTAACATATACCATTGATTTTATAATATATATAATTTATATTATGCAATGGTATGAATGTAATATAATATTATAAAAAGAATGTCTATACCAATGCATAATATAAATCAATAAAAATGAAATATTGGAAATACTTGGGAAGTTTCTTAAATATTATATTATATTAAATATTTAATTACGTACATTATAATAAAATTATAATACTTGTACTTTTTAGCAAGATATAAATTTTCTTTAAAAAATAATTTATTGAAATCCTTTTACTGGATATTTATTAAAAAAATGAAAATAATTTTAAAAAGTATGGTACTGTCGAAGATTCAAATGATAACTTAGGTTATAAGTTATAACCGCAATATTAACATTTCAAATTAAACTATTATAAATGACAAGTTACCTGCTATTATCATCTATTAATTTTTATTTCTTGCCAATATGCACAGAACAATACTACTTGTACTTCAAGTAATAATAAGATTATTTGTGAAATGAAACGAGATATTAAATTTTTAACTATGAATATTTTGATTAAATATATATTATTTATTTATAATTTATTCGATTAATTTAATGGGAATTCCATAAATAAACCTTAGATAAATACTATATCTATATATACTATAAAAATAATAGTAATATAAAGTTGAATCTTCACCTAAATACCAATATGTAACTATGATAAGTAGTTTTTGATAATTTGTAAATTAATATAGAAAAAAATAAGATACAATAAAAATATCATTATGTAATGATTAATAAATAATAGTTAAGTAGGTAGCTAAAAATACCTAAATAACATTATATTTTAATTATTATGATAATGTGCATTTTTACTACTTACTATTTAAATCTTCACCACTTAACTCAGCTATATCAATAATTATAATATTTACAAAACTAAAATTCTAACTTTATATTTTTAGTTAACAAAATTCGTATAACAAAGTTGGAATAAAATATGATTGTTAATCTTTTAGTCAATCTTAGTTATTCATTGTTTTCATATAGGTCATATCTAATATAGTTATTTTTATAAAATTAAGTTAACCATAATAATTATAACATTAGAATTTTAAAGTTTAAAATACAATTTGTTTTTCCAAATCGTTTTCTAGTTATATTTGATTAGGTATTTAAATATTCATTAAATTCTTATTGAAGTTTATTTTTTAAAATTTAGATAAGGATGAGATATATGATAGGTGATTTAGATACTCAATATGAATATTAGGGTTGTCCTTAGCTATATAATAAAATTTTTTTATTTATTTTTTATTCCACACCCACTCATTTGTTTAATACTATTTATAAGTAATTTGTGTATATCTTTATAATAATTGCTCACCCCCTTCACGTGCCGCAAGGGGGTTTAAAAATAGCCAAATAAGGTAGTTTTATAGTATATTGAGTTTAATTTAAAAACTATACCTCTTGATATAAAAATGTATAGAATTTAAATTTTAGATTATATTATTCTACATAAAAAATGTCAAGACAGAATTTCTTGTACATCTACTATTTTCCGAGATAAATTAAAATATACAAAAAATTTAGTTTTCTCGGAAAAATTAAATTTTTTCTCATAATTTAAATGTACACGACGAACGGTCAATTTTACGGCGAAATGTTGTACATCGAAATTATACTAAATTAAATTTTACAAAAGAAAGGCTATTTGCAAAAATTTCATTGGAATGTACGTTTCACTATTGAGGGCAAATTTATGTGATGTCGCCGAAGAATTTCCAAATGTAGCTTATCTATTTGTTGTTATGCGAGTTTTCTACATCTGCGATCTTCAATCTAATCTTTAATAAGTCATTTACAAAATAAATTATAACACGTTTATCACGCTTTTAAAGCAAAATTTCTTGAAAATCGGCAAAATTACGGTTTCTGTTATTTTTATTTCTTGATAACTTATTAGGTTGAGGTCGTAGGGATTTGAAAAGTGTCTTTTCTGTAGCAAATTACGCCTAATTGGTACTTTATTTAGCTCATTTTTTTAAATTTCTCAAAAATTTTTTTGAAAAAAAATTTAAGTCCCTACGATTAAAACTCAATTAGTTATCACGAAATTAAAAAAAATAAAATAACAGAAAGCGTAATTTTGCCAATTTTCTGCCATTTTCCCCTCTCAAGAAAAAACTTTTGAGTAACTCGAAAAATGAGCTAAATAAAGTACCAACTATATGCGATTTTCTACCGAAAGCATATCCTACTTGTGATAATTGGATCATTATTTCTACTCGAAAAAGTGTTTTCATTCATCAGAAAAAAAAAATCATCTTTATAAAACCAAAATATAATATTTTATTCTACTAAAAATTTGAATTTGTGAAGCTTATCAAAAAAGTAATGACTTTCGATTTTCAAATTAGGTTGTAAATAGGTTAATAGTATATGATTATGCTTTTATAAAAGTTTCAAACCGTTAAATTGTATGTAATATTATTTTTGAGAAAAAAATTACAATTTTGGATAAATTGCAAAGCTTTTTGTTTGGAAATAAAATTAACCTATCTGTTTTAAATAATTTTTATAATTTTATTTTAAGTTTTAAGACATAAATATTTGATATATATTTTATAATATACTCTTGAATATCTAAGTAAACAACTTTTAAATAACTTAAAAAAAAAATAATAATAATAAAAAGAACTTCACTTATTTTTACTTTTCAAAAAACACAAAATATAAAAATGTCTTTTTTAATATAAATATAATATAATATTTTATAAGACTTAATATTTTATAAGACGACTAACATAGTTTTGCTATAATAAACTACAATTATTTTAAAATTATACAAATTACAGAATAATATAAACTTACCTTTGCACACTAGAATTGATTAAAATTAACATTTACATATAAATGAATTACGTGTTTTTGTATATTACTCAACATTGTTATCGATGGTAGGAAATCACAATTTATTTATCTCATAATTTACAATATAATACAATTTTTAATCGTTTTTATGAGTAATAAAATTAAAAATTGTGATAGCATATTAAAATAAGTGACATTTTTATGTTTTAATCGAGCTTATATGTAAAAATATTATACGTCGATAAAATGTGCATATCATCTTCGTAACAGTTTGAATAAATGATTTAATAAAACACATATTGTTACTTAATTTTGAGATTAAATAAAATAATGTAAAAAATGATTACCTTTAAGAATTAAAATGAAAACAGTACCAACTAGTATAGTAGATATAAAATAACTTTTACATAATTCCATGTTCATCATAGTTTAGTTAAAAAAATGTTGCTAATTAAGTTTGATGATCAAATAATGAACAATCGGAAATAATGGTTTTTGTATTTATTATATTTTGAATAACTAAAAATAAATAGCACATAAATTATTATTAGAAATTGCATTATATCATTAATTTTTCAAAAATAATTTTATAAAATAAAATAAACAGAATGTTACTTCATTCGTAGAATATCTGCTGGGTTCGACGACCGTCCACCTGTTTAATGTTTATAGTACGCGTTATGAAACTAGGCACTCGATTGCAGCGCACCTCGTGATCATTTTTCAGAAGTTTAGGGGTTTCAAAAGTTAGCCGGTTATAACTAGCAATCGCTAATATTTGAATTTTATATATGATTTACTGTTGAAACAGCTGTTTTATAAAGCATTATCATATGGGTACATCACGTTTACATATTTCAGAAACCCATGACTCCAGGGACTATTGTTACAGTAGAGAAACTGTGGTTTATTGTTATTCATCGTTACCTTGGTGCATTGTCTTAACATAACAGCCTGCATTTTTCGAAATCGTCTGTACATTTTATTAAACATACATTTTTCAATTTGTTTAACATAACATTCATTCGCAAACAAACAAAAAAAAAAAAAAATTATTGTGTATAATTATTTAAAATAATTATATTTTTTATTATTAAAATACGACTGTTGAAGCCGCACATTGTGAAAAATTAGAAAATTTTGTGTGTAATTGAACCATTATTTCTACCCGAAAGCATGCTTTCAGACTTTTAAAAACACAAAATATCATAATTTTCAATTCTACTAAAAATTATAACTTTAAAAAAATTTCAAGTCTTTACGATCAAAATTATTAAATTTTGTCAATTTTACGCCATTTTTTGGTACTTATTCTTCTCCTAAAAAAAAACTTTTGAGAAATTCGACAAATAAGCTAAATAAAGTACTAACTAGATGCGATTTATTATGAAAAGGGTTTTCTACAAAAGCTGCTACACATAATGTTTTGTACAAGTATCGTATTCATACAATATACATAAAATATAGGAGAGAGTAAGGGGTTCTTAACAAATTGTAGGGAAAATCACCGAATTATGTCCAATTTTTGATAATTACGAAAGGTACATCGTCCCTCTGGTTTAGCCCATTGTCTCAGGGTGCATATGCCGGAGTACCTATTATAATAAAATAGATATTTAATATAATAGAATTAAAATAGAGACCTATTGGGGAAAGGAGGACCTCCGACCTACTAGGGTGAAGTGACTTCCAATATTGGTGACCTGCAAGGAACAGTCGATCAAGATCTGAGGTATTGACAGGATATTTTTTTGTTATATTTATTTATTCTGATTACAATAATATCCTAGTATATTTTAAAATTCAACTCATAATTAAGTACCATATGCGAATTGAAAAATATATAATACAGTTTTTTATCTAATATCTATTTTTTCTACTTATCATTGTTCAAGAAAGGAACGTTGACTGTGTTGTTGTGAAGGAGTTATTATTTACTGTTAGCAACAAGGGCATAATATTGTCTTTGTTTATTGCTCCTTATATTTTAGTGATGTTACAGTTTGTAATAAGTATGAAAACTCGCAGAATCTGAACAGATAAAATAATATAGAATATATTTTAACTTAAACTATATTATAATTTAGAATTATTTTTGCAAACTCTAAATATTTTGTTTATGAATATATATATATATATATATATATATATTTATATTAATATATTATATTGATTAAGTAGGAATACTTTCAGTTAGACAAATCCATTTCAAAATTATACAACGCTTGTATATTACCTATTTTAGAATTAATAATAATTTTGAAGTCTCTACGATCATATCTCAAATAGTTATCATAAAAATACAAAATTACGGAAAGTGTAATTTTGGCATTTTGCTGATTATCCGCCATTTTTTGGTAGTTTTTCTTCTCCTCAGGAAAAACTTTTTAGAAATTCAAAAAATGAGTTATATAAAGTACCAACTAGATGTAATTTACTACAAAAAGCATACCCTATTGTAGTAATTGAACCATTATTTTTATCCAAAAAATGATATCATACATAAAAAAAAAATCTTTGTAAAAACAATATACATTCCTTGCTCCGTACAGAATTTAATATAAAAAAAGTGGGAAAGTCTATTGTGGACGTTCCTCCTTCGTCCTTTCGGTCTTCGGAGAAATTAGTGGTTTATTATACTTAAAATTTAATTGCGATGGTATTGCATTAAAAAATACAATTCTGTATTGAATTCTGTATGTATGCGAAACCATTTCAAAATTCTACAAGGTATGTAAATTACAAATGTAAATATTTAAAATAAATTTCAAGTTCCTACGACCTAAACTTAATTAGTTACCAAGAAATAAAATAATGAAACCGTAATTTTGCTGATTTTCAAGAACTTTTACTTTAAAAGTTTATAAAAAAAAATTGTCAGTCACAATTATCAACATTTTTTGTAAGTAGTATATAATTAGACTTCGATAAAATTTTTAAAGCAATAAACCGAAAATTGAAGGAAATATTAAACATTTATGGAAAATATTTCAAAGTTCTATACTTGGCCAAAAAATCAACTAATCCGTTCCAAAATTTTACTATACTTGAATATTCATATCAAAACTCAATTAGTTATCACAAAATAAAAAATTTTAAATAATAGTAACCGTTATTTTGCCGATTTCCTACCATTTTTGGTAGTTTTTCTTCTCCCAAGGAAAAACTTTTGAGAAATTCGAAAAATGAGCTAAATAAATTACTAACTAGGCACAATTTGGTACTGAAAGAAGCATACCCTATTCATGGTAATCGGACCATTATATTTACCCAAAATCGTACTTTCAAACATATATAAAAAAAAAAAGTGGAAATGTTTATTTACAGTTCATGATTTCCCTTTCCGAGTTATTACAGTCCGGGAATTTTTTCCAATAATTTTATATGTTTCCATCCGTACATACATACATGTACGTGTATATTAAAATTATATGATTATTTAAACGAAATGTAACACATATATTACATAGATGTTACATTGATATTATTTGACACTACATTATATTCATGTCTATTGTCTATCATTAATAGTTCTAAAAACCATTTCATATTTTATGTTAATTCTTATTTATTGATCAGTTATACAAAATGTTTGACAAAATATGTTAAGTTTTTTTTATTAAATTCTAAGCATATGACAAGAGTATGATAAATAGAAATAGTCAGATAAATATACTCACATGATACCAATTTAATTAGCTATACCCATGTATATTAGGTATATATTGTTTTATTTTATCAACCTTATTAGATATTATACTCATTATTAATACTAATAAATAATAATAAAAATACTATATATTATAATTTTTATTATATGAACATATCATATAGTCTTTATATAAATGATAACATTATAAATTTATAAATAATAAGCTTTATAGACATTATTTGTAAACATTAAAGTAGTAAAAATGAGCGTTTTAAGTATTATATTAATGTAGTTGTAGGAAATAGGTATATTTCTTGATTCTTGGTTCTTAAATAGAGTTGCCAACCGTCTTACATTTGTATGATTTGTCCTACGTTCAACAACGCTTTAAACTTTTTGTAGGACAATTCTATATTTTAATAAATGGACTAATAATATATAGTGTAAGTATACGAAAAATTGAAAAAAGATTTACTTATAAGTATTTCATTAATATTATAAATTATTTTTAATTTTATCATCGATTTAAGTTAATCGCGTCTTGTATTACACAACAGAGCATAGTTAATAAAAAGTTATTTTATTATCTATGTTTGTATATATCACGGTCGTATAAATATTATTTTTTATTTTGTTTGTCTTCATTAGTTGCATTATACATTTTACAATTAATATTGTAATTTGTTATTACTTATGATAATATATGTTAATAAACTTAATTTCCTTATCAATTTAAAATATGTATTTACGACTTGGGGGAATCGAGAGACCCTCATTTCACAAGGGACCGTGGCCCCCGCTACTTCATTTGATATGAAAAATATTGTCCTGTATTACACTATTTGAAAGTTGTCAACCCCATTCTTGAGTCTTGAAAAGAACTAATTAAATGCAACATATTAAATTATAGTATGTTTTATAAATTATTCAATAAGTATATTAAATTATTATAATATAACTTTTAACTTTTAAACTAATTAATTATATTATATGAATATTAAAATATGTTTAAATTTTTTATATAAAAATTTGCATGTTGATGCAATATAAAATCTGATATGTAAAACTTATATTTGTTGTATAATATGATTACAGTACGATTCAAAGGCATTAATTTTATTTACTTGTGCGAATTTCCTGGTTTTATTAATACTTTTTAACATTACAAAATATTAGGAAGTTTTCATTGAGTAAGTACATATAAAACTAAATCGTCTGTTTTCCAAGGCTATAAATACTACAATAGCACATATTATATTTCCAATAGAGTTAGTAGATAATAATATGAAAAACTAATTAATATTTTCGCATATAGCTATTCATTTTTTTGTTATTATGTTTTTAATTTGCATTGTAATTATGTGAAGGAATATTGGTAAAAAGGCATAAAAAAGTTCATATAAACATAATACTGTTATAATGTTATTGTATAATGTATAATCGTAGGTAGGAACTAGGGATAATATTGAATATAATAGATGAATAATAATTACATAGTATAGTATACGATTACATGGAATGCGATTAATACTATCTGAAAAAAATAAGTAGATTTTTTAAAAATTATGTTATTTTAATAGAATAGATAAATCTGTCATAAGAACATAAAATAAATATGCAATAATGTACTTATTGTTATACATTTGCTTAATGTTTTAGATAAGTTCGTAGTAATTTTAAATTGATACATTACAATTTATTAAAACATGGATAATTTAGAATTTATTTAGTTTCGATATACCTGGTTAAGCCGATTAAAATTATTATAATCATAAAGTACTACTATATGTTATATAGTATGATGTGTAGTTAATATAGTTTTTACTAAAACTTTTTCTAAGAAATCTAAAGAAGATCGTCGTATTTGTATAGGGTAAAAATAGCGAAGATTAGTTATAAAACTGTATGGAGTTTGTAAACTTTAAAGTAAATCATATTTAAAATTTACGCCATTGAAATTAATTGTCCTAATGTCACATCATATATCAGAACACTTGAGTCATGTATTTATATATTTTTATTGGAATTATTATACCAAAATTATTGTTAGTCAATTTTAATGGGACCATTGGGGTTGATAAATAGCGGATCACTCTTATAGAAAGGATTTAAATACAAGTTTCCTAAATTTTTACATAACGTAAAAGTTGTAAAAATTAGTTTTTCCGTACGATTGTATGATTTATACGATTATTATTAGAAATTTATTTTATTTTAATATATATATTTAGACACGTAAATGATTGTAGAAATTCGTTTTATTTAGTAGACGCGACGTCATTTGAGGGGTCAGAGTGTGCAGAGGTTACACCTCTCAATTTTGGAATAGAACTTAATTGGTCTATTGAAACAATTCACTATTATTTGTGTAATACCATTGATTATAAATACTATACTAGTATTACTTATACATATTTTTGTATGGCCTATTTGTAATTTCGCATATCCGAAAAATAACTGAAATTGCGCCCCTGCACGAACTGAGGGAGTTGGTAATGTTGTTGTTCAATGTACACATTAGATGAGCATGTATACTTTTTATATTATATCTATAAATATAATTTAAACACTGTATATTTATTTTTCTATACATTGTTTCGTAGCATCAAAGTCGACTGTATTTTACACTTTTTTTTTGTATTTATAAATATTATTAGTTCATTTGTCCTAATTCGTATTTTATTGCAAATCATTATACTTTTATGATAACATAACATATTAGCGTATTATAATATCCGAAGGGAAGTGTTTTAGACAAGCTGTACCGAAAACAATAAACAATATTATAACGAGTCGTTATTTTTGCACATAATGTATTGCATATTATGCAAAAATATTAAGGTATCCTACATATTATGATATACATAATAATAATAATAATAATAATGTTGTCAATGACGTCGTATTTTGGTTTCAAAAACAATCATAATAATAATTATTGTTATTATTCCATTGTTTTATCGGATGTGCACAGCCCGCGAGGACTTTGTGGTAATTCGATAATATTATAACATTTTGTTTTCCATAACAATATCGTATTTTTATTTTCGCTATTTTCGTAAATAAATAATATTACAATAAGAACAACAATAATATTTAGGTTGGCCGCCGACGCACATTGTCGTTTCCCTCCGCGACCGTCGCCAACGTATCTAATAGCACCACGTGATCCGTCGCTATACGAAGTACGAACCGAAACCGACTCCTCGTTGTCCGCTGACACTTCCATCATTCCATGTTAGTTAAGCGCGCGCGCAGGTGTCGTTGTCGTTGCCGGTTTCGGTTCTTGTTTTGTTTCGCGATTTTTTTTCTCTCCCGTTTGTTCGCCGTATTCTAGTATTACACCTAAAATCTACATTGTGGTTTTATCAGTTTCATTATTAGTTTTTAACAGTTAATTTCGTTAAGAAAAAAAAAAAAACGAACCGATCTTGCAAACGGAAATATGCGATTCAGAACAGTGCAAAGAGTTTTTTAAAAACATATTATTATTATTATTATTATTATTACACTTTACGTGGTGTTATATGGATCGTAACGATGGCCTACGTAGTTTGGCGAGTGCTGCGGAAGAAATATCTGAAATTCAGAAGCGAAATCACACTGATGGTAAGTAAAAACTATATTATTTCGTTATAATAACATACTATGACAGTTCTGTTAATATTTAAAAATATAACTAGTTAATATCTTACAATAAATTTCATTTATACGTTACTTCCACGGTCCATATATACGCCCATAATATTTTATGTACCTGCTTACTTATGTAGTGGCGTGAAAGATAAGATTTAGGTACTGTACAAACAATATTTACAACAAATCGTTTTATTAATTATCTATTTATACCAAATTTCATTGTATACCGGCTTAGATAATAAAGGTAAGGTGTCTTTATTATTATTATCTTTTATTTTTCCATAACGTAATAGAAATTCGGGATTTCGATTACAACTACGGTCGACCAGAAGACACATCACAATATTAATAGTATATAATTTCATGATTCGGTTTTATTATTTATTTTTATATAAAAGTACTACACAACCAACTTATATTGTTCAGACTTCTAAATAAGTACTTAAATGCAATTGTAAATGTAAACGATCGTATTTTTATTTTAACGATAAAATGTTAACTGAATTTAATCTTATAAATCCTAGTAATCTAGATATTCTAAAAAATAAAATTAATACATCCAACTTGTGTAACAATATCATTTTCCACAGTGTCTATAATGTTTTCAGTGTACGATTATTTTTCCATGTATTACTCTTTGTATTACCAATATTATCTAACCACAATTAAATCGAGTAGCTTATAGCTTGGTCGTATTTGGATACGACCTCATCGATATAATAATAATAAATTATTTATTTTACAAATAACTTATATTTTTTCAGAATTTTCAAAAGATTATCATTTTTTAAATTTTGTTTTCTGAAAAAGTAATATTTTTTTTAATAAGTGTTTTGCTCTCAATATAACAGAATATTGATTGATTTAAAATTTATAAAAACATGTTTTTGTGTTTTCTGATGCTAAAATCTAAAATCTATACGTAGCATTCTGTTTAATTAAATCTAGACTTTTTTGCATCGTGACTCATGAGATTTTTAGTTTGAAGCTTTAAAGCTTTAACAAGTTTAAAATTAAGTGATAACGAAATTAAAAAAAAATCTACTGTTAATTAGGTCATCGTAATAACGTTCCTAAACTATACCATTAAACTTACAGTGTATGTAAAATATAAGTACATATTGAGTATCAATAACAATTATGTGCATATTTAATTAAAAAGTAATTTAAAAATGAATTATTTTCTATTAAAAGAAATTTAGGTAAAATCTAATAGTAATTTCTTATTAAATATATACTTCTATGTTTATATAAAAAAATCAATAAAGAAGTACAAATATAAACTAATATTTTGGTTCAATGTGAAATATCTAAATATGAATTCAAGGTAAAAAGACCATTTTAACCAACTAAAAGGGATCAAAATATTTAAAAATCATTTAACACTTTGATTTATCGTAAGTTTCGTAATATAATTTATTAATGAATAAGTATAATATATAAATATAATAGTTAGTCTATAATTCTTTATATTCATCACTTTAACAGTATGAACGAATTTCAATATAACTTATATAATTTAACAAATTAATTAATGAAATATTAATGATATTTAAATTATAAATTATTATTAATAATAATTATATAAAAAATAATTAAATAATAAATGAAATGAAATACACATGACTCGTGCAGTCTTGTGTAAATGTGTTTTAAATATTAAATATATACCTATTTATTTAACAATAATAATTATCTGGTATTGATGGTAACATTTGTTATAAAATTAAAATATTATGATTATAGTCCCTGAGCTCATAGCTATGATTTTTAACTTATTTCATTAGAAATACAATTTTATTTACGTATGCATATTCTGTGCAGCGTAAAAATATTACGTTCGCCGAACGCTTCCAAAATAACTAATTGGAGAGCTTAATATTATATTTATATATAACTGTTCGAATATAAATACATACAAGCAATCTATAATAGTTAATGATATTAATTGAAATTTGTATTTTTTTTTTTTTTTTAATAAATAATATAAGTACTAAATTAGGTATATAAGAATAGTAGATTAGTTAATTAATAATTAGAATACCTATAATATGTTTACTAGGTCTTATAAAATAATATTTACACTTAGACTCGGTATATTATGTTATTATAACGTCATTGGAGCGGCCATTTGAAAAAAATTGTCATTATTGTTGAAATGGAATATATTATTATAGTACGTTCATCATTGATGAACAATTGCACCATGAACGTTTAATCTTGTGCAAGAACACAATGAAATCGTAGGATTGGAGGTCTTTTAAATTCAGAATAGGTGACTAACGAGTGTTTTTTACGTAGGTTTGTGGTATGAATATGACCAAACGAAAATTATACAATATGTAGTGTTATACACGCTGTTTGAAAAAATATATAACTTTTTAATTGTGGAAATTATTATTTATCATACAATAGAAGGCTTTCTTTAAAGGATCTTGTTTACAAATTGTCTATCAGTTTGTTTCAGAATTTGTGAACATATAATAATGCATAATAACAATCGTTATTTGTTACATAATATTATTTTTTATCATTTATGAAAATAGTATATTTACATTTAGTGTAATGCTATAATTTGTTTAAAATGCCATATTAATTTTATATAATAATCGAACTAATAATGATATTGTTAGATATATTCGTGATTTAAATTTAAAAGTTATTTATACTTATAATTGGATAGTATAATGTATTGATATAATAAACTGGGGGAGGGGAATGATTATTTGAGGGGATTTGCTTTATATATTCATGATTTATTATTGCCACTTTATTGTGCTAAATGTTGTCATTTCTAATATGTAGAAGATTTTCATATAATAATATAGCTACTAATAATATTTTAATAATTATTACTATATTATAATTGGATAAAACCAAATCGATTTTACATATTCATAAATTAATATTTTATACAAAATACATCAAAGATACTTTTAATCATAAGAGTTAAATATAGCCAATATCAAAAATATAAGTTAAAACTCATTGTCTTAATAGGGGTCTTAACTCTTAATAATATATATATATATATATATATATATATATAAATCAAAAATATTTCACGTAATTTATATTTCTTGGACAGACTTGGATTCAGTGGAGTGGCGAAAGGGTTCTTTTTGAAATCGCAGCTCAATTTTACGATTGAGTTAGTGTTATGAAATATGAATGTGTAAACATTATATTTTATTAAAAATTATTGTGAGTAATGCTATTAATTTAATTTTAATGAAAATATTGTTTTAAAGGGTTGATAAGTTAGTTGATGGATGGGTACATAATATAATATGTAATATTTAGCTAATTTACACTCACACAAATCAATTTATTTTGTATGTTATCCGGGTAAAACAACTTGTTTAATGAAGTTAGATTAGTGCCTACTTATTTTGAATTTTATATATATTTTTTTTTTTATGTACACATAGCATTATAATTTTTAACATTTAGGTATAACTCATCGATAGGGAGAGCATGAAATATTATTATACTGTAGTAACCGTCGTGCAAATTATTCTTATCTTAATAAAATATGCATAGTTATGCTTTTTCGACACTAAATTTTTTCTGTGATAATAATTGAGTTGCATTATTCCACAATGCTTATGCTGAGATTTTACAACCTAAATAGCGCATAATTAAATGAACGACGAAAATAAAATATTCACAAATAGGTACTATACAACTATATTACGCCATTATGTGGTTAACTCAAGAAGACTACACACCTACGCATAAATGTATAACTAGTATCTAACTATGTACAACGGACGTTGTAAAACAAATAACAATAACCATAAAAACTACCTGTTGGCTATTACTAGGCAAGTTAAACAATTTTTAACGTCAAAACTACGTATTTAGTAGTGCATATAGTATAAATTTGACCTTTATATAATATGTCTACAAGTCACAAATATAATATTATATTGTAATAATACTCCAAATCACATTCCTATCATTTTAAATTTGTATGAATAGTGAAAATATTTTTTTATATGTATCTCAGTAGAATAAAAAATTGATAACGAAAGTTATAATAGCAATAACAATGTTCAGTGTCGTAATTGGTATTTCAGACTTCAGTGTTTCATAAAAATTGCATAAAACAATTAAACCATCTTTACTCCATGGATATAATTGCATTTGTATAAAAAAATGTGTAATTGCATATTTTGGTTAGTATTAAGTATCGACGTTCTCATTATTTTATAATTTATCATACAATAATAAAATAATAATAGAGAAATATAATATGATTTTAATTATTTGTTATCACTTTAAATATTAATGTCAATAATGATGTAATTGTAAAATAATTATTTCAATATTAAGTAAAAAATTATACGTATATTATAATTAGAACGTATCAATTTAACATTTAAATATGTATACTGTCTATTTTGACGTACATCATATTTTGTATGTTTAACTATGTAATGTCAACTGTTTTTGTTAAACAGAAAGAAAGATATTATAGAATTATAAATATTTAAGGTCATTTAATTACTTACTTCAATTGGTCAGAATCTATTTAAAGATAATTTTAAAAATTATTCCTCAATTTATATCAAATATATTTTTGTAAGACTATGAAAATATAAATAAAAATGTTAAATATCATTAATCTCATCAAAATTCCAAAATTAATTTTAAATTATTATTTAAGATAGTTAAGTACCTATTTTTCATATTTTATTCGTTTATACATTATATTTAATATTCGAGAAGCATACTGCTAATGACATTTAATTTTGTATGCGTAAAGTTCGTCCTGTTTTATATGATATACATGTTCAAACTGATATTTATATAATGTTTAACAGAAAAAGATAATTCTATACAATTTTTAACGCTCTTAAATATAAATGTTAAATCTACGATGGGTAATATTCGTTTGTTATTATGAATATAATTATTTAATAACTTATTAAGTTTAATTAATTAATAATTTATTATATTCAAGTACCTATATTAAAATTTAGAACAATTTTTTTAGTTTATTTTCACAATAATATTTTAAATTTGATCTGGAGTAGTATCTATAGCAATAATATTTTTATAAGTTTATAACTAAAAAAAATATTTTAATAGTTGTATTGCACTTTTTATTATTTTATATATTGTTTTTTAAAAGTATATTATATCACTATTAGAGTATTAGTACTCAATTATAATTACTACCTACATCTCAAATTGTATTATTAGCATTACCAAAAAAAGAAGTTACCTATTATATATTTATGTTGGTTATATTATAAATGTATTAAATGTTTATTTTAAAATAAGTATTACATTTTATAAACTAAAATGTCACTTTAATTTGATGGGTTTATACTTTCTATCATTTGTTTTTCTTTTGTGTCATCAACCAATCAATTACTAATTAAAAATACATTTTAATGAACATATTATATGATATAATATTCTGAACATTATTTCTTTAATGATATTATGTAAACAATATAACACCCTACACAATATGGCATACAAATAGTATACATATTATAAAGTAATAGGATTTTCTTTTAAATTTCATTATATTATTATCGTAATTCTGGAGAAACGTTACCCAACACTTTTCTTTAAAAAATTCTTAATTACAAATTCTTGAATCCACCTTACAACTGTTGATATAACCAATGATGAAAACAAATTCAAACATTGGGGAGCTAAGTGAACACACCTATATACTATATTGTTATTAGGGTAGTTAATATAACATAGTTAAATATAATATGTAGTTATATCACATATTTGTCTAAATTTAATTTTTGGCTTAGTGTCCTATTATTTTTAATTAATAACTAAGATTTTAATATTAAGTTATTTTATATTATAATTTGGTTTAATATATAAGACGATAATATATAATAAATTAGATTAACTACCTATTATAGTTGCTTGTAGCTAATATACGCTTAATATATGTATTTAAAAAAAAAATAATGATTTTCTAAATTTTTATATATTCTTATCGACTGCAGTACCAATATTCGTTGAAATATTAATTGTTTAATTGTAATAAAACTAAAACAGATTTATTCTAAATAAGTTTATCGAGCTATTTATAAAACAAATAACAATTTTCTATGACATCATGTATGAATAAAACTCATATAACTGAAATAAAATGGTGTATACAAATATTATAATATTTTAGACTAAAATGTATATTATATATTTATATATAATACTTGCAAATACATTGTATGGTTATTACTAGCCACTTATCGTTCATTATCTATATATATTTATCAACTTCAATAATATAAAAAAAAAATTCTCAAAAAAATATGATTTAAAAATAATAAGTCAAAATAAATAGATAAATTCCTAAGTAAGTTTATAATACATGACGTAATAGTGTTTTATGTAATTATTATAAATATTATAATCGAGGCTAATTTAATTAATACATTATTAATTCATCCTATCATGAGCTATGAATACGAATATACGGTCGATACTTGATAGAGTTTATTTAAAATAAATTATTGATATTTATACATACAATAAGTCTACTTAATATTAAGACCATAAGCGCAACTAGGCTTAAAATTTTGGGGATGCTAACATTTTAAAATGGTCGAAAACCATCATAAAATTCTATACACTAAGTAGGTTAAAAAAATATTTAGGGGTGCTAAAAATGTTTTTGGGGGTGCTGAGTACCCCCTAGCACCCACCTAATTGCGCCTATGATTAAGACTATACTTGTTAGTTGTTGACTATCGGATATTTGTGGTAAAAGTTTATTTTTTATCCCTTCGGTCAACGGAAAAGATATTGTTGTGAACCTACATGTATTATAATATACTATTATTATAAAATATGACCTATACTAGATTATTTAGAAGTAATGATAAATCATTATTACATAGTAGTTATATATTATTAAAAGCAAATATCGTGAGTATTATCCAAATTATTTAAAATTAATTAATTTTACTTTTGTATAAATTTTTTTGGGTTGAATTTAATCAAGTATTTACTAGAAAACAATTACAAATACTGATTCAATATACAAATTATATAACATTATTGATATTGATATTATATATTATATAACAGCTAATATTCGTTTTAGTCTAAGAATATAAAAACTAGAAAAAATATTACAATTTTGTATTAACTAATTAAACATATTCGTAATTACAATATAATTCGTGCTGTATGTAAAGTTTAAATACAAATTGTTTATTAAATATATCAATATTTAATATACTATTAATTATTATTTCATAATAGAAGAGTGAATAATAGAAGAATGAGATATCATATTTGATAATATTTATTTTAGTAATTAAAATTTAATAATTATTAAGTAACAAAAATTAATACTAAAACTTTTATCTTATTTTAACTGTTTAAATTGTTGTAATGTATTTATCAATATATACGTAAGCTCATAGGCACAATTAGACTTCAAATTTTGGAGGTGCTAAAATTTTAAAACGGTCGTAGATCTTTATACACTAGGTATGTTAAAAAATATTCGGGGGTTGCAAGCACCCTCTAGCACCCACCTAATTGTGCCAATGCGTAAGTCTTTACATATTTTGATCGAAAATTAAATTAATTGAGCTAGGTTTTTATTTATATATCCATATATACAAATATATCAACAAACTTATACATTTTAAACGGGTTTTTTTATGCGTTTAGCGTTTTTAATAGTTTAGGAAGGTCACGAGGTCTAGAGCATAAAAAGATCAAATATCAAATACACCTACATATTTATTATTAACCTATAATTAATATTTATGCAGAAAAAATGTATTAGAGTTAATATCACTTACATATTTATTTGTATTTTATATTCAGTTATGTTAATTTTTAAAATAATTAAGAAATAATTATGTAAAAAGTATATGTTTGAATTATTTTATCAATTCAGGTGTAAATTATATAAGAAAAGTTAATTTTGTAAAAAAATTAGCTGAAATAAATATTATCATAAGTCATATTTCAATATTTGTTTTTTATGAATAGTCTATATTTAGTTTAGCGGTTTCCAACCTTTTATAAACGTAACCCTAACATTTGAAATTTAACTTTTGGCGATCTAAAAAAAAAAATCATAATTTCAAACACAATTTTAATTTATTTATTAACATTTATTGTTAACATCAAATTGGTAAATATAACTAAATGAGCCCGCACCGCGATCATTTGAATATTTTATTATAAGAATATTTCCAAAATTTTTTTTCTTGAGAATAAAATAATAAAAATACTAAATAATATGATATGTAAATTGTCAAAACGTTTTCGCGACCTACGATAAAAACCTATACAACCGTAATTTGGGTCGCGACCTGAGGTTGATTTAGATAGACAAAGTATAATTTTACTGTGTTTAAAAACAAATATTTTTTATCGATTCTGGTTGGAATTTGATAAGGAATAACAATTTTTTTTTTTTACTATGTGTTTGTGTAAATTTACAAAGTTATCATTACAGTTTGAAATTAAGTCTGAAAACGTCGATCAATGTGTTCCTCCGTATAAGTTTATGTTTAAATATTTTATCGTGTCGAGTATTTATATCTCGTAATATATTTTATAACATTATGTAAATAGTTAAGAGGTCGGAGTGCATGGTGCAACTGCATCTAACAAGGCAGATAATGCGCCGTCCGTAAGACATACTCACCCTTTCGTCACCCGCAGTGTTGAGAACCAGTATTACGTGAGGTACACCCGTTGGATTTCCTTTATATTAATCGCCCATCGTTCGCCCGTGACATTTCACGGTGTTCGGTTATATATCTAACCTGTAGAGCGTTGTATACTTATAATACGCATTCACAATATCCACACACTGACAGGGCTATAAATGATAATAATATTTATTGTAAACATTTGCCGACGAACGGGAGTGTACGTGTCGTGTATGCGACCTTAGATCTCTGCGGGTGCCGCACAATGCATTTTCCCGCAGGACAACAGAAAACGCTAAATCGTTTCTAACCGACTGCGGTTAAGCGTTGGTCGGTTACGACACCGAACGCAACACGAACGTCTACGAAGTCGTAATGTTTGCATATACACGGTGCCCGGAGACGCATTCGCGCGGTCGACTCGTACCGTTTTCGTAGTGTGTTTTCGTATCGTTATGATTACGCGCGCGTTACTGAACCGATTCAAAGTGAGTAAAAACTAATTTTTTTTATTATTTTTTTTTTTATCGAGAATAATAATATTGATAATTAATATTCGACAGTGTTTGATTAGTGGTAATGAAAACAATCAACAACCGTTATTTTAATATGTATGCATTCTGTGTTTGAAAACTATGACTTTGATATTTCAAATATAAATATACTCGTACAGTCGTATTTATAAATCGTAAATTTACATCATTATTATTAATTTTTATTCGAATATACATAATTACATTATATAGTATAAGAATGATTTTCATATTGATTATTCAATATAATTTGGGTTAATTATTATGATTAGAAAGTTATGTATCGTCAGTTCATAGTTCTGAAAATAATAGTGTCTTTCAATTGCGTTTTATAACTGAAATGCATTATTAACGAGAATATAAAAATAAAACGTTCATGTTTGGAATGTGTCATGTGTGATTTTTTTATTTTAATCGTTTTGTAAAATAATAATTCTGCTATAAAGACTATAAAGCGGGAAGTTCAATTTTAGACGTTCTCCATCATTATGGTATTGCATTCGAAAATACGATTTTGAGCAAAACATAATATAATACAATATGTTATACTTATAACCCGTTCCAAAATTTTACCACGTGTGTAGACTATCAATGAAAATACTTTAAAAAAGTCCCTACGTTCAAAATTGCATTAGTTATTATAAAAATATAAAATCAATTTCGTCAACATTACGAATTCCGTGAATTTTGCTGTTTTTCATTATATTTTGGTAGTTTTTCTATTCTCAAGGAAAAACTTTTGAGAAATTCGATAAAAATATAAGCTGTATAAAGTATCAACTAGATGAAATTTTCTACCGAAAGCATTTCCTACTTAAAGTAATTGGACCATTTCTTCTACTCAAAAAAGTGTCTTCAAACATAAAAAAAAAGTCATTGGAAAACCAATACTAAAATAATTTGCTTTGATCAGAATCTAACCACTGTGATTTAGAATTGTACTTAAAACTAAATGATTCTTTAAAAATTATACTACATAGTGTTTTTGTTTGATATTTATTTTTCAATGTAATAATGTTATATATATATATATATCTTTAAATAGTTTATATGGATTTCCAAAATTAAATAATATTTATAATTACTTATTCAGTATTATTATTTATTTTGAGTTTGGGCTTCTATTATTATTAATATTAATATTAGTTTACCTATGTACTATATTTTATTCGTAGTCAGGATGTTTGCATCATACCAAGTAATAAGTTTAACAACATATTATAATTTATAGTTAATAAAGATAAAATGTTTAGGTCAAGCGGTGTCACTGATACGTGACATAACCGAATTAGATAGTATGTAAAACAGAAGGTGTAGTAAACGATCGAATGAACACGCCTGAAGATTTTATGAGAATTAACAAGGTCCTATATTAACATACGAACGTGTTAATAGGGTATTTTTTTATTTATGAGTTGCTGAAAAAAAAACTGTTGATTCGGCATAATAATATACAAAATACAATATTTACTGCTGATAAATACACTCGTAAAGTACCTAAATATAAAACCAGCTATACATAGATGGTTTGTGTAAGATACGGTATACGTAATGAGTAAAAATTTAGTAAATTTAGTACGTTTAATGTTATAATACTAAACAAATGAAAAATGTAGGCAGTACTTAAATGTCGTAAAAAAAAAATTACAATTATATATTTTGTGTTAGTTATTTATTTCCACATTATAATGAATTATGATGTACCTATTTACATTTTATTTGATTAACTATAAGAGAAAAAATGTAATTAACATGAACTTCTGACAAAAATTTATTATTACCATTTAAAAGATAATATCAATAAATTAAATGATTTTATAGTAGGTATAAAACCTTTAGATGGTTTGCATGTTGCTATTAGGTATAATTAAATAGGTTTTATTTGATTTAATTATTAAAAAATGCAATGGTTTTTGACGAGGTTTTATCATAGAGAAGAATGAATTAGGTATACTCTTAGAATTATGAAATATGTATATATTGTAGTACACTAGCACTTAATTATTATTTTTCTTTTAAAATTATATAAAACGTAAACTAAACTAAAAAAAGATAATTTTAATATTAATAATAATATAGATAGAATATTTTATGAAATAAACTATTAAAGGTAAAATTTAAAAATATAGTATTTGTCTATTATTATATTGTAAAAATGAATCATAAATCACCATGTAAAAATTGATTATTAATATAATTTAATTAATTTTAAATTATATATACAGTACTGTTAATAATACTGAACATAAATGTTCTATTTTATAATTAGAACTGTGTAATAGAATACTAATATACGAAACATTATTTTCTTTGTTTCTTCATTCATAATTTACTTATTGTTTTACTTTTTAATGTCAAAAATATGAATCGGATTATAACGCTATAATGCTATCATTAATTTAATCATTAACAATTTTAAAACAAAAATTTATTTAGGTATTTATTATTTATATAAATATACCTATGATTGACTATAATATTATTATATATACTTCATATATCAGGTTGACTTTTGATTATATAAATATTCTAATTTATCTATCATTATACTTTGGTCAATTACTATTCATTAATTCATTTAATTAAATATTTTAAAGGTAAAAAATTGGGAAAAAATTATTAAATGTTTAAATTCGTTTAAATATTGATCACTAAATACCAAAATTGTAACTATTTAATATATATAAGCAATGAAAATGGCATGCAATAAGTGATATCTGATTCATTAATTACCTATTGTAAATTAGTTATTTATACAAAATTATAAATTATAATAGGTACATAAATACTGGCTATATAGTTGTTATTGCCTACTATATTTGTATACTGAGTAGTTAAGTATTCATTAATGTTATTATAACCCAATTAAAGCAAATACCAATTAAAATAAATAACTACATGTTAAAATTGTATAATAAAATCTAATTTAGAACCAGTTATATTATGTTACGTTTTACCAATTAAAAAACCTAAGAAAGAAAATATTATGAATTATTTAAATTTAACTTAGTTAACTCTTAGTAAATTTGATTTAAACGAATATTTGCATTAAATAGGTAGGTATCTTATTATATAATGTTTTAATTAATTTGTAATATTCCGTTTAAGAGAATACAAAAAAATTATTATATATTTAATGTTCATAATATAAATAAGAGTTATTCTTTATTATTTAAATTTAAAAATATATTTTATCAATTCTAAACATCTTTAAATTTAAGAACGCCTAATTATAAAAAATTTGCTAGATGTTTTAAATATTAACTTTGCAATCTATAGAAAACTAACCAATAACCAAGAAGTACCATACAAAAACTTTCTAATCATCGATTTAAATTAAATGTAAAAGATAAACGAAATTAGTTTTAGAAAATTAGAAAAAAAACCATCGAGAAAAATGTATTATTTACATTCCTGTAGTGGGCAGATGCGCTAACAAAACGCTGGTTGGCTGTTGTCTGTAGTACTGAATGCTATAAATGGAAATTAGGTATTATTTTCTTTACGAGAACATATTATAGCTTATTCAATGTTAATAAACGTGTGAAATGATAGCGTAGGTGTGTGATCGTTTGATTTCCAGTTTCAAATATTGTGTCATAGCCTATATAAACCGCATCAGGGTTAAGATTGTTTCATGGTAAACCTGATGTAGGAAGAAAAAACAAAAACGAGAACGAGAACGTGATTTTGTATTTCTAATACATCGAGTAATAATTGTTTTTCTTATCAACTGTGTTATCATTATATTTTGACCTTGAGCTAGTAAAAAACGCCTACGTCTTATCAAATTGTAGCTTACATTGGATATACCGCGTGAAAGTAAGACATTGTTTTAATATTTCTGTAATTTATAAAGTGATATCAATTAGCATGACATGACAATGATTTGTACAGTGGGATGCACATGCGACAAGCGCGTAGCGTAACTTCTTATATGAAATTATATATTATTTGCCCGAAACGACTCATCGTTTTGTTATTCATTTCCTGTATTTTAATACACCCAACCCCGGAAAAAAGATTTTGAGTGTTCATATCCTCTATCGCCGTTCCACCACATTTGTATTATTACATTTTTGATATAATTGTAATAATTTAATTGTATTATAAGCAATATATTGTATTCACTTTTTGTACTTCGTGGAAGAACTCAAGAACTATACGACAAAAAGTATACTATGACTTTTATGTTATTATGCGCCTTTACGTGCTAATAATAACCAATGCTGTATAAATATGTGTATATATAATTTATCTAAAAATGAACAAAAAGTTAGGTTATGTTAGTTCCAAAGCATGATTTATGAATTAATATTATGGTATTATGTACATTAACTTTGAAAAATTAGTTTGAAAAATAAAATTTCTATAATATTATTAAAATATAGGTAAAATTTGTTTTTTAAAGCTGTTTTTTAAAAAATAATTGTTTATATAAATATAAATTAGGCTATTTCGTTCGAATGTCAATCATTACACTAATTGACATATATCCATCTTTTTTAAAGAAAGCTTAACTATAACATATTAATTTTAAACCGTTTTTTTCAGAACTTGTATTTTTCAAACATATTATTATTGGTATTCAATGACATATAACCACCATTATGTTATTAATCATAATATATGGACTAACCATTTATATTTTAATTTATTTTTTATATTAAATATTTGATATATAATATAATTATTATATTATAGTGTACTTTGTTAAATAATTTTTTTTTTATATTTTGAATAAAAAATACAATATTTCATTATTGGTACTAACTGAAATACTAACCTTTGAAATAATACTTGCCTATTTAGTAGGTATAGTTTTACCTATTATATATACTCGTATTATATTATTACAAATTCGATGTACTTTGTTTTATGGTTTTCAAAATGGAACGTTGTTGAATGATCACGGGCCTCACCTCTCGTTAAACATGTACCAAAACATAGATGGGTACACAATAATGAGTTTATGTAGCATCCGAAACCTATTAATTTTTTGTTTGAATGAAACTATTTTTTTTATATCCTTTTTAAAAGTGTTTACGTAGATATTCAAAATTTTGATTGGATATTTGGGTTTGTTAATATACTACGAAAAACGTTGTTAATATTTTCTAAAGTTGTAAATGCATACACTTTTATATGTGAATACTGTATTGATATTTGACAATATTTTATAATATTATTTAAATATAAATTATTACACTAACTAAATTAATTATTTATTTGACATTATCAAGGTGTTTTGAGCTTTTGGTTTTATTAAAATTTAATGTTATTAACACATGTTTCAAGATTTATATATTAACCATAATTATTATTGTATTTTGCTTTCAAACTTTAATTATGTTTCATAATAATCAAATTATATGTTATCGTTTGTAAAAATTATATATATTATTATTGTATAGAAATTAACAGTATAACTAAAGCAGTTAAACAAGAATCGATTTATTAAAACATTTTTATTGATGGTTTTAAAGTAATCTGTTTTTTTATTTGTGTAATCAATACATTTTTTATATTGCGTACCTATATAGTAATAAAGCAATAATGGTTTATTTTTGTAGGTTTTCTGTTTGTTGTCATTTGTATTTTAGTAACTTCATTTTTGTAAGTTATTTCTATGACATTTTTTTTTCATTTATTTATTATTTTTATTACATATTGTAATATTTGTATACAAGTTTTGTCATAAAAAATAGCTATGAATATTCTTTCTCGGTTCACTTTGTGCCTTATACACTCATACTAATTCCGTGTTTACAATCGAACAAAACAACTGTGCCTGTCCCTCGCTCTTTTGATGATTCTCCGAGTACATTATATCATTATTCGGTTGTCATGCAATTAGGGCTTCCCAAAAGATAACTATATTAAATATTTGGAAAAATCCAAGAGAAATATTGAATAACTCTTCGTAAAATGTTGATGAATAAGTTTATTGAAAAATTAGAACGTTACTTTTTTAATTTAAGACCTTGATAATTGTAATTGTGATTTGTGATTAATAGTGCATAGCTAATAATATTAATTAATAAACGTAATGTGTAATTGTAAATTTAAGTGAAAATTAGAATACTTATCTACATTAATGTTCATATGAATATTTTTCGTTTTATATTTTATGAAGTTAAATAGATATATATTAGATGTTATTTTTGTATACTAAATACAACATGTAATGTTTGTTATACAGTGTATTATAATATTGCTTTGTCTAACTTAAATAATCAAATTTTAAGTTAAAACTGCGAATAGTTTTATATATAGCTATAATAGTATAATATAGCATAATCAGGTATTTGATATACGAAAATTGTTGCAATACTTTACACTTACAAACAATATAAGAATATATTCTTACATTTCACTTTGCTTGATGTATATTAGTAGGTTTAAGAAAATTATTTTATGTGATATGCACATTACAAAATGTACATTATCTATATAAGTACATTTACATACAGATACCTAGGTGCCTATAATCTGTATATATATATACAGTTTATTTATTATCATTCTAGTTTGCTACGTAGGTATTTATTTTTTATAATGTTTACTTAATTTTAATATAAAATGTTTTCGTATTCATTCATTTATGTCCAATCTTTACATATTATACTGTAATATATCCATTCATACTCGATGCTATCATGATAATAAATGTATAATTTACTCTCTCGAGCATTCCTAGTCGAACAAAATACTAAACGGGTGCGGTAAAAATAACAAAACCAGTCGAAAGCATCCCCGTTTACTCGAATCTCGGACGTTAACATATCCGATATGATATAATCACTGTACTGTGGACCCCCCTTGGTCAGTACGAGATATGAAACGTAACAAGTTCACAAATACGTACAATCCTATCGACAGGACGAGTACGCCTTCGACCGTAAACCATTCTAGATAATATTATAATATTAAACTCGCAGCGGTGTGTATAGTGTACGACTTGACGCACGCACACACCTGATATACGCTATAAAATATATTTGATTTTATGTCTTATACTATACTGCCACCGACTAGACCTTATATACAATATACATATAATAGTCCTATGAATTAGGGTGGACACTGCATATACATATTTACATTATTTAAGATCTCCGTTAATATTTTTACGTTTCTTACATAATCACGATTTTATTTTAAATGAATAGTGTTGATTACATTTTTGTTTTCTACACACCTTTAATCGGTCTCTTTTCAACCAGATTTAATATATTATATATGTATACTCGTCGTATACACATAATATATATGATATTGACGTTGGACCTCCTCCCATCGAGGAGAACCATAACTAATTGGTTCTATACATTACGATAAAACAACATAGGCCATAGTCGACTTTCTTTATCTAAAAGGAATGTCTTGTTAAGTTTTTTTTTATGATATAATATATTTATAAACTATTCTTGGTAGGTAGTTGCATAGAACATATAATGATGAACTGTTCTGTGATACTGTGTAAAATGCTCATTCGTGTTAAAATATTACATAAATTAAAATTAACTTAAAAATTCAAGTTAATATTATTCAAAATAACCGAATATTACATATGCAATGGTAACATATAATAAAAAGGAAGTATACGTAACTATTGAATATATGCATAGAAAATTGACAAGTATTTTGTTCCAAAAATATATGATATGTTCTACTATAAATATATGTGGTGTATATTAATATACATATATTATTTTATTTATATAATATGATGTAATAGTAATTTCTTGTTTAAATACTTGATTTTTAAATTAACTACTAATTATTAATTCTTAAACTTCTGTCTTACAAACGAGATAGGTACTTTGATTTTTAAATACTATAAATGAGATTCGAGATCGTAATACTCCCAATTAAAAATATTTATTAAATGCTTATATTATTGGAAGAGTTAATGAACTTGTTAGGACTTATAATTTTAAGGTATACGGTATACTATACTATTTAATTTACAGTATTGTAAATAGTTATCAAAGGTGTGAATTAACAATTATTCCTGTAATGGTGAGGTCGAGTGTATTGATAAAAATAAAGTAAAATGAAATAAGGAATTTCATTCTGGGCGATACTTATACTATCTGAAACAAGATTATTATTGGATAAATATACTACAAATAATAATAAACAATCGTAATGAAATATGAAGATCCGCAGACATTTATTTTCAATACATTTATTTATACCGCGAGGAACTTATTGTTAATAATCTTACAGAGGTTAAAAATCTCCAACGAGAGATTGTGTTGTATACTCGTACGGAGGAAAAAAAATTCTTCCGAAAAAGATAAGAAATCCTTATCAAATGTTATCTTTAAAAGAACGGTCAACACCAACATCGAAAATGTTAAAAATTGCGAGTAAAATAAATTTCGTAATTCATAATATAAAACTCTGATGGCCTTATTAGTTATGTAGGGATATTTTCGATTTGCGGGCTGTAGCGACGAGCAGAGTCATGCGTACGCATTATATTGAGTAGGAAGTGGTAAGATTTTTAATATTTATTCGATTTCTAGTTAGTTAATTTTTTTATATTTTAGAGAACACTGTTTGTTTTCAAGGTTGGTACTTCAAAATAACCAGAAATTCTTATCATTCATTCTTATCATTTTTGGAAGAACTGTATGAATCCCCAATCGTAACTGATATACTTACAGTTTGTACTTATTACCTAATAATGGTGTTCGTGTAGTACCTATATAGCAATTTAATCATTTTTAATTTACCAATAATATATATTATTATATTAAGTCTTTGATTTTTGTTCCTCTCATATAGACTACCGAAAGCAACAAGATCGACGCGGATTCAACGGATGGTTCGTCGCGACATCCAACATTAGACACCACTGTCGGTCATTTCTATCGTCAATTTTCGAAGAAGAAGAAAAAGAAGAAGACCGTAATTGTAGAAACGGTACAACAATTGGAGGAATGTCCGGAGTTGTCCACGTCGTCCACTGCCGATGGCCCGCCGCCGTCTACTGTCGTAAATCCCTGCCACCGTTTTCGACCGCCGTTGGCCGCGGACCTGGCGGAAGCACCGCTATGGTTAGTAGCCGACAATTTCGTCGTCGAACACGTTGCTCACGAACACGTGTCCATGGTGCTGGAACCGGATTACGCAGAAATGGTGCCGATGGCGCAGGACGACGACGGGACGCCTGCGGCCGTGTCGCTGTCAGACTCGATGACGGCCAAATGTACCCCGGGCACACACGCCGTAAGTATTATAACGTTTACGCGATAAAGTATAATAAACATAGCTAATAGTTATTTATAGTTGTTAATAATATTATACGAAAACAAATATATAACAGCTTTTGTGCACGCATATATAATATTAGTTAGGCATAATATATTGTCGGAGCGAACAGCGTAACTTATACCGTGGTCGTGCGCGTCACCCTAAAGCGATATAATATTATATTTTACTATCGATTACTCCGCCCAATATAAATAATAATAATGAAAATAATATGTAAAAATA
The DNA here is from genome assembly GCA_013282895.1 of Eriosoma lanigerum. Classification (NCBI taxonomy): domain Eukaryota; kingdom Metazoa; phylum Arthropoda; class Insecta; order Hemiptera; family Aphididae; genus Eriosoma; species Eriosoma lanigerum. The sequence continues at coordinate 37,976,648 of CM023357.1, read as the reverse complement.
AATATATTTTCTTATAAAAAAAAAATTACACGTTTTTTAACCGTCGTGATGTATCTAGTGTAGTATCTACAATAGTGTACAACGCAATTAATAAACGTGAAAGTTTGATAGTGCCTATAATAGTATATTATAAAAAACTGCAACTACCCATATTATAACGATTATATAGGTATATAGCTTATTATTGTCTATAAAATATGTCATTCACCTTTATTTTTACTGTGAACTAAGACTAACCATATATAATACTATATAAACGCGCGAGTACTTATTTTTTATTACGTTGTTATTTAAAAATTTTAAGCTTTGTTTTTTCGATGTAATTTACGACCTTAGTGTAAAATGTTTACGCGTTGTTCCGAAAGTCATCGCATTCGATATCATACTCGATGATTGTGGGATGGTTGGTTGGTTGGGGAGGGAGAGGAGTTGTTGGTAAAATTAGGAGAATATTAAAGGTATAATATTATAATGTGTATTTTATGTATTATAATATGACATACGTTGTCGGCGATGTTACTATCGGGTTTGATACTTCGGCAACGGACTCGGCTAAAAATATATACCACGTGTGTTCCGGCTCACCCCACGCCACACCGATCGAGAGCACCTCAGTTACGGGCCATTAAATATACGTACCCTCCGGTCCGTGTTTTTAATTTTTTTTTTTTTTTTTAGGGTCATGTGGCTTACGATTTTAGGAGAACCGACACTGCCGATGGTTATATAGACCGCCATTATACGAAATACATTATTATATATAGGTATCTCCAATACAGGGTGTCCAACCTCAATACATTTTTACCTATTTTATATTTTTGAAACTATAACAATAATTCTAGGTTATTGTATGGGAATCTTGTTTATACTATTTAAAAAAAGAAATACTCTGTTTACTTTCTATTTAAGCAAAGTGTAAAATAATTAAAATTTCCGTAAACTTTATTTTTCTAATACGAATTTCTATTACTTTTAAAGCTCATAAACATAACGATTTTCATTGGTTACTCATACAATTTACCAAGGAAATACACATATCTTTTCATTTATAAATCTAAGCTACAAAACAGCTATAATTGTATTGATATTTTTTTTAAAAATAATGAAATGGCAAATTGAATTATTCATTTTAAATATGAGAAAACCAAAATAGGTAAAAATAAAAATTTTACTCGAATTTTGTTCTAACTCGGTGAAACATTCTGTATGTTTACGCGGAGAAAATCTATTTCTGGCGAGATCGTTGGGATCGCAAGCGCGCGCACGTGAATAATATATGAAGACACATACCTAATACTATAATATTATACTCTGTTATAGAACTAATGGTTTACGGTTTATATTTCGGACTTTCGGAGTATTACCAGACGACGTTTTTTTACGATTGAGTTCAATATTATTTTTTATACACACGCCTTTTTTTCGTCTGAAAATACTACGTTTTTTCAATGACGACCATCACATTTTAGATGGTTTGTTTTAAAATGTTTTATCAATGGATTGTTTATTAATCGCACTAATTTGAGCGCAAAATATTATCAATAACAACAATTGACGTGTATACAATTTTAAATTTAAATACAAAATACTTATCTATACACTATAATCATTAATATCCGTTGCTTTTTATACAATTGTACTGAAATTATTATGTAATTATTTATTTCATAACGAGAAAATCTCTTCGAATGTTCAAGACGAACATAATTATACATTATAAAAGTGTCAGACGCCCCGAATATTAGAGATTAGTTGACCTCGTGGAAATTCAAATTAAAAATAAAATATTCGTCCTACCTCGAAAACTGTTTCAATAGATAAACCCTAGACCTACATATCTATATAAATATAACCGTGTTATAGTGTAATCGAAAGATTTATTTTTTATGATAATTATACTTACTTATATTAACAAACGCAGACTGCAAAAATATTAAACATTCATATAATGAATGTGAAAATTAAAAATCGGCTCTCGGCAGATTTTTAAAGCTCGTAAAACATTCATCGATATCTTTCTATCGTTAGAATTCAATTAATACTCTGAAGTTTTATATTATGTTCTTGTATAGTTGTACTGCACATAGGCCCTATCAAGCATATAAATTATGTAAGTATCGTAAATTATTTTTCTTAAAACCAATAACTATAATTTAAAGATAAAACAGATGTGTAATTGACGTGTCAAACTTTAAAAACAAATCAAATGTACTTATATATACATAATAATATTATGTACATAATTGATTGCTGACATGAAAAATGCCAATTATATATTTATTTTTTTATAGTAATCGATTATTGGAATATGTCTAACTTGTAAAATTAAATTGATAAAATGATAATAATTAATGTTAACATATTATCCATAGTAAGCATCCATCCATACATTTTGTAATTTCTATCAGATTTAATAATAGTAGAATACAATAAATTATTTATAAATACTTATGTATTTTTACATGTATTTCTTAAGGTTAAATAACTATTAACTTTAAAAAAATAGTACAAATGATTTAAATATTTATAACTAATATTAGAGTTAGGATTTACCATATAGTTTATAAATGAACTATAGATATGAAGGTGCAATATATAATATTATTAAAATTGAATTGAAACTATAAATTATAATACAGAACAGATGACAGAGATCCATTGAGTATTTGAGTCATCGCCTATACTTTCGTATGACTCACATCAATACGGTCATTTAAAAATATATAACAACATTAGTGTACTAGTGTGTTTTTAATTTTTCACTCTGTTGTGCACCGTGCATCTACTATTATAATTATATTATTATAACTACGTATACCTGTTCGAAACAACGGTAGGTTTGTTTTCCGATACGATCGCGTTCACACGATTGCGGCGTCTGCAGTGAGGTGTGTGTATGAAAATCGTTTAATTAACGAGTTTAGTTATTAAAAAAAACCAAAAACGGAGGAGAGTTTTGATAAGTGTTTTGTTGTTGTGTTGCTGCGGCGTTGATGTATCTGTATATTGTATACCTATATTATTATACCTGTCCGTGCATAATTGTTGTGATTATAATAAAATCAAAGGTGATCATTAACGTAGGCTCGAAAACTCTGGACCCCCTGGTAGGGTCGCGGTTTAGTAGTTATAGTCGCTGCTATATAATACCATGGTAATAGTGCGATGATGCAGGTTATATATTATATTCGATAAAATGAGTAAAAAAAAATCATCAGAGTTAAGTTGTTTGCCGGCGGCAACGGTTTTATTATATATATATATATATATTCCACCGTATAAATCACAAAACGAGACTTAAACACGATAAACGATATATAGAAATATATATATATATATATATATACGTAGGTTTACCTGATACAGTTTCCGGGCCAATGATCGGCGGATGAGGTCGTCTCTATTTACAGGTGAAGTAGCTAGTGGTTACAACGGTGCATGACTTGTTAGTTGCACATGCATTCACAAGGTTAACCGAAAAATAAAAACGAATGCAATCGATTACAACGCGTGTACGATAATAATTAATAATATTATACAAACATTATTTTATGTTTCTTTAAATTTTACAAATAATCACTTAGTCAAACGGTATTAATTAAATTATACGAAGAAAATAATAACCTAACTAATTATATATATTATGTAAACAACTAATATATTGATTTTGGTAATTGGAAAATTATTAATATTATGTTGCATGCTACGCAGGAAGCAATGAAAAATCTGTAGAAATATAAGTGAACGTATATTGTCATATTATAGTATTTCATATTATTATTGTTTTAGTGACATGTGTTTTTTGACGACTATTCTTTTTTTTTTTCTTAACTTTGTCTCTAATAATAAAACTATACTATTATATTATATGTGGTGTAAATTGTATACGCTCTGTCTACGGTTTATTTGGCGTATAAAATACGTCCTCCCCCGCAATTCTTCGTCGGCTGTCAACGGGTTTGATTCACCCGGCCTCAATCCTACGCTTTATCACGACACACGCGTGCGCAATTACAAGTTTGCACAAATAATACAATATTATCATTGTTGTCGCTAAGATGGAACCAAATGAAGCAAATGGGGTGTGGTATGAAACGTCGAAAAATTCAAACATATTTTTTATGATTTAATAATAAGCAAAAATCATAAAATCATATTAAAATACAAAAAATAATTTGAAAATATTATAATAAAATAAATAAGATATTACAAAATATTTATCATTAAAATTATATTATAATTAGGTATTAAAATAATAATTTATAACTTAAACTATTATAGCTGACGCAATTTCTCGCAAAAAGCACACTATCACATTTTAAATCAAAATAATTAAAAAATGTATCTATTGGTATACAAAATCGTCCATAATGTCCATTAAAACTACAATAGGTTAAAATAAATTAAAAATAATATATATTACCAATACCAGTTGTAGTAATAATATTATAACAGTATTCATCTAAAAAAGCCATAAATATTATTATTGTATTATTAACGTCGATATTTTTTGATTTTTCGACATTTTAAACATCTCGATATTTTAATTTCTCGCGTTAGGTTTTATTTCGTATTTGTCGATATTTTGATTGTCGGCGTTACAATCGCCCCCCGAGCCATTACTCCCTCTCCTTGAACTTGATACTGTCAGGCCTATACCTTAAGTAATACTTTTCCAATAAATTTAAATTAAACCTGTATAACAATTTGCTTATATTATAATTTATAATTTTACAGTGTATGATATCAATAAATAATAAATAATAGTCATTTTGGAAAAACTATTGCCCTTTCCCCGATGAATCACCAAGTAAAAATAATATGATCTGTATCAGCTCTGTATCGTATACTATAATAATATAATGTTTAGTTATCGGTGACTGTAACAGCACACAGTGAGGTTAAAGAACGGAGAGTAAAAATATTTCGAACAAAAATCTACCGGATACGGCGTCTCCACGTTTTTTTCAACAGTTGCTAAAAAAAAAAAAAAAATCCAGTCGCTAAATATTTAAATAATTGATTGTGCCGCTACCGCCGTTGTTGTCTTCTGAATAATAATGTTGTTGTATACTATACATTATACACTTACAATTTACCGAGGTTAAGTTAATACATAATAATAACATAACCTATACGCGCTATGCTTGTACGCGACTGCCGCGGCCGCCGACGACAACGTTCTTGAATGATTCATTCATAATACGTATAACATAGCCGATGAGTTGTTGCACAGTATTTCGCATTACCGGTTTCACTCTTTTTTTTCTATATGATGAACATACATTATTATACGATGTAAACGGTTTCTATTCCGTTCATAATTTTGCATAAGTATTCTCGTCACACCAATGTTTACGCGGAAATTTGTAGTGTTTAAAATACGTATTGTATAAAGCCGCGTCTAGACCAAAGCCGCTTTGTTTATAACAAATTATAATAATTGTTGCCATTTTGTTGTCAAATATTGTGGAAAAACTTGTACATGACAAAAAATATAGGTATGACGGTAACTTAATTGATACTCATACCTCATATACCTAATAGCACTACTATTTATAAAATTATTATTACGACGATCGGAAATGTTTTCAACAAAATCGCGAAAAAAATGACATAAACAAATTGTTACACAATTTCCTTTGATCTCCCGCCTCCAATGTGAAATCGGGTGTTGTCCACATTTTTAAAAACATAAAAGTTGACAATTTTTAAAGAAATATTTCACAAAATTTGTTGCCAACAATTTTGCTTTGGTCTGGACGCGGCTTAAAGGTCGCTCAACATTACGTGCGTTAAGTGTCATTTCGTGAGTAGTGTGTTTGACTTTTACACGAAAACTGTTTCGTAGCTGAACCGGTAAATCGACAAAAACGAAGGACACAAAAATATAATTTCGTTTTGATTCGTGTCGTTTCGCGTTGCAAAGTTTTTGGTGAACAGTTATATAATGTTATATATTTTTTAAATTTGTACATAAAAAATTTAATTAGATAATAATGTAGGTTAGATTAACTATCAATGCAATCATTGTATGAATTTACATTTCGTTACAAATTCAGTTCATCAATTGCAGTTGTCATTATGATGTTAATAAAGAAGGAATAGACAACCTCCGCATGTTAGGCGAAGTAAACGTAACTAAACAACAGAAATTAAAAATAGAACTGGACCAAAAAAAAAAAAAAAAATGACGAATCACACGATATGCGAAACGTGAAACTGCGAATATTAATTACCTATCTTCAAAAATATATTTAGGTAAATATACCCAAATACTACCGCATCATGAACGAATATGAATTTATATTCTGACATACTCGTAGGTATATTGCAATTAAAGTCCATTATTACCCGCGTTGAAATTTATGTGAAGTTCTTATTTTAATTAGATTGAACTAAAACATACGCAATAATTTTATATTTAAAAGTTCTATGGTTATTGTATTTATTCTATTCATTGAATTTTTATATACTCACTAAAGTATCGAATGTTTTAAATTAATTCTTGCTTTATGAGACATATTGTTTTATTAATTATCCCAAAATGGTTTGGTCTAACTTGCATAATAGTAATTATGATCAATCAACTCATTCCTATATAGAAATATTAATCTAATATTAATTAAGTTTTAATAAACAAAAATATATAATTATATATCACATAAGTATATTATATTTAAAAATTATAATATATAATAATTAGTTGCTATATGAATATATTGTATACTTATTTCGTGGTATTTATAATTTTTTTTTAACTTATGAATAATCCTACTGTTTTCATAAAAATATTACAAATTTGACGTTGTTATAATTAAATATGCATTATTAATTATTTAATATAAATCTTAATATAATATAAAAAAATAATATATTAATTATACATGTATTTGTAATTTAATTAAAAATGTAGTATAAATTTTCTTTGTTAATTATTTAATGAAATAGCTAATTATAAAAATACATTGAAATACAACTTATAATTATATACACAAATTTCATATTACATACTAAATATTATAAATTAATTTATTGTAAATAACCTATATATTGCAATATTTATTTTTAAATTATAAATGTGAAATGCACTATGAATATTTGTTTAGGTTAAATACAGTCAAACCAATTCGCATTGCATTATATAATATTTATTACGTAAATAATTACAATTAATAATTATATTAAAAATATATTTTCGAATACCTTAATAATTGTTTTTCCATTAAAATCATGTTTAATCTCAATATTGTGATCAAAGAATATTGTGCGTACGGTACGTTCTTATATAATGTTCATAAGGAAAATTACATTATATTTATTATCTTTTACCGGTGATCCTCTTAGCTCATCTACAGATCGTGTCAATAATAACGTATGAGAAACCTTGACATTTCGACAGATGGGTTTTAATGCGTTCAAACGAACTACAACGAAAAGAACAATAACATGCTATTAAAATCATATCAGACTCTGAGAAAAAAATAAATCTATAATATATTATTAGGTACTGGTTTTGTCTTTGTCTAAACCAGAGTAACCAGACCCAGATCCCAATAATGATTGTCTCCAGCATATCCTCTCAATATATTTGTCTCGAGTCTTGACTAATATTATTGATAACATAACATGTAGATTACACACCGACGACCGACAAGGAGCCACGATGACCTCAGGTCTGTTTTTAATGCTGCAGTTCGTGACCATCGCGCGTGGTCCAAATCTCGGGAGAGCTATAGGTCCAAATTCATCCGGGTCGATTAAAGGTTATAATACACACGACAAAAGCGTTTTATAGGCCAATCGATACTATTGTGTCAACCAACCTACCGGTGATCTTTGACTGAGATACTTAGCGCAATATTATTAAACAAATAGCTCCATAAAACAACGTACAACAATGGAATATTACTAGAACTTCGCCAACTTTATAGACCATGTGATAATTTTCAAGTTAATTTTTTTTATTGCACTGATGTAAATCTTTGATATTGACCGTCCGTGAGAACTAAACTGTTGAAACGAGATAAACGTGATCCTGGTTGCATTTTTTTTTGCATTTTATGCTAACATTTTGTTTTGTTACACAATAATTTATTTAAAGATTTGACACACTAAACCTTTAAGATATTTTAAGTTTTTAGTCTTTTTAAGTTGTAGATTAAAATTATGATAATAAAATGGTATACATTATACTAATTATTTTGTTTTCTAAAATAATATTTGATTTAAGAAGTCCGTTTGTGTGAATAATGTATTTCTTTATATGTCTCACGCACGATAGGCATAGGTAGTAGAATAACGAATGCATTTTACACACTGTATGAAACTAGTTTAACTCGGTAACTTAAAGTTTATTTAACTCGTTATTAATTTCAAAATAACGAACATTATTTGCGCGTTTATTTACTGAAGGATTCTAATATTCGCTTTTTATTTATCAAAAGTAATATATACTAATACATATTCTCTTCAATTTGATTATCCTAATAATTGGTTTAAAATTATTTAACAAATTAGTTGATAATATTTTTGTAGATATCTAAACATAAATTGATGCTCAAAAACCTGTAAGTTCAAATCAGCTTGTTATAGTTAGGACTTAGGAGTTCTAACTAATCATTATTTACTATATGATAAACAAAAAAAAATTTAAAAAGATTAACTTACTGTAGCGCGCTTCCCCTATCAAACTGTTATTGTTATTAAAAAGATATATCTAGCACTTATTTTCACCCATATTTAGACCATTTAAACAATGAAAGAAACTAAATTTAATGTATTTAATTGGATAGATTTATGTGATAAAACATAATATTTAAAAATTAGTCTGCGTTTAATTAATTTCTCCATAGTTATATTTATACAGTCATTCTGAACTATATCTGTATAGTAATATATGCATGTTTTTCGCACAATGAAAAAATAAATTTCGTGAGTAAATTTAATTTTCTTATCTTCATCTTCCTGTGATGCATGTTGTTCTTTGAATAACATATTTCATATAATATAATAAATGCATACCAACAATATTATTATAATTTAAAATCACCTTTACTAACGTTACCCAAGTGCACTGGTTTTTTATAAAGAATATTACCCCAAGACCACACACACAGTAAAAAAAGAAGCGTAAGTTGATGGGCGTGAGAAGAGGGGAATGACCGTAAGTACTGTTGGATTTACTTTTTGTCGAAACCAATTCATAGGGAGACCGCGTACAAGAAAAATATAGAGACAGGTTATGTAAATGTACACCCTGTGTTTATTTTTTCACTGCTGTTCATTATTGTTATTAGTTTAATTCAACGAACTCGATTATGCTTGTGAGATTAACGTAATAATATTTTCTAACTTTAATTGGATTAAAGTTATGGAAATACGTAAATAAATGAATATTAGACTATTCTAACAATATAATTTGGTTAACAGCGTTTTCATTCCAAAAGTAAAACTGTAAAAATTAGGTAGTTATATTTGAACAAAAAAAAAACAATTTATTTGAATATATACCTAATACGATCTATGAAACAGTATCCTGTAAAAAGTAAAACAAAATCCTATCACCCTCTTATTTTATTTATTCAAGATAATACTTTAAAATATATTGTAATATTAGATTGTTAAATGAAAAAACAACAATATTTTAGTAATAAAAACCAATTTTGTATTCTTTAGGATTTTAGAGAAAACTCGTTTACTATTCAACATCTTGTTGACGAGTTTATTGGGCCGTACTATGTGAACTACAGTGAAACGCGTTCAGTTCTTATAAGACAAGCAAAACAATTGCTGAAAGACGTGTACCAAACTGACATCATGAACTTTCATATGTGCTTTTGTGTGCCAGCTAGCGAAATCCTTAAAAAAGTCAATAAAACATTTAAAAAATCTCAGGTATTTATGATTTTTACTAAAATATAATATTTCTAATCAATTAAAATCAACGATTTACAATAAATAATATAAATGAAATAGTGGTTATAATTTTATAAAAATCAAATCTATGGTGTTATTTTTCTAGTCATTTTTTAATAAATTTATAGTCATTGTGTAATCATGCAAATGCGTTTGTACAAACAATACATGAATCTTAAAAAAAAGTTATAAAAGATAAATATTTGAATTTATGACAAATCACTCAAGTTTTTTCTATTCGTGTCGATTACTTGATTGTGATTTATCATATAATAAATTATATATATTTAATATTAACAAATACGATTCTAAATTTATAATATTCATAAACACACATTGTAAATTTAATGGTACTCCAATTATATTTAGTGTTATTATTATTATATAAAGTGCGAAGAAAAATAAATGAAGGGTGAGTCAGGGTATACATTGATAAAGAAGATTCTGCATAGGCGTAAAAGGGTTGGCCATATGAAAAGTATATTGTCGGGTGAGTGGATAATGGTACTTTTATTCGCTTAATGGATAACATGACTCACATATGGAGCTCGTTCTTCTGACCCTATATGACAATGAAACTTTTGTTTCAAATTTCTCACGTTTGCGTGTTATTCACCGACAATCATAATATAAATGGTTGAAAAAAATAATAGTGGGTTAAAATAATAGTTGTGTCTAGTATATTTATTATTGTATTGTTGTTATATAATACTTTAATTTAAAAAAATAATATGTTCATGGCCATTATTACTTATACTCCTGTTTTTTATATTAATATAATTTCTTCGCGATAACAAGCAATTTAATTATATTTTATATTTTTAACATACAAAATATTATTTGTAGGTATAGTTTTTATTATAATATATAGGTACTGATTTGTTTTTAGATTTATGGAAAAACAATATTCTTTTGTTAATTGTGAAATTTCATTAAATAATATTTTAAAAGAAAATATATATCTCATTTCGAATACATTATATTGTCTCTTATTTTTATTTTTCTACTACCAATACACTGCGTATTTTATTCAGTCACACATTTTTCAATAAAAATATTTGTCTCATATTTAACTCCAAATGTATTGATATAAAAACAGAATTTATTTATAACGTCAGTATAATCATATTAATGGTTACACTTGTTATATACTTACACTGTTTTATATTTAAACATACCTCATAAGATTTTGAAATTAATCGTTAATTATTAACGACAATAGTCTTTTTTAAATATTAATCAATATGATTTGTTGACTGTTAATCATATTTTAATGTATTTTTATTCTAATTCAATATTAATTACAATATTAATATCATTTACACTTCCTTTTGAAAATGTTTTTTATGTTTAATAAGTATTAATACGTGTATATCGTTTTTGGACGAATGCCGAAATGTAGAGTAAATGAAAATAATATTGATTTTGTTTTATTATAACCATAATATATGTTTAAAAAACGAATAAAACTACGTGTGTAGTCATCTAATTTCAGACACGCTTACCGTCGAAAAAATATTTTAAGCTTCCGGATTCCTGTAGAGCGGGCAATAAACAAATAAAATGTTAAAATGGCTAAAAGAACTGTATAGTTCAATCTTTTACGATCTTGTATACATTAATTTGATATTACGCCAATTTCAAGAGTTCATTTTAGTTATAAACCGAATATTTAGATAACGTGCTATATTTCTTTATGCATTAAATTTAAATTATAGGTACATATAAATGTGTTAAAATAGTAGTACGTACTTATATTATTATTTAATGATTATCTACTAGTAGATCGTACTAATATAACAGCCTAGTCTGTCAATATTAGCATTCAATCTAGTATTGAAATAACATTATTAAAACATGAATTTACATAATTAAAACTGAACTCTAGCTATTTGTATTTCCACGTACAATAGAATAAGATTTGATTAAAACCTAGATTGTATGAACATGTATAGTTTTTATTCGTTATTATTATCATTATTTTAACGAACGCCTCGCGTGTTATAGTATCGACCAAGCCTTATTGTGTGTACGTGATCGATGGCTGTTTTTTCCACTGCTACAGAGAAGAGAACAATAATAATAATAGCAATTATTATCATCATCATTATTATTATTATTATTATTATTACAGCTGAAAGGGCTACATCCTACATATATCATAAAAGGAAGACTACTCTCAGCTTGTATTTATGTACAAAACAGTCAAAGTTATTAAAAATTATTGGTTTCGGGCACCGCCGGTCATGACCTAAGACATTTTTTCCCATGTCATGTCTCAGATACCGTCACCAAAATCTTTAGTAATTTAAATCTCGGCTTAGATCAAAACCAAACTTGTTTTCAAAACAGTTGACCATTGTGTTATATTGTTATTCATGACCACGAGGAAAGAAAATACCTTTATTACACATCTCCTAGTTTCATTATTTTAGATAAATATAACGTTTCATCTTCACGAATACATATAATAGTTAGTTCATATTCTATTATTTCATGTTTATGGAATCGTGTTATACTATATAATTCAGATACAATGCAATCGAGACCATCTGTTCTCGTTTAAGCTTAAATATTTCGATAAATTAAAAACCTTTGATATTATTTACTTGTATTCAATTGAAGAATAACTGTTTTAATAGAATTTAATTAATTTAAGTGATACAATTGAAAATATTAATTGTTTAATCAATTTAGCCCAAGGTTTTTTATCCGTAAGACTAACAATATATATTTTCAACAATTTATCTTGCAAACACGATAGAACATATTTGATGTATATTTTATTATACTCATTGCATAGTTAATCTACTATAGTTATAACTTATTAATCATTAACATAGCTACTAAAATAAGTCTTTGAAAATATCTAATTTAAGTTTATACTAATTTTATTCATATTATTAACGATAAATTATATTACAAAAAGTCATTTTACTCTAGATAAATGTTTACATTATGGTACCATTTATTTAAGTAAACGTATATCATATTATTATATGTTTTATCAAACCGGCTCTATAATATGATAGTTATTATAATTTTTTTTTTTTTTTTAGGTATATATATATATATATATATAAAATGACCATATAGAAACATATAGAAATCGTTAATTCTTATATCTAAATAACTTAAAAAAATAAAAACTCAAAATTGTTGATATTCCAAAACAAGATTTCCTCTTTTCGTCCATTACATTGAATGATAAATTATACCTATGTGTACGTGTTATAAAAAAATGAAATGTACAATTGTAATATATGTATTCTTATATACACTATGTAATAATCACTAACAGTTATAGAATAGTGTTTATTTTATACAACATATTATATTTATACTATATTATAAAGATGAATGTGTTTCAATTTGTTTAATCGTCCAATTAATAGAAACAAATAATTGTGTTCGGTACCTACACTATATTTATATAAATTAGATAAGTATTAAAACTAGTGCAGCTTGATATATAATATGTGTATAATTAATATAGTTATTATTGTTATATTACCTAAACCTATTATATTTTCATAGAATTTATACAGCATGTAATAAATTATTGTCGATTTTTTTGTGGAATAATTGATAAGTTACATTTTACAAGCTTCGTAAATTAATTTTAAAAAGGAAACGGACCTTCTGTTGGTATTAAATATTACTTCCAATACGCACATTGTACACGCATTACTGGTGGTTTGGCTTCGGTACAGAATTCATTTCACCGGCACTGTCTCACCGTAGGGAATCTTAGATTCTTATAGCTAGTTAAATTTATGTCGTGATCATGATTGATCGTTTTTCTTTTTATATATAAATAACATTACAAACTTTTGTACGAATATTGTATATAATATTAATAATCGTTCTGTTTATTTTGTTAGTGATGAATAATTTGTTCACGATTGAAAAGTGAAAACTCGCACGAATTTGCTTTGGGGTTAGTTTCTTAAACTGAGATATAAGTCATAAATAAAATCGTAAAATGATATGAAATTTAAAAACTAAAGAGTGCTTAATTTTAATTGCATTTTAATCAAATAGTATCGCAAATAATTGTTATCTACTTATAAAGTGTTATATGTTTCCTTTGGGATAAGAAGAGGTATACAATTTAGCTTTCCAATATATGAGTATCCGAGAAATATTTATAAAACCAGATGGCACAGATTATATTTGGTCTTTTCCGATGTTCACTTCAAACCTTTCGTCGTGAACCCTATCGGCGACCACGAATGTGTTATTTTTTTTATGATTCATATCTATTTACTTGTATCGATAAAATAATAAGTTGTTCTCCAGTCATATAATAATATAATACTCTTTAAATATATTTCAAGTTTGAGTGCGGTATATTGGTTCGCCCTCCCCTGAGGGTTATTTCCTGTTTGGGTTACCATCGAAGATATCTTATTTCATGCAACAAATCCACAAGACAGCGGTAAATTAAATTGATTTTGTCTTCCTGAAATGGGTGATATATTTCATAACGTATTATAAAACATTCACATCTAGATATTTCATAAACTACAGGGTAAATTTCTAAGATTTTAAACTAAGTATATTAGGCAAAAATATATAAAATACACTATACTATTAAAAATTGTTACATGTATTATGATATGAACCAGTATGAAACAGTATCTAGATTTAAAAATATGTTGATCTAACAATTTTTATAAGCACGTGGAAATAATAATAACAAAACAGGTTATCTTTTTAAATAAAATTCTATGAAAAATAATTAAATAACTATATCTAATATTAAAGAATAGTAACGACAGGAATGCCAGAAGCAAAATTTTTTAGGCTGTAGATGATAATATTGATATTTCTGAATAATAGTCGAAAATATTACCTTTGTTCATCATATAACATCTAAATACAATAACTACTGATCTTTATAAAAAAATATATATAGTAATAGTAATAATAAGTATTTAGTAAAGTTAGATAAGTACTAATGATTATGAAGTTTATTAGTTTTTAATATTATTGGCATTATATATTTTTTTAAAAAAATTTTTAATAGATGTAATTACAATTTTCATCAATATGATGTATATTTAACAAATTATTTTACTGTATTAAGAAGATAATACAATTATAAATTATATTTTATATAGAGAAAAATACCGTTGTAATTTTAGTGCAATTGTAAATTTACATGCACAACTTTACACAAATAGATTTTACTATTTTAGGTAAAAAGTAAATCCTTGAGTGACAAAATAATTATTTTCAAATTAAAATAAATAACGCTCAATATACTACTTTTGTGTCCTTCTTATTCCTACCTAAAAAAACCCTACATATTATATTATTCGGCCTAATTTACAATCACCTAAAATCATACCACCAAGGGGTGTGTTATTTGTGTGGTATTTTTCTTTTCGTTTATCTGAAACATAAATAATAAGGCTTTCAAAGTAGGCTGTGCGCCATTTTGTCCGATATAACGATACTTGGGTCACGCGTTCAGGTTCATAATGAGAGGCTGAGACACGATTATAGAATGTGTGGACGTTGTGACATTTTAATTTTATTTATTAGCTGCCTGTAACTCTAGTATAATATTGGGACGAATGTTGGGACCTGATACACTTTTGTCGTGCTCGAGGGAAAGTTTACCGGTTTCTCGCAATTTTTCTTATTCTTTTAATTTTAATAAATTCCACCCAATGTCCGGGAGATAATATTGTATAATATCTTACAAAGGGTATAATTTATGTACATTTTTTTAAAAATTTTTGGCACTCACTGGTATTGAACAATTGTAACGAGTGTCATTCGCCAGTTTATTTTTTCGTCCTTGTATCTGCTTTGCATTCTAATAGTTAAGTGTCTAAAATGTTTGGGTCTATTGAACTGAAATTGAAAAACTGAATTTCAGTGGTTAATGTACTTCAGCAATGTTCATAAGAAGCCACGATAATTTATTATTGGTGTCAGGCCGTTGCCTGGTATTTCCGATTTCCGGTAATTTGCCACTGTTATTATTATGCTACTATATATTTTTTTATTTATTTATTTTCTATATAAAAGTTTCGGTATACAGGATATCATTAAAGTATTAGACAAATTAGACTGATTTCAATTTAGCTTTTAATATTGCGTTTTACATTATATTATTGTAATAGGTATACTTTTTTCAAATTTAGCGTGTCTTCAAATTACATTAAATTGAAAATAAAAAAAATTATTGTCAATACTAATATAATATATATATATATATATAGCATATATTAAATGATATCATTTTGATTATTTTACAATAATATGTGAATGTATACTATAGTATTATACATATAAATACCTATATAGTTTTAACGACATTCGATTTTTAAAATTTTTTTAAAGTAACTATATTATAGTCTTAATTATACTACATTAGTTGTTACTACTAATATAAACGTTTTATTAAAATCAACAAGAATCTCTATTTAATAACACTTACAAATTATAATAAAGAAAGATATATTATACCTATTTAATAAAAAATGTTAACTATTATTTATCGTCATATAATTTATTTAAAATGTCAGTTTGAATAGAAAACTTAATTAATATTAAATGAGAAAGTTTACTTTTTATTAGTATACATTGTTTTCTCACTGCAAAATATGATTAATAGACACCATTTGGCGATATTTTATATTAAAAATGAAAAATATTATATTATGATAGGTAAAGAAATTACATTATATATAAAAACAAGATAGGTCACGAATATTTGATTATTTCGAACAATAAAAAAATGGATAATCCAAAGAATCGTTACCTGCAATTTATAATAATCGTTCTAATCGTGATTTCGTTGACGATTATATTATAATATTATAAAAACTTCAATTTATGTATCTATGATTTATTTGAAATTGCACATTTAAAAAATAAACAGATAGAATGAATTATTTTTATAGCTATAATTGAACAAAATAATAATTAAACTATCTTTTATATTGTAAATTTAGTTTAAAAATAAATAGGTAGTTGTTATTTTCTCTAATATGTATTATAATTATTATTTTTATCTCAGATATAATAAAGAAAATATAAAACTAAAATATATTATTTTAATTTAGGTACATTGATAATATTAATAATTAAATACCTTATTAATTAATTCTGAAATAATGTCAAATAAAATATTCTGTATAGGTATTAGATACCTATTATATTTACTTGATTATAATAGATTATTATTTTACACAAATAATCCGTGTCTAATTCAATTTTCTTTTTAATTTAATTAATTTTTTTATTTTCATCTTTATTTGACCTTCTGAAAATACATAATGGTTATTAGTATTCTATTATATTTTTATTTTATTAATACATAAAAAACTTTATTAATATACATATAGGTAATATGTTTATTATATATAAAGTTATATTATAATATATCAATTTTATTCATATCGGAAATTAAAACTTTTTAAAAAAATGTTGTTTTTAATTTAAATAGTAAAGTAGTAAAATACTTTGGGACACATTTATTTATTATAAGAAATATGAATATATAAGCACCAACCTATATTTTATATAAAATAATATGTGTATTTAATATTTATTATTTACTCATACAAATTGCTAAAATTAATATTTATAAAGGTAAAATATTCGTAAAAAGTGTTTTCATTTTTATACCAATATTAACAAAATATATTATTAAATTCTATAACTTTATATATCTTCCATAATTTTAATGAGCATAACCGTTATAGTTGCCTGTATCAAATAATTATAATTCATATGTACGTTAATGATGAATATAATGAAATACAGTGTTCGAAAATTGCATTTTTATTACGTTCCCTTATAAAGATCCTATATAATCATAAATTCATAAAAGTATTATTATACCTATGCGTATTAATATTATAATACTGCCGACTATAGTTCTATTCCTAATGTTTTTTTTTACAAAAACATTAATAAACTATATTATATAATGGTACTTTTCTACGCATTTATTATAGGAATGTATATTATTATTAATATTTCATGTCTACTGCATGTGGTTACCGGTTAGGGTGTTAAGATTGAAAGTTTAATTATTACCCAAGATGCCGCCATCTTAATTATAGAGTAACCGTTTTAGGACTATTTTAAGCAAACTGTATTTAGGCACTGGGTATAAATTGTGTTTTAATATACTTATACGATAAATTATCATCAATAGGTTATGTTTAAAAAAATTAATTGGTTATTATTAGATTAACATATAGTGTGTTAAAATTTTCCGTAAAATTAATTAATATTTTACTTTTTTTTTTTTTTGTGAAAGTAAAAAATCATCATTGAATTCTAAATTGATTATCTACCAAATACACAAAAACATCCAATGATTTAACATAGTGCAAAATAATTCAAATCTGTTTAACATCAAAGTAATTAATACTGAATTTAATATAACAAATAATATACTATAAGGTAAAAATCTATTAAAATTTCAGGGGGGATATCTAATAGTTTTGAAATCAATATGGTTATATCAATATAATATTTGTATATAATATGTAAAACCCAAACAATTTTTAAAGGGCTTAACCCCTAAAGACCCCCACTATTTTCGACCATATGCTAATGATATTTAATTTTCTAAAGTAATTTACACAATACCTACACAATAGTACTATAGTATTATGTGAAAGAGGCTAATATAATATATAAATGCACTTTTATAATAACACAATTAGTATGAGAATGTTTTATATCACTTATAGCTTGTATAATATATAAATAATTATACCATTAATTAAGATTTTAACCAAAACAGTGTTAAATCTCGTTTCTGTCAGTTGTTTTAAGTGCTTAATATTATGCCCATTTTAATTGTATGCCTATGTAATATATTTATCATCATAGTAATCCATATGTTTATGTCGGTTTCTCTGCACTGTCTACAACATTTATAATAATTATTATATTACGGTTAGTTTGACATTATATTTTGTAACAACCCATATTTAATATTTTTAAAACGAAATCATAATATATGCTAGGATACCTTCTCCGATAAAATACAAATACTCAGTTGATTAAATGGAAAAATGATTGTGGTAAAACTGAAAAAAGTTCAAGGAGTTTGTGTCACAATTAGGTCGTTCCGCGCCAGACACCGTAAACCACTGCATAATTCATAAACATAAGTTATAACATTATATTACTAACATGAATGTTGTCTTGATTTTTTTTATGTAAATATAATGTGTGTGGATTTTTCAGAAAACGTGTATCTCAACTTTGAATTCCACTATGTTATAATTTTAGTTTAAAACATTCAAAAATATTACCACGCAAATATTTAATGGCATTCAGGCATGCTATTACTATCTAAAGAAACTCATATGTTATGAATTCGGATGATATTTTCTTACCTTCAATTTAGTTAAGTTATGTCTCTCATATTTTGATGGGACTATTATATTGCGTGAGTTTTGTAAATTATAATAATATTTTCAGTAATTTATGAAGATAAATTTCTCAAGTATAATAGCTGATTGAAATGGCAAAAATTATTTACGAGTCTGCATATTGGGTTAAATGTGTATTTTACGAGGTCAAATATTTATTGTCATGTCTTCTTTTATTTATTGTAGAATAATGTAACTATGTTAGCTTCAATATTTCTTTAAATTTCTCAATAAATGAATTTAATTCGTTGTCTATCTAATAAAGTAATAACTAACATTTAAATTATTAACAATACAATTTATTACTATACTGTATATACCTAGTATAATGCATAATGCAATATATTAAATATTTATTTATCGTTTCACGATTATGTATTTCGTTCAATAATTGTTCTACAACACAATCTTAATAAATTTAAGTAGCTAATAATTAATATATTTTCCGATGTTATTCAATACTTCAGGGCACACAAGTCCACCTACATTGGTCTATGCTGATATGAAATATTATCTACAAATAGCATAACACAGAAAAAATAAAATTCTAAAGAATAATGTTGGTTCTTAATGACTTGAAATCAATTTGTTTCGAAAGCGCTTAGTTGTGAGTAGTGCCTTGTGAATTGTGACCGCCTATTATAAATAACCCCATGCGCTGTCAAATGGCTTATCACGCAGCTAACGAGTTTTCTATAATGTAATGCATTTGGATTTCGCAATAAAGCTCATATATTATATTTTATTCGATGACAAGGACCCGGGAAATCTAGTAAATCATCGGTAGTGCAATGTACAGATGTTATATACCTTTTACCATAAATAATAAAAGGATGGATATATCATAAGAGCTTATGCCATGGGCGAAGAAATGAAACGATTGATGTAACAACTTGCAAGCTAGGTTCCTTATCTATAATATAATTCGTGATAAGATCCGACGCAGGAATGAGATTTCTAATATTAAAAAGTGATTCTCTCTACCCATTTATGATCGCGACACTTTATGTTGTAAATAGGTATATAGATATAGCCTAACTGTTCTTTGCCTTTTAATGATTTGTACAGAGAAGTATTTTGGCGAGAAAATTATTGAATAAATTTAACTCATAACGTATGTAGACTAATACTATTGCATTCCATACGTGTTCTCGTCTATTACGAGACGATGGAACATTTGAACATTTGCCAAATAATGCATACGTGGCTAACAAGATCGTAATATTATGTATTTATATATTATATAAAATTATATGTACTAAATATTACACAATTTTTGGATCTTTTGAGTAAACAAATCTATCACTGATTCGTATTTATTATTGCATGATGGTCGTATAATTATTTATTTCCAGTATGTTCTGTTATTTCATATAATGTACCTAATCACTTTTGCTTGTATACAATTCTCGATTTTAAAAAAATTACTATTTCTTTAATGATTTTATGAAGATTTTATGAATTCACATAATATTATTTATGTATTCAGTTATTTGTTATTTTGAAATCATTATTCGAAACTATTTAAATATATCTGAGTACACGATGAAAAAATATAAAATATGTTGATATCAAGTTTAAAATAGTTTGAAAATCAATTTATATTAATTATTTATGAAGTATTAATGATTATATTTTAATTTAATTAGACCTATTGGTTAGAATATTATATAATTGGCTATTAGCATTGTTTAAATTAATTATACGGTATTAATGTATTATTATTTAATTTTTTTTTTTTTTTGTACATGTAAATATATATATATATAAATATTACAGCTACATTATGATAAACATCAAATTGCAAAACAACTAACAAATTAATTCTAAAATCTTCAAAACATTTTCAATATCATAATCCTACTTGTACTTACTTCGGCATTATTTAGACTACGGTATAATATATTATGCACCTATTATTTTATATGTAATATAAACATTTATACGATTTGCATAGCTATTTTAGTTTGACTGATATTTGAAATTAAATCACAATGTTGTTTGGTTTTTAAATTTGATAAAATAAAAAATACATTTTTTTGTTTTGATGATAAATAAACCCAGCTCTTAGCTTATATTTCATGCTATTTGGAATAATTTTAATATCTCTAATTTGCAACAAATGTTGATGTCTGAAAAAGAGGATAATAATATGAGATTTAAAATTAACAGTAATATTAATTATGATACTAATAGTATATTTTACCTCACAATTTTAGCAAATATTTTAAAGACACACACACTTTACTACTTAAGTAGATAATAATTAATACTAATTTTGCATGTAAAGTATATACAATTACAGAAACACCTAATTTTTTCATTAATAAAAAAGTTACTTTAAAATTAGTTTCTTTCTCTTTTTAAAATTTTAAATGTCTTTCTTATAATTTCCGACTGATTGTTGTTCCTATATCATCGATTTACCATTTACTCATTATCCACAATCCACATTGGTGGATCCAAGACTTCATTATAGGATTAGCCCAATTAAATATTTAAAATATAATTTTTATATAAAATAACAGTTGGGGTACATTAATAATTAATTGTTATATTTAATATAAAATTATATGTTCAATGAACATTGCTCATATTATAAACTTTATATTTATTATATATGTATATTAAAATTAAACTGTCATACAAATACTATAAAAGTCTGATCCAATAAATGAGGAGGGGTACTTGGATCAAGGCTTATTTAGCTTTACTCCCCTTAATCCGTCACTATACTTAATTGAGTTATTTTATTATAATTCAAAATTTGATAAGCTTTTGGTTTTTTTGCATGTGGATCAACATTTTATAGTTATAACATGTTAAATCGTAAGATATCCTCCGTCGTATTTATAAAGTGTTGGTCACGTTCGCTCGATTTTAACATCGATTTCCTTCCCTATACGATTGCAAAATCCATTATGTTATGTCCATGTGGTCCAGTGCCCACAAAAACTGACGATATACATAACACAAGTCTATGAGGCAGCGGTAGTGTCTTCCGCCAAGGCCCGAGGGTTTTAATCACGCCGAACGTGTTTCGGTGGGGCGACGGGATGCCGGGGCAGGTCGTCGCGGCGCTGTGGTCGTTGTACCGCGCTGTTACCACGGTCCGCGTAACCGTAACCGCCACGCCGCCGCCCTACCGACGTAAAAGCGATCGCAAACGCGACGGCAGTCTTCCGTCGGCCGTCGCGCGTCGCGTTGTCGTTTCGTGTTATCGTGCTGTCGTACATTATTCTTCCGTCGTTTATACAATAATTATTGTTTACAATTCATGTGCGGGGCTCACGTTAGATTTTCGTTCGAATCTGTTCATCACAACAATATTGTATTCGCGTGTTTTACGAATAACGACTATCCGGCGATTCAGTTGCAGACACGTATAATGCGCATAATTATTATGTGAGTATACGCTATATTATTACATTTTACTATTGCGTTTCTTATTTCGTTATTGTTAGGTACGTTGATGGTTTCCTGAATTTGTTTTGTTAAGAAAAATACTGACGGAATGGTTTAAGTAGATAATATATCATATTGGAGACGATCGCAATCATTTCCTAATTAAACGCAAGGTTATTTGTTCATTACGGAATTTTTTTTTCATTTTTGTTTTTTCTAACCCAATACGGATTACATTATAAATAATAGTACCGATATAGACAACGCGCGCGCTTGTTCATATAATTTATTTATTAACATTGCAATCAGACGTAGTTATAATTAATGAATTCAATAATACTTGAATTTTTCGAGTATATATTTAATGGTACCTACCAAAGGATTATAAGTTTCTTGTTACTTTGCGCATAACATATTGATATATATTATTGACCAGAAGTGTTCAATCAGTGGTACGTAAACCAGACTTTGCGTAATTTCTTATTAACTATGTTTTATTTTCGTTAAACATTCAGGTGTTATATAAGATAATAATTCCTATTTTAAATAGCACTGGGACAAAAAAATATTGAGAACCTATACCAATTAGACATTATATATAAAATATGCATTGAATAAATCAATCGTGATATTTATCTGTATACGTTGTGCCGATGACTACAAATATCTTAAACTGCTTACAATGGTATCTAGAAAACAAGTATAGTAATTACTAATTAGATTATCGAGTTCACATAATTAATTATAATTTAAAATAACTAATTATATTCTAGTTTATATAAAATTCACAATGTACGAATAACTTAAAAAAATTAAATAAGTATAGTAAAATAATATGAGTGTATTTTTTAGAAGAAAAAAAGAAATCAGAATTTCAATTTATGTTTAATATTTAATTGTATGGCACGTAAAGTGTATTACTATACATTTTGCATAGTGTACTATATAGATTACATTTAAATACTGCATTATTTTATATACATTATTATTTGAAAAACAATTTTTTTTAATCGTCTATTTAAATTTTTTAAGTGTTAAACGTGTTAAAAATACATGCGAGTAAAATGTATTATTTTTAATAGTATATCTATAAAACTATTTTATACATATTAATACCTATGAAACTATCAATTCATATCCCTACTTGGTATTAATTTTATTTGTTAATTTAAATTTTAATATTGATATTTCCTATATCTTCCAATTGTATATTTCTAATACAAACTTTATTATTATTTTTAATTTCGACTTTTATAAACCAGGTATAAGACATAAATTATGTAAAATCGTTCACTTTTTATTACTTAATGATATTATGACTAGACCGTAAGTAATTTTAATGTTTACATGAGGAATAAAAGGAATATCAAAATAATTAAAAATAATATACTATTTCTAAATGTAGCTGTTAACATTATACAATAGAAATCTTTTGTCAATAATATGGTCAAAATAAAATATAGGAATAACAACTGTAACTAATGAACGCAATTCGTTTTTTTTCGTCATCAATCTTTGTATAAACGACAAGAAAACATTCATTTTTTTCAAAAATATACTTATGTTATATAGGCTAGTATAGAAAATGATTTATCAAATCATTTCTTATGTTGAAGTTAAGGAATATATTATTATTATCTACATTTCCTGATAGTATCTATTTTTTCAACTTACTTGCCAATTATTTTAAAACCATAAACATAAAATATAGGTACATTATGAAATATAAATATACGAGTTCAATTTAACATAAAATTAATTTATTAAAATATTATTCGATTTATAACTACTAATTTGTAATTATTTTTATATTGTGTTAATATTTATTGCCCAAATGACACCTGTCTTGATTTCCATTATAGCTCATTAGTATTCATTTGTTCCTATTTCTGATATTATACTGTACATATTATAAAGGGTGTGAACATATCGTATAATAGGAACCTATATTATTATAAAAAAAAGAGGGGAAGCGTGTTCTAGTTGAGGACAGATGTTAGTACAGTTGTGGGAGGTGGATGAAAAACAGCTGCAAATAATGTCGTATTTTTGGGCCACGTGTTTTTCTAATACTTATAATGTACAAGGTATGGTACCTAGTACCTAATAATATAATATATAGTATACTTCCTATATGCACATTTCACACCTTATGTAAATTTAATTAAGTTAAATTAATTGAAATAAAGCACAATAAAGCATATATTATAGAAAACAAAACGACGGGCATTCATACTTATACTAATTAATGTAGATATTATAATAATTCTCACTACAATAATTTTTTTATAAAAATGTACCTATATTATACATTTTATAGAGAACCTATAAAATCAATTAAATTATATTTTATAAAATACACGAAAAAACTTCGGTAATTATTTACTAAAATTAATACTGCTTTAAACATGAAAATTATTTCACACATCACAAATATGTACCTCTATTACCATATAATATTACCCAACAAATACATTTATGAATAACATATGGTGTATCCTTGTAATATTAGCGATAAAAGTAAATTATATATACATATATTATATATATATATATTTTATGATAACTAAATACTATCATATAAACAAAACAAAATAATCTATACAAGCGTTATAAAATAAAAACATTACTTATTTTAACTAATATAATTTAAGTGCCTTGATTTCCATTTTAAATGTCCATTAAAACATTTTGTTATTTCCCATGATTTAAACTGAATTCATGCAATTTTATTAGGTACTTACTTTTATTTATATATTTTTTTTTATAAATAATTGATATTCAGTGATGTTAAATATTATATTATTATTTTATTTAATGTTGATTTTTAAATAATATACTATATAGTTTGTGTATTGAATTTCCATCAACGTATAACATGTTTTCAACTGGAGAATAACAATCCAAATCGTTTAAAAATTTATATTAGGTATATACTTTATAGGTCTAATCACTTCACGAATAGCAATCTGATTAAAAAAACTGAACGACGTAGCATCATATTAACAGAAACGGGTTTTTTCTTGTTGTCAGAAAGAAAAAAGGTTAATCCTTTTAGAAAATAGCCGCGTGTATAATAAATTAATAGGATTTTTGCCCCCATCAGTGTGTGGGTAGACACACGTATTGTTTTGTGGTAATTGGTTCAAACTACTTGTTGGCCATGTTCGGCTGTAGGTGCTTTTCTGTTTCTTAATAATTTATATAAAATAAAAAATATTCAAAACATACGATTAGAAATATATTTTTATTAAAACTAATATTGTCAACATTTTCACACTGACCTCCACAGGAAACCGGACAGACGTTTTGAGGATGTAAATTCTCAAGCAGTCAAGTCACATACGCCACTTGAATACAATATAAGGTGTTTTTCATGGTTGGAAATATATCTGACGAACAGATTTAAAATATTAATTCAAAAAAAATATAGAAATCAACAATATATAGGTAACAAAATATTTTTTACAAGAAAATTATATTACAGTAGGAAATATGAAAGATGGATGGAGCGGTCGTATTTAGTTTGAATTCGTAATAATTGTAGACTTATGACGATTTAATATGAACAATTAGCATTATTCTTTAATTTACGGCTTTGGCCATTAAAAATTTGTCATTTTCGAATTACGTCCGAAAATAAATTATTAAATAATTTTGCGTCCATTTTTAAATATATATTAATAAATATTATTAATATATAAATATATATTATAATGTCATATTATATTTAAATTATTACATAAACTAAATAAAAACTGTTTTAAAAATATCGTAATTTTCTAAATACTGTAAAAAATATTTTTCATAACGCTTGCGAAAATTGAATAAAATTTAATTATAAATATTTATTAATATTTGTAAAGTTGCATATCTCGTATATGTTTAAACAAGAGATGAATTTTTACTTTTTTAAATTTTTCCATCGAATATTTAATAAATATTTTTAAGATAATATTTACCTAAAACTATTTTTTTCTCACAATGCTTTATTTCTTATACGTATTTGTTATTGTATTTGTTAACTATGATAGTTTAATGAACACTTTAACAACTACGATGTAATTTCAATGTTTATATTTATAAATATTATAAATTAAATTATAGAGATTAGGATAACTTAATTTTATTTTATTGTATATAAAAACATAATCAATTAATAGGTTAGTATAATATAATAATATTGTTATTTTTTATTTTTTATTTAATTGTCCACCTTTTATGTGAAAAATAATACATTGTTCTAATTGGTTCAATCATATTGTTTATTAAATCAACATTGACATTTGAATACTTGTAGACAACATGTTGTTTTAAACAGTAATAAAGTGTGTAAAAGATAAAACCTTTATCTTCTCGGGATTAGCTAATATAATAATTGTTTCCGTAATTATTATACACGTATACAACGTTCATTTTTATTCAACGGGTCATTAAGGTTGAAATTAATTTAAATTACGTAATGTTTATTATGAAATAATATATAAACGCGTGTTACATGTGTATAATAAAAATATATAATTTTATTCTTTGAAACATTTACAAGTAGTTTTTCAATTCCGATGTGGTGATATATATATATTGATAAGTGATAACTATATTAAATTGTATAAATAGGATTGAACGTCATATAAAATGAATTGTCGTATTGTAATTGTCTTCTACGTCTATATGGATAGAAAACTAATGTCCAAAGTCACAGGTTCAAATTATTATAATCATTATTACATTCATATTCACAGTATGCCCCCCTCTGAGAAACGTCCAATTACTTCCAATTGGAATCAAGACTATATCTCCCCTACCTCTATGACTCTATCAATCACTTTAGGTAGTTTAATTGTATATAAGTTATATATTTTTTATAATATGTTTATTATGAGTAGATTATAATATTATTTTTCGACAATTGTTATGGAACAAACGTAAATTTGCTGGTATATAATCTTACTCGTACAGTTAGACATAGACCACACATATAGTTTGTGTCAGTATGCACATTAATACGTAAAACGGACCTCTTGTTAAACTTTGCATATAGTTATTATGTGTGCACACATTTTTATTTAAATTCTCAAAATATATTAATTTTTTTGCTAAACATAATCGAATATCATTTTTAAATAAACCCTCTCTATGTTTACAAATAACACCTTCAGAGATCGTCATCGTATGTTTTGACGTTTAGTAATCATTATAATATATAAGCGATCATAAGGTCTTATAGCCAATAATTCTCATTATTATCACGCTTCACCGCGAGGTCATTACCACATAGCCTTTACTCGGTTTAAGAGTAAAGAACAAATAAATATAAAAATCATTAAGTATACGAATACAGGGCGGATTTTTATGGTGATTTTTTAATCACGACTGCGTTTTCAGCCGACACTCGTCATTTAATCGTAGGCGAATATTATATAGTATAATACTATGATATTTTGATGCATTATTATTCACACGATTTACGACCGTGTACGTTATCGGATAGTAATTATACAATGGAGCTTTTATTCATATTTATTTATATTCATTTTCATCTCGAAGTCTTATTAAAATATAAATATAATAAATAAAAGTCCCGAGGACAATCCACAGTGATCATTTGAATGAGCATACCAACTGTGATTTCGCGTATCTTATGCAATATTTCATATATAATTTATAATATCGTATCGAGTCACTGCCACCGACGTCGCGCCACGAAGAGGAGTGGCCGGTCTGCTCTGCAATCGCACGAGATCGTATTTTTTCGAAATTTAATTATTATCATATATTGTGTATGTTCTTTTAAACAGCCTACGCTGCGACAATCGTGTCGTATGATAAATCGTCCTTCCGATTCCGATCGACTAATATAATTATTATTCTCGTTGTCGTATACGAAATCAAAATGTGCACAACTAACCGCTGCCACGGACAGATTCGACGACCATTCATTAGAGCCCGTTCGCGAAACAACCGCGGAGGCGTTAATATAATATTATAATGCCGCTATATTATATATGTCCTAGAATTGCATAAAACGGCGTGTTACGGTATTATATGTCACTGTATACATACTTATATGTATTATATATATGTGCATGTATAATATAAATCACGGTTAAATATCGTATATATATATTTTAACGTGGATAAAATCTCGTGGGAAACGCTTTATTTGTTTGAAAAACCTTAAAACTCTGGTTCACGCATGTTTCCCTTACCCCTCCACCATCACCAGCAGATTTATTTCAATTCTTATAAAACTATATAGGTATTATGGTACAATATGTCAGTGTACCTATTTACTGGTATGTATGGAGTAGGTATATTCCACCACTCGGTCACATTTTATAAGTGATTTCTTTTTATGTTTGTTTTTACTTCATTATATTATATTAAATGTTTGTTTTTTTCAAGGTAGGTATAATTATTTATATACGCCTCCTACGCGCGTATTTTCAAACCAAAATCATTATATATTAGTACATTTATGTTTTACCAAACGTTCTCCTCATATATATTGTCAATGTTTAATTATATATATATATATATATGTATACCTTTTCGGACATTAGACTACGTACCTATAGCTTTCCTGGATTTATTTTTACTTGCTACATTATAAAGTATATTTATTTATTTTTTGGCTAGTTTCTCGTTACTAGCTTATTCTAATCAATCTAATGATTTTTTATTTGGAATTATTATATTATTTCACCAACAATATTATTTACTATTTGCGTATTTACATTTAATATTAATTTCATCATAAAAATTGTTGTTTCGACCCCAAAATATCTCTTCGATTTCTATTCATTTAATGTGGCTTGTTTTACACCTTAGGGCGATAGGTCAGGTTAGGTAAATACATTTAAAAGTTTGTGGTGTAGTGTACATGATGTTGTAGATAGTTGATTTACAATTTTTTTTTCTAATTCGTGTGAATTCAACTGTCACGTATGTAAATTCCACCATCTCGTCAATATATTCAGTTATTGTTGTCTACATTAGTATAATAGGTACCTAACACTAGTTAGCTATTTGTAACTATTTATATAAAAAATAATAAATAATAAACGTATGATTTTTATAAATGATATTACTATATAAATTAATATCCAATTACCTATTTTTTTTTCATGAAATATAATAAATACGAGTAGTTACGTAAGTACATAATATGTTTAATAATGGATTTATTATTTTCTATTTATTAATATTTAATTAGTTTTTGCCCAAATATATTTATATCCAATTGTAGTTTTTCTATTAGTTAAACCAATAATGTTATATATTTTGTATTCGCATTATATATATTGTATGAGTTACCAGTTTGTGTACCTCGTAAACAAAGTGCGTAATTCTCTAGCCGTGCAATTGGGTTATGAAGTTCCAACGTGTGACAATACAACACGCGGCGTAACGGTTAAATGCAAAATTCTCATTTCGCTAACACAATATTGTACACAGTAGTGTATTTAAATAAAGAAAATAATTGAATATAACATAGAGAGAATAAAAAACCGCTAAGTAATGCCCATATTGAAATCGGCAAGCATAAAAATTAAAAGTGTACAAAAGGAAGGTTAATTAAAATCCTTATGTAAATAAACCACGCGAGAACTGCACGTATATTATATAATAATTGATTCGGTACATATATACATATAATAATAACACACACGATGTCTATAGGCGGCGACTATGACGTCCCAACACTGCCTAAATTAATTATTGTTTTACACTCTTCTAATTTGCATTGGACAGAACCCCGGGTCCGTTCACCCACACAGAAAGTCATTGTACCTCCATCATTATTTTATAACACATAATATTAATAATATTATAATTTATAACGTTATAAAAAAAAATAAGACATTAAAATATTATCCGCGATGGAAAGAAGATGCAGTATGTTATATTTATTGTTTTTAATGTTTTTATTGTTCTTTTATATACGTCATAATATACATTATACATATAGTCTTATATTACACCCGTCTTTGCGTAACCGATAATGATAATAATATACTAATAAAACAGAAATAATTATAAATGATTTAATCTCGACCGTTGTTGTGTATTATTACCATAATAATATTATTCTATACACGATATTCTGCATTTATTATACAATATAACACTATAGTATCGCGCGTATTAGGAGTTTTTAATACACGACGGGCAATTACCGCGACGCACAGGAAATAATATCTTATTGCGTATATTTGTCGACTTGGACCCAGTTTGTGCTCGAGTTATCCAGTGTATAGTATGTGCTCGTAGAACAATGCGATGATGGAAAAGTGTCTATACCGCGGACACAGACAGATGGACAATGGGGAGAAGGGTTCAACGGACTAACCGCCAACAAAACATCTAATTTATTATTGAAATTATCGTTATATTGTGGGGTACGTGTGTGTGTGTATGTGTGTGTCGCTAACGGTAAGCACTCCAGACCGATTGTTCTCTTATGCTCGTCTCCCTACATACTTTTTTTTCCTTTAGTAATTTTTTTATTTTATTATAGTACATGAAACACCTTCATGATGTAATATACTCGGGTTTTCTTCATTATTTATATAATATATATATATATAAATATTCTTTACTTTTATATGAATGATGGTTTCATATGTACCTATACTACACGCACACCTTTAGTTTGACTGACCTGTTAAATCTTAATGTTAGTCAGTACTCGGTGGTGGCGTCTATAATACGTATATAGTAATTGAGATCCGAAAGAACCCGAACAACATAGAACTCATTAATTCAAAGAAATTAACTTGAAGGGTGTAGGATGCTACAAGTACTAGATGCTCTCTTCAATCAACGATTACTGTGCATATGTCGGGTTAACACCATTTTTAAATAATTCATTCCTATTATAACATAATATGTAATACGTATATAATGTATTATGATAAAGCACTATACAGTATATTTTGTTCGTGTTCAGCCGCTTATAATTCCTCTTGAAGTTACTAAATCATATAATCAATATACTATATTATAATATACCATAGTGTATGCTGTATGGTATTTTAAGATCTCTTCAATTATCGGTTTAATCAAGTTTGAACAATATACATGAATGTATATGACGTCGACGTGTATTGAAAAATTAAATAACTCTGTTTTAAATTAATTGTTCGATGTAGTAAAAATAGTAAAATACGATAATTTGTATGTTTTCTTTGCTTCAATCTTTAAACATTAAATTAAATGCGATAACAATATTGTCTTATATGATATATGAGAATTTAGTCTTGGCCTGTCTTCTCATATTCCTGACAAACGACCTTCTAATATCATGAAAACATATAATATATAGTCACTGTAGTTTACTGTTATTAGTCATAGCATGTAGTATACACATGTCTTTGCATGTTGAAAAGATACGTTTTAGATACTGTCCGCGTGTATAATTTGCATTCAATTTACATATTATTTGTACGTTGCCAACTTTTCCAAATTGATAACGATTATTTCCTTTAAGACGTTTCTTTGTGTTTAACATTATTATATCTTATACGTGTTATAAATGTTTGTGGTTTTGACCATAATATATATTTTTCATTACCTAGTATATGTGTATAGGTATATACAATGACAACTTACCTAGAGGCATATCAATTTTTTTCCATTTTCTTCAGTATCTTCTTATTGGGTTTCTTGCAGTCTTCAGTATCATCAATATTGTAAAGATTTTCGTGTTCAAATTACAATGGACCTACACGTATGCTGGTTTTTCTTTTTCAACATAATATATTATTACACGCGCGATACGTATACAATGGAACATGTCAAATAGACTATTGACCCGCCAAAACGTGCGGTAATGACCGTGAGCGGGATACGATCGTTTCGTTTTCGTTGGACTCGAAAGAGTCACGGCCAACTTATATACAAGTAACATGTTATATCGCAAATATTACCATACAATAACGCATTTTAAAGGGTTGCACAATAGAAACGCGAAAAAATTGCCGAAATTACATAATACCACATACATAAGTTATAGTGGTCGGATTTCCTTAGAATCTGTTTGAATTTTTTTAATTTATCTGAATAATTCCAAAATGATGATGAACGAAAATTTATCATTATAGTTAGCTACTTTACTTTATTGCTACAAGAATTGTAATATGATACCTATATTGAATCATATAATATAGATAATATACCTATATACCTCGAAAATATTTTAAATCTATAAATGGTGTTAATGTTCGTTTAAATTAAGAAAAAGTATCCGAAGAATATTATCATCAAAAAAAAAAAAAAAATGACTGTAAAAAAAAATTGTACATTAATATAAAATAACAAATAACTTACGGAAAGTCGTTAATAAAATATTAGTTATTAACACATTATTTCTATAATGGTTACAATGTTTTATACAATCAATAAAGAAATAACGCTATTCATAAACGGAACTTGCTATTTCAAACTGGTTTCGATGTCACATCCTTTAAAAAATTATGTGCACTAATTGCTCCTGATTAATATATGGACACTTAAAATATGTCAACTGGTAATTTAATGAAATCATTTGTAGAAAACGATAGACTAAAACGTTAATTTTAAAATGTAATGTTTTATTATATTTACAACGTATAACAATATAATATATAATATTATATTTCGTATGTGTATCATATAACTAAAATATAAAGATCCTTTATTCGAATTCCTAACTAATTTGCTTTTCGACACCGCGCCTGAATGTTGCGTTAATTATAGAATAGTAAAAAAGGAAAAACGAGTAGAAAATAAAAGGATTATAGATAAAACAAATGGTGTGTAGTACAACTTGACGGTTTGTGTCGGCCTAATGATGTTAGTGACATTGAAATCTCTCGACCCGACACCACGACGATGATGGTATACATATTTATTATAATATACTCATATAATACCTATTATACCAACACACATTATACATGACTCATACGGCGAGTTTCGCTATTCTGTGCGACGCGATGCGACGGTCGTGTGCTACGATGACGGGAAGACCTCATGCCGAGATGATTATTAGAATATTATAATAATAGGAACATATATACTGTTGCTACGGATACGAAACGGTTTGTCTACCTTGAATACTTTCTGTCCAACGTGAATTGGTGTACTCTCATCCATCGAACATGTCAATTTATTTATTATTTTTATAACCTAACCTATCCAACTATCCCCATTCAAAGAATCCATACGTGGATCGTTTACAAACGATGAAACTAATAGACAAATTCAAGAAAATAATATATATATTGTCTATTGAGATGCATAATATAAAAAAATACGATTTTCTAAAACTCAAAAAAAAATTACAATCGCAATAAAATATAGTTAATGTTTTAATAATTATCATGTACAATTTGAAATATAAATATTAATTATTAATTATTTAATAATTTGCAAATAAAAAAAAAATTGATTTAATTTTAAAAAAATGTACATAATATTTATAAATGTGTTTACTTTATTTTCATATTTTATAATATTTTTCATAATTATGTACACTTTTTGAGGGCCAAATATTTTAAAAGTTTTAACGCTAAACCCTGTTATTATAGGGTTATGTTCTTCTTCGCTTATTACTTGATAATTTACTTTTAAACAAAATCGTATATAAAACTATTATAATCATATAAGAAGTGAACGCATGCGTAAATTTAGTGTGGGTTTTCTATAAAATGTTGGAAGATATTATATAGCATACTATCAAAATCCAATGATCAATACTTGGTATAGACAGGCAACGATCTGTGATCCGATGTGTGTCCGATGATTTAAGTATTATGTTATCATGACTAATTACGAATGGAATGTCGCAAGCAATACAAGTCTTTCCCGCAGGCCCTGCTACACCGGTTTGTTTGTTTTGTACATACATTTACATCCGGCAAAACTGCCAATTATAATAATCATTTCATTTATATATCTTCATATTGTTTTATAGATCATCGATCTATCTGTGCTATACTATATGTATAACAAGTATGATATAGCAGTTTAATAATAGTATAATAGACCCCAAGGTTAAAAAACGTGTTGTGTGCCACTAAAGACCAAAATATTAAAATGTACCGTAGGACCGTTCTGGAGTTTATCGTAAATTAATCTCCAAAATAATATAAAATGAAATATGGGTCAGAAATAGTGTAGATTGTATAAGTGTAATATAACTTCACAATCAACTCACATATATAATGTAAGACTCGAGTTTATCATGACGTATTTCATACTATTTTTGGTGGGGTACATTATTATAATTTCATTATGACATAGTATATGTCATGTCGATGAGGTATTACAAATCTCGTAAAATAGTAAAATTCAAATTGTTCAAAAGTAAAATATTAAATGTACGAAGTATTTCTATCATGATAATCGTTTTTCTTGTAAACAAAATGTTATGATAAACTCTATTTTGGTTTTATTTTTAAACTTAATTATAGTTGCTAACTGACGGCTAAGGACTGACTAGGTCTTAAACATTGATAATTTCATTAACTTCAACATGATTGATGACGATAAATAAATCCCAATAGATTATAGGTATACTTAATTTAAACAACATTTATGCGCTAAAGGTTTTTTTCTATATTCTAATATTAAGATCGTGTATTCTTTCTTCTATACATATATACAAAGCGTAATAAATTAATCGCCCAGTGTTTTCTATTCATCGCGCGATGTCACCTTTTCGTCGTCGTGACTGCCAGTGCTTAAAATAACATAATTTCTATTTCATTTGTACTTTTTTGTTCCGAACACATAGGGTAAAGTGTCAGTTTTACGTTACGATCGTAATATACAATATATGTAGATATACCTGGATACCCGCGGTATCAAGGAGGACATTAATTTTCAAAGAAACTGCTGCAACCGTCATAAGACTCGTGATCGATTGTAAAATAAAAGAAGAAAAATAAACAAACGTGACCTAGAACTTTCTTGCGGTTATTTTGAGGCCACCATCTTTTCACCATCTCGTGTTTGTCGATGTGCAATTTTTACGATAAATATTTCTATATTAGCTCCATCAAACTGATTGTAAAATAATATTGTATATATAATAAATGTTTTATTGTATTACCTATGTAAAATTTTAATAATTTAGTTTCATCGTCACTTATCTATATATAAACTCGCATATGGCATTTGTCATATAGGTAAGATAGATTATATACCTAACGTACGTATACAAATTGAAAAACTTCTATAAACTGATAATCGGCGATAAGTCAAAAACTCGAAAACAATTTCTCTTTTAATCACCCTTAACAGTCCTGAAAAATCAATACGTTCTTTCTTGTGTTACGAGTTGTAAGCGAGAACTATAATACCGTATATTATTATATTGTATGGTGTACACGCGCAGAAAAATCAACTCGCGACTTGTTAAATATTTGTCTGTGGCGATGAAAAAGTGCACTTTATTGCACTTATTACGATTTATGAGCATAATACATTAATTATTTGCTATTGTAATATATTATTATCATAATGAAAATAACATATTATATTTGATGAATACAACTGTACCACACGCACGTCTTGGACGTTGTCGCCGTCACCTAGATGAGGTCGACGGTCGTGCGCGCGCGTATTTTTTATCTTTTAGGAGTGTGTTTTTGTATACTTTGTGCGCGTGTACGCGTTGCGTAGGACGGCCGTGACCTCAAAAACGGCGTGGCTCCCCCCGCCCCACCATCGCCAACCCCGCAATAAACGGTTCTCACGGTGCACTGAGCGATGCATATTAAATTTGCGCGCGCACGGCCATATTGTTGTTGTAACTTATTATATCCGCGTGATAGGCTCGTGAGTATTTATCTTCTCGATCCGTTTTCGGCTACGTATGATCGATACGATTATATTATATTACGCCGATTCCGTCACCCCCGCATTCGCGTTTATCAAAATCATAATAATAATTTACTCTTTGGCGCGGCGTTGGCGGTTATACCGTTTCCGACGCACGCAGAGACGGACCGACAGACAGACAGACAGACACACAGAGTGAAAGAGAGTGTATAAATAACACGAGATGGATGTATCGATATAATATACGAGATAAATAACGCGAAAGTCATGTGTGATTGCCGGTACATAAGACGTTTATTATATTATTTTTGTATCAACATCCCCTCGTCGTCGTTGTCGCGAACGGTATTCAGGTCAATTAGTAGCTGCGCGCTAAAAGTAAAACGTATTCGTCGCGCCATACTTGGCAAAAGATTTTTTTTATTTTAAGAACTTTCGTTCGTTTCGTATATGATAATGTCAAAAGTATGTGATTTGCAATAATTACAAACATTGACGACGATATCCTAGGATGTGAATAATTTGCGACCGAATTATACGTAATTAAGCGATCATGAAACATGCGGCGTAAATACATACCAACGAAAAACCAAAAGTGAATCGTTGAAAACGAAATTTCATTTGCACGTCGTCGTCAGCACTATAATAATTACTTGTTTATAATATTACCTATGGTATATACGTGCCGTAAACCTGAAATATACTGGATGACACTTTTGATTAGTGTAATTCACGAGTGGAAACCTACATTACAGTCTTCTAACTACACTAAATTTCGTTTAACTTTGTATGTTTTTTCCACAATAGGCTATAATATTTACTAATAATAATATTTTCTATATCAGCGGTTTTATTTTTTTGAATTAATATAACACTTAAATATATCGCATGACAAGATTTATCTCCTGTAATTATTTGTCCCCTACAATTTACTACTATTCGTTTGTTAATTGGTAAAAACCTGTTCTCATGATTAGGGATGGGCCGGTTCCGGTTCTCGGTTCTACCAGTTTTCCAGAAACTGTAGGAACCGATAATTATCGGTTCTATTATAGTTATATATCGGTACCAGCTCTTATTATTATTTATTCAAATTATAAAAAAAAAGAGTTGGTATCGGGAATCGAAAGAAGAATTTTTGCAACCGAATAAGATCAGGAACCGATTGTTTTTCAAAAACCGGCCCATCTCTAATTATAATGTATAGTGTTGTACGCCCGTGATTTTAATAATTATTATTAAATGCGAAATAATAGAAAAATAAAAAATTAATTTTATCAAACTATATAAATTCTAATTTCTAAAACACTAAACACGTTTGAATATAAATTCTCGTCAAAACCTTAATTTATTGATAACGCACGAATAATATAAATTTCACTAAAACTATATACTATAATAATATTATATTATATCGTAAAAAACCAATTACCGTATCACGTTTAAAGTCATATAATTCGTCAGTAGTTGTATGTCGAAAAACACATTTTTAACATACCAAATGCTTGTAACGGCATTCGAAGATGAATAGAATTTGACAGAATATCTATTACTGAGTAATTAATGAATATTTACTTAATTATAGTTTTTGTTTACTATGATTAACTGACTTAAACTATAGCATGTTCAATCCATATACTTAGTCTACATTATGTATAATATATACATAAATCAGAATACCGAAATTATTTTATCATATAAATTACAGGAAGATAAAAAACACAATATTCCAGAATTGTTAAACATGTGTTATATAATATTAGTACCTACAACTATTATATTAGTATACGATTCCAGATGCGATAACGATGCATATAAGAGTCCTCTTTTGTGCCTTATCGGCGCTGTTCAAATAATTTATAATAATATATTCTCTTTTATTATAATATTTAAAATGTAATAAAATATAATATACTACATACCAATACACACCGAACGTCGCGCGGCGTCTGCGATAAAAGCGAATTTCATCGATATTCCACAGAATCGTGTGCAGTTAGGTTACGCGCGAGTGAATAACAATGTTATGGCATCATGTTTTCGACCAAATTTGGGACCGCAAAATGATAGAAATTATATTATAAAAATATGATTAAGAAAAAACACATTCTGGTGAAGAGTGGAGCGAAAAATACAAACAATTGAAATAAAATAATAGCTACAGGTCATCTCCACTAAGGAATCGGACAATAAATTATCATTCAAGGAATCTGCGATAAGATTAGGTCATTCGCGTGATCGGCAGTTTTTTTGTAAAGGAAATCGTTTTGATTTTCCTTTATTGAACGCGAAATTCATATACATTACACCGATATTATTTATTAAGATAATAATCACTCAATATCTCATCGAACTCCGGCTATGCCATATTGCCATGCATACATTATTAATTTACGTAAATTTACATTTAGATAAAATTCACAAAATAACAAATTATGATCAGTTTTCAGGAATTTTATAAAGTTCCTTATATCTGAAAGTCTTATACGATAGGTATGTATCAGAAATTCGTTTACCGAGAAATTGAGAAAATCTATCTAAATATTTTTTTTACAGATTTCCGTATTATATTATCAACAAATCATAATAGATATTATAGTAACGATATAAAAGTTTCACTGTAATACAATATCTTTGACATTAATATCGATCATTGTGCGCGTGTTCGGTGAACAAAAAACAAAATAAATATATATTTATATATACGAGTATATATATATATTTTGGTACACAAAATATGTTGGTGAGTGGACACCATATTAGATATAAGT
The DNA here is from genome assembly GCA_013282895.1 of Eriosoma lanigerum. NCBI lineage: Eukaryota > Metazoa > Arthropoda > Insecta > Hemiptera > Aphididae > Eriosoma > Eriosoma lanigerum. Next base: position 37,937,305 of record CM023357.1, on the reverse strand, counting down.
TTATAGTGAAATCGCTATTTTCCCGTCCTATCTATTGAGGATATGAGTCGTCTACACTGCAGGAGCACGCACGTTGCACACATCTTCATAATGTTGAGCACGCACAACGAACGCGAGCCACTTGAGTTGGCTCGCGTTCATCGTGAAATAATTACCACACGCACTGCTCTGTGTGTACGCGTTATTTGCATTATTACTTTATGAGCGCTTCCATAATTTTATTTTTGTGTAGTTTATTGGTATTTCAAATTTTATAATTATTTATATTACTTTTTTCGATTAAATTTTAATGGTTTTTTTTTTTTTTTTACGGAATAAAATAATGAGTTGTGTCTGGAGTTTATACAACTGTACTCTGGAACAGTGGCGTGTTGACCCTATATTTCAGAAGTCTATGGCCATAGTAATTTAGAAGTGGTGGGTGGTAGGGTATTCTAACATATGATAATAATATGATAAAAGTATTCAAGTTTTGACCAAGACAAATATGTTATCGGATTTATATCGATATTCAGTTGCATATGACTGGATGGGTGGGGAGCCAGTAGGTATTAAACCAATAGTTGTTTGGACCAACGTCTAAATTTAGTTCAACACGCCACTGCTCAGAATCCTAAAAATCATTTTTATTACTCAAAAATAAAAATAAATGAACCTTAAGTTATATCAAATGCATTAAAGTCAAAATTATTACTTACAAATTGAATATATATATATATATATATAATTATATATTCTGCTCTTTACATTTTCAGCTTATGTTTAACTAAAATATTATTTACATCCATTGGCATGGTTTTAAAAATAAACATAGTATAAACTCGATAGACAAAATATATTGAAATACATAAATAATTAAAAATAACAATGATATATTTAACTAAGTATAAATGAACATCAAATACACAAAAATACACTGAATACGTTCTTCACGTAACTGTATATCAGGAGCGAAGATTAAACACGTTATGTTAATAACTTTGATAGTTGTACACGGTGTCGTCCATATTGAGCACACATAACGTACAGCCCGAGCTTACGCATATCTGCGCTGTGCGTGCTCTAGTGTGTACACAGCTTTATGTGTATAAATATTGAAATATTATCATCTATCAGTCTATCACTAATATTACTATTTATCATTTATCCTCTACCACGCCTGCATCAGTGTATATAGAGAACGTCGCAATATACCTATATTATAATTTTGAAATTGCTTTGTGCTTGAACCATCCGGCTGCGGCGGAAAGAGAATATAATATTCTAACATACATATAGGGGTAGTTGGGAGTATATATTATATACTTATATAATAATAATATAGTCTTGTCTATTATTCCTCTTTTGTATTATCCATTGCGGATACATAACGTGTAGAAATATGATACGCACGCAAATATCTAAATATTGTATAAGTATAATAGTATAATTATCTTGGGTTCAGTACGTATTCTGAATAATTTCAAAATACTTTACTTCAAAAGTACGATTAGTAGTAGTACCATAGTAATAGTGGTTTAGTATCAGCTACATTTTGAATACTAACACAATTTCCATGAGAATCATATATAATATTTATTCTATTTTTTATTGAGTACCTAGTATTTTAAATTGATAATTTAAAAAATAAAAAATAAATGTATTAAATAACTATGTATTGGGCAAACTTAAGCTTTAAGCTTAAAGTATTATTCGAATAATATTATATGATTTGAGTACATGTCATAAATATGCATTTATATATAAATATTACTTTAAGGTAAAAAAAAATTCTTAATATTAATCATTGATCATAGACTTTATTCTAATTAGGTACTTTAAAAAAAAATTACATGATTAAAAAAAATATTATTATAATAAAGAATATATGTATAATAAAATTTAACGATGTTCCATGTATCATATTATATACTAGTGAATTATTAATACATTTTCATTATTATTATTATTATTATAATTAATTAGACTATATTTTCTATCTTATATGAATTTGTTCGCATCAGAATACTTTAGTACTCTTTTACTTCATACATTGATTTGATAATTTAAAAATCCGATGTACTCGGAAGTTAATGATAACAAAAGTAGATTTTTGTTCTAAGAAATTTTATTTGAAAATCACTTATTTTTAACTTTATCAGAAAGCTTAATTATTATACAGTATTTAATTATCTATATGTATATATATATATATATATATATATATATGGTATATTTATATGGTATTTTAAAACACATAACTAAAACCTAACCATAAAACTACTTTATTCTATATTCAATAACTTAGTACACCTACATACATTATATCAATTATAAATATTAAACTTGTTCAAGTATTTTGAAATAAGTATACTTTTTTTTTGGAATATTAAAAACTAGACCTATATTATAGGTTATAAACTAATAATTTATAAGAATATAAGATGTTAGTGTAATACGGTTAGTAGGAACATTTTAAATTCATTATTTTCAAATACGTGTTTGGATATTTAATTATATTTATATATTATTTTTATTAATTAATTTTATAATAATTTATAATTAGTTATAAATGTTTCAAATAGATTTTTTGATGTTATTCTTTTAAACGTCTGATCTTTAAATTAACACAATATTATTTAAACGTATATATATTAGTATAATTTTATTATACATTTTTTTTATACTTCAAACGCAATCTATGTATTAATGACCTTTGCGAAGATCATTGTTAATTATGGATATATATTTAATCAACAATATTAATAAATGAAACAATTAACATACGTTAAGTTCATTAGACGGAATAGACTAATTTTTAGATTATTAAATTTTTTCGTATTCTAATTTCAGTTTTAAAATCGAAAATGATACTCATTAAAATATTTATCTGCATTTAATAAATATAATTGTAATTATTTTTGTGGTTAATATAATGTTCAAAAAACATATAATACCCCCGTCAACTCATTGTTTAAAAAGTGAAATTATTTTGGTTCATGTGAAAAAGTTCTGAGAAATTTGTGGTTTTCAGCTTTAAATATGCCTATAATGTTAAAAACCAGTATATGTTTTAACCTAACCTACTCTGAAATCTCGCACCGTATTATTAGAAAATAGTTATATTATTGTTTATTTGGATACAAAATAATATGTACATAATATTTTAGTCGGTTAAAATGAAAGATATTTGAATTATTATGTGCTTAATGAACAATTAGTATTTACTATTTATCGATTAATTATTATTATCGTTATTGTTATTGTTAGTGTTATAAATTATAATTTATAGTTGATAACCAATACACGATTGCTCCGACCCATATGTGGTATATAAATGTATATTCACAAATACAAGTATACCTATAGGTACAGTTTACGTAAAAGTATAAAATTTAATGATTATTATTTTTCTCGCACTCTTGATTTGTTGTTTTTTCTATCATTAATTGAAGGTCATTATCAACCCTGCACGCATCCGCCAATGATGTTTACCTTTGGAAACAATTAGGTTAAGACCCTTTCACGATTAGAGAAACCCGCCGTTACAAATATCACAATGTCCGGTTTTTTACAGATTCTTTGTAAAAAAATAAATAAAGTGTTTATATAGCCATTTCTATTTGAGTCGAAAAGGAGTTAATGGGATTATTAGCATTCTGATCACATGGCCATGCGCGCAATCTGGTTTCTATCGGTTCCGCAAATACTCTCCCCGGAAACTCTAATTGACGTGCTAATTGATTGCATTTTTGCTCTGATTGTATTATCCTTACGTTCAAATTCAATGGCATATTATAGACATGTTACGTATATTTGTATATATAATATTATAGACGATATCGTTTTTCCATCCGGCAAATAACAAACCATTGTTAGTATATATCTTAGAAAACGTATACCACTATCGTTCGTTACTTCGTTTCGACGCGAGCGAAAGTCCAAGTAAGTATATGTATACTTAATATACGCCTATACCTACTAACGGAATCGACCTAAGAGAATCTCTCGAAATTGCCGACGATACGGTGGATATGGGATTAAATCTCCATGTAGGTAATGGATTAATTGAAATTAAATTTTATCGTTATTTCGTGCCAACGATTACTACTACTACTACTATAATAATAATAATATAACTATACCATTACTTACGTATACTTTTTTTTTTTAAATCGCAATGTTGTGTAGTTATAATAGGGTCGTTTGTTTAATTATATAATAACGTACTGCTGCAAGAACACGTTGTTTTATAATGGTAAAATTACGCACATCAGTATATCGGTAATATCAAATCGAATGTTGATTTGTTAAAAGGAATTATTCAGATTTATTTTATAACTTTTCAGAAGCGGTAAAAAACTTAAATACAAATACATATAATCTATAAATAGGCATATAGTTTGTGATACATAAATCACTGACAATATAATAAGTACCTTTTAGCATATTTTTTTAAATAATAATATTTTACGATAAAACGTTACCTATATTATTATATTGTTATAACGAATGTCCGTGTAACATAAAATGATAATGATTTAGTTTCTTTTAACAAAAAAACATTTGTATATTATATTATTGCCTTCTCAGTTCTCAGAACGTGTCGGATTGCTATTATTTATTGTAATATATTATATATTTGCCTATAGTAATAAGAAGTTCATTGATAACATATTTATGTTTATTGGTATCTATGTATGTAAATATGTTACCTCTATATAGGTAATAGGTACTGATGTTATAATAATGTAATATATATTACATTATATTATTGACTGCTAATCACGTGACAGTGTATGTTAACGGTATTTTAAATTGTATATAAGAGCGTATAACGTATACGGTACAAATTAAAAGTGGGTGTTGGAATAGTGACGACAGTTCAGAACCAGAAGGGTTTATATAGCTAGCTGGCTGGAAAAACATACATCTATAATATTTTATTAACTACTTGGTTGGATATTACTAAAAACACATTTATAATAAATACAGTCGTGAATTGCTATACATATATATTACATAATATATATTATGTAAACAAGACTGATGAAATAAAAAAATGGAATTTAAATAATTATTTTTTTTTAAAGAGTTCTAAATGATGAGTTGGTGCGATACCAATGAATTCGAAAATATATAATAGGTATATAATATGTAGTAAAATATACGTTTTTTTCAAAAAAATATTAGATTAGACGGAAATTCTAAGTTCTTATCTGGTGAACGTCCATATATTATTATGTGCAAAAGTATGTAGCTTAGTACACTTTTTCCTTAATCATAGTAAATCATTTTTTAATAAATATTATTTTTTAAAATACCATCATCAGTCCTCCGTAAACACGCGTAAACACATACACACGATTAGATAAATCAAATTCAAAATTTTTATCACCAGGGACAAAAAATGTTTTTTTTTCCAATATTGTTTTCATTCATTTTGTTGTTATTCTACACCATTGATATATAATACAATATAATAATATATGTATTATTTGTTCTACACACGATAATATAATCATTTATGTTCTTATATTAATTTATACATTATTATGATATTTACAGTGCATACATACATATTATATACAAGGATAATGTATTGTCATATTAATGTCCACTGCCACTGCTGCGACAAAGTGCACGCGTTCGTTGACCTTATTCTCTGTGCTGATTGATGGCTATATATTATTGATATCAACGTCACCAATAAATTCGATCGTATTATGACTTCGGTTTTACAATCGTCTTCATTGTTCTCTATGTTGTGTTTATATTAATATTATAATAATACGGTGTTCGCAAAGTTATTTTCTTTTTATTTCGTTATTTAATATATACTTGTGTTGATGATGTTCATGTGTTGCTTATATTTTATTGATTTATCCACAACGTCGTCGTCATCGTATACGTTTGTCAGCATGCGTATTCTACGTAATGTGTGAATTATTTATATTGTACAACTGTACATAAGTACCATTAAATACGTACAATGTATGCACATGTTTACAAATGACACAAATGAATGTTTTAATCACTCCCTTTCCACTTTTGAAGTTTAAGACGTTTATTAAATACCGATGCTCAAATGCCATAAGAAAATATTTCGATTTATTTACAGTTTCTCTATTACACGTCAAATCATATTGTCATTTTAAAACGTGAAAAGAATATATTATTGCTTATGCATATTTTACGTGGGTATATTAACGGTATTGACATAAAATATATTAGTTTAACTATCAAGCTAATTTTACATTTTTACGTTTTAATTGTTTAATACAATATTCACTTAAAAGCTTGCTTTATACTTTTAATGGTTAACCTGAACAAAGATGCGTTAAGTAGCATACAAATTTGATTAAAGCTGAATAGAGAAATGTGATATAAAAACTTCAACGAGTTCGAACAATTTGACTTGACATAACTATCCTCGCTTTTACAATGGCTACTTACATGTTAGACTGCAATGAACAGTGACGTATTTACGGGGAATCCAGGTGTACTGGACCCCCCCATATTCGTCGTTCCTTATTTTTGTATATAAAATAAATTTTGTAAATAGTTTTCATTGTTAATATTATGTAATTCATATAATAATGTAGTTTATTTCATTTTATACATGTATATAATATTAATAGGGCTAATTTAAATTATGTATTATATATATATATATTTAAATGTATACATTATTATATTCTAATACAATTTTGGACAACCCCAGAATTTTTAAAATACGCTACTGGGATATAAATATACTATTATAATATATTCTAAATTTAAACTACTCGTTATAATATATAATAATACATAGGTACTCGTTATACTCTTATAAATTACTCGAAGGAGAAATCTAATTTAATTCTATAATAAAATAAAAATCATCATGGCTGATATATCGAATGAAATAAATGTTAAGCTAATTACAAAGGTTGTAAAAGTAACTATTTTTTTTCTATTCAACTGAATATTGCTTATTTTATAAACATATAGGTGTTTATAATAAATCATTTTTACAATTTTAATCAAATTAATATCGTAAATAAATTTTAATAATATATACAAGTTTTATTAATAAACATTTGCAATATTAATTAATATATATAATTTAAATTTTATTTTAGTAAGTGTAATATGTTTATTTGTAATTTTGTATAGTACCTATAAAATCCTTTGTTCAATGGAAATATACGAATATTGTCAAAAGTATATAATATTATATAATACGCGGTTCGTAACCAACGGTCCAACATTCGCGTTTCGTAAATATTAATGGTGGTTTTATCTGAAGATTTATGGCGGATCTGCGTGCTTGTCGAACGACCGAAAATAGAACACAACACAATACTATATAATATAATATCTAAATAGGGGACATCTGTTGTGATATATACACCCCAAAATCGATGGACTCAGCTAAACGACCGTGTGTAGACGAAAGCAATTTTTCAGACTTTCTGGGATCGTTCAGTGTTCCGGCCGAGTATTGTGTTTCATTCAATTATCGCGTCCCTCCGGATGTATATATAATATATAAAATAAAGGGATGAGCCTAAACTCTGAAATGAAAACTTAATTCTCCACAAGTGAGCACGCAGTATAATACAGGGGGATCAGAAAATAGTGTTTTGATAATGATAATCGTAGCAATCGCATGTCTAACTGATAATGTAAGTTGTATAGCACGATTTTTTGAACACTCTGTATGTAATTGTTATATATATAATTATAGTCGAACACGCACCCACGTTGCATTTTTAGTCTGCTAAAAATGAAATATTATTTGGATACACGTCGCCCAATTTACAGAAATTTCTTGTACCTATTAACAACTAAACATTTTCGACATTTTATACGAGTAATGAGCATATTGTATTAAAAATTATGGAACAATTGGAACGTTTTTTTGAATAATTTTAATGAACATTTTTTTATAATTATTATTTTCGCTTGCCTATAATATACCAATATACATTAATGGGTTAACTTAATCAAAATTTTATGTATGAACACAGAATTGTTCAATAATTATATTTTAAAAATGGTTAAATATTGTATAAAAGATATTAAAAATTGTATACTATTACAACATTGTAATACAATTGAAAAAAAATTATAACTCTTATATTATTGCAATATATTTTTAAATTGTACTTGAATTTAAATTATAAGTTTATAATTTATTTACAAATAAATTACATAATATATAACATAGTAGGTAGATGTAATATTGCCAATGAAACTAATTCATGTACTGATACTGCTAGTAATAACTTTATACATGGTTTATAAATTATAACGTGATAACGTGCAAAGGTCAGAATTAAAAAATACTGATTATAAAATGTGAAAAAAATGAAACCTACTATGATTCATAGTTTTATAAAACTCTGTATGTATTATTAATATGAACCAATTATTGCACGCACATATAAATTGACGTTAAAAATGATAAATTTTCGAAGAGCCGGTCATATTAGCGAATTTTACATTACCATTTACCAAATATATTTTTTATATATAACCTACGGTTATTCGTTTTATGTATTTATATATATTATTTTGTGACAGATGTTACGACAAAGTTATTTATATCTATACGTAAACAAGGATTAAATCACACAATATAATATATAACACATACAATATTAAACTATTCCCTCATCACTATAGTTGTATCAATACAGGACATCGGTCCTGCAGTTATGGATTATAATCTAACTCATTGATGGATTTAAAGAGGGGAATATTTGCCTGTAATAATGTATAAAAAGTTGATAAAACTAGCATGCCAGAATATACTGTGCAGAATGCAGATGTCTGACATTTACATATTATAAGATTTATATGGTTTTCATATAATTTGATCAGTGTGTGATATTTACAAAGAGATATGAAGGATTTTAGTCCGGTTTTTTATTTTATATACGTTACATGTTACAAATTTATAAGCAATAATTATAAAATCACGCATTAATATAATAATTACTAAAAAAATCCTTTATCGACTTTTTTCTTTCGGTTTCTATTATAATGATTAACGCATCCTATAGGTAACCAATTGACGAAATCTCTATACCTTTATGATTTCATAAAATGTACCTAATACTATAATTATTATTCTACTACCTTATCAATCGTGTCTATATGCAACAGAATGATTAAAAGTTTTTATAATTTCTTTAATGTAGCGATGAATACATGATATTCTTATATAATATACATAAATAATTGGCTTTGTTCAAACAAATAATAATGGGAATAATATAATCCGTTGCCTAAATAACCATTTGAAAAATACTGCATTCAAAAATTTTAATTTTTCGCGGAAATATTGCAATTAGTAAATAGACCTGGGACATTCTGTATATTGAAATTTTTGTAATGCTAAGATAAATAAATAAAACCATTAAAAAAAATCTAAAAAATATTGTGTTTTTCTAATTTTTCTAAGACATTATTCTGTTAAGTACATATATTATAATACTGCAGATTAATATTTCCTTATTTCCAGTAAAACACATAGGTATGTTCGTTTATCCGCTGCAATTTCCTCGTCCCGAGTTTTGTGTGTATTATAATAATTGACGATGGTATTTTTATAATTAACTTTAAACATATGTGGTGAAATTATACATGGATCTCATAAATATACATTTGAAGATTAACGAACGACCTATCAAAAAAAAAATGTGAAAGGAAAACGCGAATTCAAACGTGTATATAATAAAAATTTTATTTTAAATCACGTATACAATCAATAATATTATATATTATTATACGAATATTAAGGAAAAGTTTAAAAATAAAAAAAAAATGATCGAACAAAATATAGATACTATTCTAAGTACCGTTCTCCTATATATGATAAAAACACGATGATACGAATTTCATGATATTATGTCCTGTATTTTTGTAACTCAATATAAAATTACTCTGATCACTTCGTGATCAACTTCGTTTATAATATAAGAAAAATGATAATAATTTTAGCAATAGATATAATGTTTATTAGGATATATTTTTATTTCTTGTTTGAGCAAATAAAATATACGAGAAAATAATAATACATTATATTACAATAGTCACCCAACGTTAGTATTTACCCTGTGGTCGATTTCGCGTATTAAGAACACAAAAAGGGTACATGCACTTTCCCTATCTGCATGATCGCGGCAAACGAGTATTCAAACAAAATATGTATCCGATTGATATGTCACAAACACAACAGCTGCTGGAAATATTTACAAATATAATATACACTAACGCGTGCATTTTCATATCACGGAATATTAATAATTCAACGGTTTACACTGCACAATAATAGCGTATTTCGCATTTTACTTACATATATATATACGATAGTATATTGTATAGTATCGTACTTTGAACTTTCTCTATAGGACCATAAAAATATTAGAGTTACAGTAGTACACATTTTCAATTGTATGGTTTCCAACTGTTATAATGATGACGTTTGGCGTTGCAGTGGTATAATATTCTATATGTGGTATGATAATGCGTATACAGTATAATAATATTAAAAAAAAAAAAGATTTTTGTATATACGTCGAAGTTACGAAGTTAGTCAACTATATGTATCTATTATTATTATTAAAGTGTAATCTGAAGAATATTACAAATAAAATAGAGATCGCGATTGATCATTTGATAATATTTACATTAAAATTCTGAAATTATAAAAGATGACTATTTTATCGTGAACCATACGGTTCCGTATAGAAATTAAATTCATTTAAGAATCCTATTGCGGATTTGTGTTCGGTTCGCTAATTATTATTGATATTATTATGCCTTCCTTTCGTTTTAGTGATAAAAAAACCGTATAGGCTAGGTTTAATATTATATAGTATCGTACAAACGTACAATAATGCGTCTATCATGAGAAATTTGAATAACCGCAATATATATTATTATAATCTTATTTCAGAAGAATGGCATTTTAACACGTTATGTAAATATATGCGCGGTACAGCACGTGCTCGCGCATATAGTTAATAATAAGTAATAATAATAGATAAAAAAATAGGCATATAGAATCCAAATGTCCAAACTGCATAATATATTATTTTATGATAATTTAAGTATTATAATATATACTATACGTATAAAGCGATTTTGAGTTTGTCGTCCGCCCATTTGACCCACTAACCGTTGTATAGTCGTTATAATATTATTTTGTCGTCTTATTATAATATATATTTTTGTTATACGCTTGTTATATACTCAACTGTGTGTTTGCCAACAACAATATTATAACGTTTATTAGAATCAAATTTCGTATTCATCGCGTATATTTATTATGTGCACCGTTCGCATATATCCCTAAAGAGACTTAAACGCCCAGACCGTACCGTATCTGTTATTATTATCATTACACCGCTTTTGTACGGGTTGTTGAATGTATCTATTATATAAATTATAATACCTACTTAAAACGTATATACTAAACCGAATAATATTTAATATTTGTATACAATATATTATATTATTATAATATAAAATATAGACTGCGCCCATTTCATCATGTACATATAATACAATATACTCATAGTATCTGAATACATTAATATACATTATTATTATATAACAATATATAATTACATCGCCGCGATTTTGATCATGACTAGAGATCATTGGGTATCTGTTAATATTATTTTGATTCATTTATTATTATACGCATGGACGGGATATTATTGATCAAATATATGCAAGTTAGAGTAGGTGCTGAAAATGTATGTATACTACCATAAAAAAAAAAATCAGTCGTATCTATTTTAAGACACGGTACTATTATAGATTGAACGCATGTATATTATGATCAAAGTACTAAAAAATTAGAAGTCACAACGGTTGAAACAAGATAATAAATATAAAAATTTGAAGTTTTCGTGAAAACGTCTTAATAAAGTAAGAAGAGTAAAAATTTAATTTAATAATTAAAATCTATGAGCAATGAAACGATTTGTAGCCTGGTAAGGGTTGTGTAGGATTTAAAGAATAAAAATCTACAAAAGTCATCAACAACAAATATCTATATATTTTGCAACCAGTGCGGATAGTTGTGTGACGATAACAATACGCCGCAACGAAATATAAACGATAAACTCTATACATAAACATAACATTATATATTTTACATATTATACGTCCCGTTTATGAATGTGTGTATATTATTATTTTACTATGACGTTATTATTTTTACTGTACATATATTATTATTATTATCATTATACGAGTATACGTGCCGAGGTTCATGAAATAAACGAAAGGTCGGAAGTAATAAACTACGAAACATTGTGTACCTACATAGTAAAATATACGTTTATTATTTCTCCGTGAGCGTAATGAACACGTTATGCGTATCTATATCTATATGAATAAAACTTTAAATAACCATTTTTTTTCAATAGACATAGCGCATAAGTATCTTAAGTATCATATACTGTAAAAGTGTAAACCGGACACTTTAGAAAAATAGCGGCGATCGGTTATGAATTTCTATTGCGATTGCCTATTTGTTCCTTACTTGTGTATTGTACAAGCATTGATTTTATTATAAAAATTAATGGTACAAATAACAAACAGGGAGAAATATGCAATCGTGAATACAATCTCGAGGGAAATTCGATAACTATTAACTACTATTCATCATATCATTAATGATGTGTGCCCCTTATTAAAATTTACACTGTTTACAGTATTTGCTATAAGTATTTCGGTAACTTATTATCTGATTAAATAGAATTAATATATACTAGTAAATATAAACGTTTTAAAAAATGTATCTAAAATTATCGTTTCTGCGTTTGTATTTTAGATGAATAATATTATTATAAACTATTGTAGCCAGAAAATAAAAATTACTTAAAATACTACACACTCATGCATACAATTGTCCGGACATAATATTATACTCGTAAAAAAATTTAGTTCGTAAATAATATTGATAATAAGTGTTTATAACACTGTAGAAATAATTCCAAATGCTGAAAATATATTTATATTTATTTACAACAATAATAACAATAAACTAGCACAATTTTATAGACGTGAATGTTAATGTAAAATCGATTTTATAATCCGAATAGTTAAATATATATTACAATAATTTATAGGATTTGAATAGGACGCTATAAACGGTATGGGATATAGTCGTAGGGAAAAAATTCTCAGAACACTCCCGGGCATCGCATAAATAGTTTATTTTTATTTTTTCAATTACTCACAGGATTTCTGTTAAATACATTTTTAATTTATTAAAATAAAATATATAAATATTAATTTATTTTTAATGTATTAGATATATACATAGGATTTTATGCACGTTATTGAATTCCTCGATTACCTGCAGACTGTTATGATAGTGATCATATAGCCCGCAGGAGCGACGGCTTATTAAAAGTTGTTATAACGAAGACGATATTTCAGTCGTGTGAAATGCTGACAAACCGATAAAATTCAAATTTAATTTATTGAAATGATATTATAAATAAAATAACGTTGGGCATGTTGGCAATATTAATGTTCAACAAATATATACCAAATACAAATCACTATACTATTATATTATATACCTACATAAAACATTTCTTGTATTTAATTATCTATAATATGATATAATTCACTTTTATATAATTTATTTATGGTATGGTAGACGTGTTAAATATGTTATTATTTTAATCATAAAATTATATCCCTACACTCTTAGTATTTACTTTTAGACTCTTTAGTATTAGGTTTTTATTTCATCGATAGTTCAATACTGATAATATGCGAGTACAATATACAAAACAAAGCACTCTGTGTGACCGGATGTTTTACACACGAAATAAAATGATTACCATAATATCATATATTAATTATTAAACTTGTTTAAAACTGACCTATTAGTGTCAAATGTAAATAACGTTAATTTTGCATAGTATTTTAAATTAATGTTTTTTTACACATATACAAATCGCTATTTTGCTACTTTTAAATCGTATTATAAAATTATAAAAAAGTGTAATATAAATATATACATTAATATTACTAGCAATTGCCCGTTTAATTTGTTTTATGAAATATTTGTGACTTAAATTTAATTGGAATATATTCTATAACCAACCAACGCTATTGATAAACGTTATTAAAAGTTCCTTATATTATGTTGAATATGTTAATACATCTTACAGAAATTATTGTTATAGTAGCGTACGATTTATGTTAAAAAAATTACGTTTGGGCAAAAGTATATAATAATCGGCCCTATAATTGTCTCATTTTCTTATTATTATATTATACAATATTATACGAATACATAACAATTAATTTGTAATTCAAAATTTAATCATACGAGGTTTTTATTTTTTAATATTATTTCAATTAACATTCATTTTTTGTGTCTAATCGTTACATACACACATACACACATTATATAAAATATATATTATCTCTATTTATGTTATTGATTTCTTCGTTTTACGACCCAACATGTCGTGACTGACGATTAACAGCCACCAACTCGCGGATAAAACGCGTTCGCATAGTAAGTATATTGCTATTGCTTTTAAATAAAACTTTTTAAAATTATTCTACATCGTAAATCGGTTGTAAAACGTATATTATATTATTATGTTTCAATTATATACGCATTTCGCGAATTGTAATTTATGCACGAATGTTAACCGTGATGGGATGTTCTAAGGATTGTTCACCTTTCAACCGACCGCTGTTGCGCCGCAACGTTATCATATTTTATATTAGGTATATAACGTATTGTAGGTAGTGTATACTACCTATAATATATTATGATAATTCGTATATTAATAAATAAGGTGAATTAAATAATAATAAATCACGAAGAAAATGTATATATATATATACGTATACACATGTGCATTACGCATATATTATATACAGGATGATCGAGATTTCCGCAAGTTAAAAAAACGATAGAATTATATAGATACACATACATACATACCTACTTTACCAATACTGTATCTCCGTCGTTTTTGTGGAGAAAATTTTTGATCACACAGTATATATTTACACATACATATTTACAGTTCTTTTAGACTAAGCTCATCGTTTAGCTTCACAGTAATAAACTCCGTGCGGTAACGCGAGATGTCATCAACCAAAAATCAAAACTGCAACAAATATAATTATTTAGAGAAAATGATTTAAACAAAATCATACAATTATATTAAAAATAAAAATGTCATACTTATAAGAAAATATGATTTAATTAAGATTACTTATCTTCAATTAGATTGTCTGAATTTATTATTACTATAGCTACCTACTGTATGTCTGTATATTGTATATAGAGATTCCAGCTTTTAACAAAACAAATTAAAAATACGTAAAGTGAAAAATAATTCATGTTTATTTTAATTGTTTTAAACGTATTTATTCTGTTTTGAGATATGTTGATATTTTTTTATTTATTTCAGAAAAGGAATAAAATGTTCTAAAAACTCATCAAATTATGAGGGTGTACATTATATATAACGTAAACTATGGAACATCATAAATATAAACTTCTAATTGTTGTTATTGTTCGCACGTTTAATAAACACTAATAAGTTTAACCTAACCTTAGCCGTGCTATGCGTTATTTATACAGTCTTACCTTACTTATATATAATTACTTATACGTTATACTTACTTACTAATATGTATGGCCAACGCATATTCTGTGTGTGGCATTATTTCGATTATCAGTCCTAGTCATAAAAATAATTATGTTTGCGTGAAATACGTGCAAAAGTCACCGCGCCGCGAAGGTGCTAAATTATATTATATAAAATATGAATTAATACATAATATTATTATGGATATAAATTATCATTATTTCTGTTAACCCCATCCCCGTGCAGCTTAGAAGGTGCTTTTAAATTGATATAATCGTGCCAAGTCCTTATCAGTTTATCACGACCACGGTATATTTCTTTGGTCGGATGATGGACACGCGGCGGCGCCGATATACATGGTATGCGCGTGTGTCGTAGACGACAACGTTTAGAAAGCTTTCGATTTTTCTTCCCTCCTCTCTTCACTGACGACCAATCGCCTGGTATATAATATATACCTATAGTTACAAATTCGATCCCTAAACGCGATATTGCAGCAGCGGGATGTGAAAGCCGACGACGATTTGTGTGTATAATCTATAATATTATAATATACCATACGCGCACTCATATACATTATAATATAATATGTAAAACGAACGTGATCGCGTCAAAACGCGCTTCAGCCGATGACGACGACCGTTTCCCGATAACAATCGATTTCTCTACTATTGAAATTCAAATTATATATATTTTTTTCATTCTTCGTCCATATTATATCGTCTGTGCTGCGTGTCACTGTATTTGTTTCACACGTTTGTCAAAGACCGTCACAGGAGCCGCTTTATCTCATTTTATTATTTTGTATGATTTATATTATAATATTAATAATACGCACAACGTGGGTAGCCAGTTACTGGTCAACTCGGTTTGTTTTTAACCGTACACATCCCAACTCCCAAGTATAAGTGTGTAATCAAATTATATTATAATGTTATATTAACCTAAAACATAAATATACCTAGTAGTATTATAATATTATACGATATACCGTTACCGTTAACGTGCTATTACGAAATTTTTATTGTATATCGTTGTAATATAAAACCTGGGAAAATAATTGTCGGTATACCTATATGGAAGATAAATGATAATATGAAAATTGGACAAACGGACCGGTTGGTGGTATATTATATTATAGGAACCGCACGAGTCCAAGCGGTATATTAGAAAACCGGTTGTTTTGTATGATAAAAAAAAGGGTTGACTCCAAAACCTATGTAGAGAACGTTCAGCTGTTTTCTATACATGAATGAGCTGCGGAAATTATTTCTTATAATATAATTTGTACTTATACAATAATTTAAAAACGACACTATGGTATGCATAGAGTGAATGAAACACGTCCCGAATCCAACGTTGATCCACATTTTAAGATAATTTAATGTCAATAAATCATAACATACTTTATTATATAATAATATTATTAGAATAAAAAATACGGTTAACGGTTAACGACGTCATGCTAGTGTGTTGATTGCGTGCGCTTATTATTCGAGATATCATTAATAACGACGTAAATATTTACACGGAATAAATTACAGAGAAATGCACGTATTATGAATGAGTAGTTTAGGTAGTTAGGTGTAATAATACATTATGAAATGGCGTACGTACAATTTATTTTAATCTATTTTATATAGACGCATTTTAATGAAATCGTAAAGTTAGCTTAGTTTATAACAAGTGTTACCAGACGAACGGTAATAACGATAAGGTTTATTTCGTTATAATTAAAACACGTATGGTTCGCCGACATCGACATCACGTGTTTCGTTAAAACTTATAAGTCGCAAGTGTTAACGTTCAAGGTTAAAATATTATGATAATCAAAATTGTCGTGGTGTACGCGTGGATGTCATTAGGTATGTTGCATTTCACTCTGACGTTTGACGAAAATACGATGATAAGTGGAGAAACGTTTGGTTTTACGTTTAATAATAATAATTATTATTAAACAAACATTAAAATAAAAGTGCGTGATTTTTACACAAAACACGCTGTATCTTTGCCAGTCAAACAAATTATAATAATTATTATGGATTGTGCAGATATCGAATTTCTCACGCAAAAATAATCAAATATATTTGTACGGTCGATTGGTCTCAAATATTTAACATGTCACACATTAGGTATTACGCCCATACACGTTATACTTAGTTATAACTATAAGTATAAGTTATAACTGGCCACATGACACCTTTAGAGATTTAAGGAGTAATATCTAACATTTAATAACATTTCCACTAAACGAGCAGTAGCAATTAAACAAATGAATTAAAGATCTGTCTTTTGTTCCCAAAACATTTTACAAGTACTTACTTACGTTAATTATATGATAACAATTATAGTAATTGCACAAAACCGTGGGATTTTTATAAAACAAGTGTCCCCACCCCCATAAGCGTACAAAAAGTATTACGCCACGATTTATATAGCTGAGGGTGCTATCAAGTTCATTATCGAGGCCGAGAAATACAGAGAGAGAAAACTATAGTTGCAGTATAATCATTAATCGCGACGTACGCGTGATGCGGCAGAAATCCATCGCGTGGATGACCGCGACTAGAACTATCCTGTATTTAATAATACCGCTGCTTTGTTATCGATTATCACGCTGTCCGTTTTATCGATGTAATAAATCGTGTCCGGCGGACTCGTCTGCCGCATCGGCAGCAAATAACAATAATATACTATAATATATAAAGTTATATACACGCAAATAATATAGTAACGTTTTTTTTTTTACACTGTGATCTATGTTATTGCATACGTATTACACTAAATATACCGGTCGATCTGCCCACAAGCTACAGAAACAGATGGTTATATATACATTTATTATGTCCGCGCATATTTCTTCAATGTCGAGGTTGACATACGTGAAGTGCAGGTACTACTAAGCTGTATTCACTTCAAACTCGATCCATTTCAGCCAACCAACTCCGAGTTGTTGGACAAAACTTACATAATATTTATTTGAATACGAAAAAGTTTGTAGTGAATCAATATAATATGATGCTATATGATACGAATGAAACACAAACAGAAATATTTGTATACATTAGTTTTAATAAAAAAATTTCTTTAGGTGTACACAAGAGAACTAATTAAACTAAAAAATTCGCACTACTAACTTCACAATCTGGAGCACTACTACACAATGTGAATAATTGTTATTAAGTTCTATTTAAACTAATAAACTGCATATTGTATGTTGTGACTTCTAAAATTAAAATGGTTCAACAATCAACTTACTTATAATTAATGGGTAACGGATGTTAATGCATTTGTAACATACTACAAGTATACTGTTACAGTTTACAGTTAAGTAAATGTTCAGTTAGTTTTATAAAAATAAGAGTTATTAATTTGATATAGGTATCTATAAAAAAAAAAATTGTGTACAATTTTTCTTATTTTTCTTATTTTTTCAATAGCATTGCAATTTTGTTAATATTTTGTATATTCATAGTACTACTCCTAGTATAATAAAGAAATAATTAAATGTAATATTGACGTTGTCGTATCTAGAGTTGCTAGACTGGTCTCCTATCCTCGATATGTAAAATCAAATAATATCATTAAACTATATTATTTTAAATACGCGCTGATAATATCTCAACTGACACGGAACAAAGTTTTTCCAAGTACAAAACATATTGGCTCCAAATCGAAGATCCTTTGAATTAGAAAATTTAAAAACATCGCTTATTGTCCAATGCATTGATTTATATATAATATGTTGATTTTAAGATTGTTTTCAATATAATAAATTATTATTAATAATTATTATATATTTATTTTAATACTTAAAATTTAAATATTATTTTAATAAAAGAACGATAAAAACAAATGTCAAATTATTATTAATAAATATTTCAGTCAAAGTATTCCCTTGTAGTTCAAAGTTTATTAAAATAAAACTATTATAATATTTTTATAGAAACATTGTTTATTTTTTTAGTGCGATTTTTGATATTTTTTAATGTAACAACATCTGTACCCTATTTATGAATATATTCAAAATATGTTGCCAAAGGGT
The DNA here is from genome assembly GCA_013282895.1 of Eriosoma lanigerum. Classification (NCBI taxonomy): domain Eukaryota; kingdom Metazoa; phylum Arthropoda; class Insecta; order Hemiptera; family Aphididae; genus Eriosoma; species Eriosoma lanigerum. The sequence continues at coordinate 37,917,637 of CM023357.1, read as the reverse complement.
GCAGACATCATTATTATTTTAGAAACAGACACACAGTTATAGGCATAAGGCGGATATTATGTTTGGAGTGGGCTTAAATATTACAATTATTAAAATGTCAATATTTATATAACAATATAATTTTTTTACTCAGCCCTACTTCCATCACGATAAAAATTTCAACCAGTTTACCGTCTATTAACACAAGTGTGTTATAGTATTTGCCCGCAAGCCGCAGTACGGTGAGATTCTGTCAGATATCAGGTAGATAACGTCGCGATAGTTTCAATTTATTTTGTCTTGTTATAATATTTGTTGGACAAAACGACGCTTCGTCGTCCACCAAAATTTCGAAGAATCCTATCTGTGCGAATCACAAGGGGATCTCGTGGAGATGGCGTCAAAACGCCGACAAAGAGTCTCATTTTACCGATATGATCGTAATGTCTGCGGTGCTTTTATCCTGGTGGTGGTCTATGCAGGATGGAGGGGAAGTCGTTTGTTTTCGGTCACACTCGTGTCGTGATCATCGTCGTCGGTGGTACCCGCACAACAAGAAAAAAGGATATATATATATATATATAACATACACAATGCAACTACGGCTGTTCTTCTGGCGTCGTCTGGACGAGCATATTGTTATGAATGCCGCCGACCTTGCCCGACCTTACCCGACCCGTTACGACGTTGTCCTGACATTGTATTTTATAATCATGTATTCGTTTGTACAACTGACGTTAGGGTGGTTTACGTATACACGTTTCGAAATTCTGAATTTCTCCAGCAATCCGATTAGGTTGGAACGATCGCCAGAAGTAAACGTTCTCGACCAGGACTGTTTTGAATATTTGATTCAACATAACAGTACATAATTTTTGAATTATTATCTATTTAGTTCGTTAAAAATTATTTTTCTAATATAACTTGTATTTTATAATTATATTTTGCAATATTTTTTTTTATATATGTTTGAAAAAAATATTAAATTAAATTTGGATAACTTACTAAATATAACCTTAATTTCTACAATACTTATATAGAAATTTTTATTTTTATTTTAGTAATCTAATGTGGGAGGCCCGTGTGTAGCATAATATGGCATGCAAAATATTTCTTCCGTTATTTCACGTTTTATTTTAACGTACATAATGTACCGCCGCCGGACGTGTATATAGATATGCAAATCCGAATTACACAGTCCGTACGTCGTGTCCGCTAACCCAAACAACATTTTTACGATTCTCAGACGCCGCAGTCGGGTGTTTAAAGTTATTTAATATAAAGAACGATTACATCTGGGCGACTATAATTATTGTGTAGGGTGTGGAAAACTGATGACATATAAACTTGATTAAATACGTTTTAACATTATTCAGAAATAATGTTTGAATACTTCCAAAAAAATAATAATCTGAATGATTACTTATCAATACAATATGTTATATGTAATATAATTTTATAGATATTTAGAATACTGCTAAAATGCACAAGTAATCCAAACATATCTACTTTTCAGACAATGAAATGCATTTGAAATTAATTATTAAAAAAATTATTCGTAAAGAGGTCTGAATTGATATATGTTACTTATATATAATCCCCCATCGAAAAATTATATTGGATATAATATTAGTTTCTCATCACTTGATAATAACAAACGTAAAAATATAATAATATATAACCAATAACCATACTCTCCTCAAATTTGAATTGGAAATTTCTTTGTTTTAAACATGTACGTACAAATTAATTGTTATACGGTTTTAGCTATTTTAGGTTTTCCGGAGACTTTTTAATTTGTATTGTCGGGAAGCCTGCGTGTTCGTTGAACTGTTAAATTGGTCGATTGTTATATCGTATTAGTATATTACTTCCTGGGGTGCCGTACAGTGTATTGCGTATATATTTATGTGTAGAAACGTTGTTTAGTCTATCACCAAATAAACTGGTATTCTAGTACATATAAATCCGGGGACTTTGGGTGCTCTCCGACCGTGTCGACAAGTCGACCATGAACAAATATACCACATATATCTCGCAGGAAAACGTTGTCCTGTAAGTTAGACTAGACCCAGGTACACATAAATTTTTTTTTTATCAGTTCCAAACAGAGGTTTTTAAACTTGACGACGTTAAACATGTTTCATATTTAAAATTGTTTTTTTTACTATCCTCTTCTTTAAATTAATTTTTTGATGAATAAACATTATATATATTAAAATTTTTATTTTATACACTTGGGTATATAAAAAATTATGTAGATAAACGGAAAATAAAATAGTGTAAAATAAATGGTTATAATATTGTAAGAATAAAAATTTATATTGAAAAAGCAATTTATAAAGTTTATGATGCATATAATATGTTTTCAAGTTAACCAAACTATTGTTCACATTTCATAATTTAGATTAAATTTTAATGATTTTCGTCCAACAAGTGCAGTGTAATGTCAGAAATTTTTTATATTATTTAGAATGATTTTTTTTTTTATCAGTCATCTGACTGTGCATTGTCTTTTCATAAAAAAATCAATAGAGCTAATATTTTTGATAAAATATTAATAATGCTACTATAACATGATTGATTAAATAAAAAATATATTTACAATTTATATATTGATCTACTTGACTACTTCCCTAAACTAATATATCATTTGGCTAGAATAGTTTATAATATATTATAATATTATGTTTGAAACACAATGTTGTCCTACAAAAGTCTACGCCATCGGCAGCGTAGGCACATATTATCATAAATAAGCAACGAGGTCAATGTCTTCAACACTAGTATTGTTTTAAGTTTATGTTTACGCTCACGACCCACATGATATGGCGTATAATAATGCAAATGTAAATATTGACCTTTTTCGCGCACGAGTGTCACACTCGTGGAGGTCTCTGGTCACAGTCGCAGGACTTTGAAAACAACGACATGCGGGATAAATTAATACATTATCTACTTAATACAGTCGAATATTGCGATGACTCGTGTCTGAAAATCTTGAAAAACTTGTAATTATTTTCAATTTTATTATCTTTAAAATGTCATTCGTGGATTGAAAAATGTTGCTCTAATCTATTTAGAATATGTATAGATATTGTGTTTTTATATTTCGGTAATTTCATTTTCGATGACTGGATAAAGCTAATTTTAAATTATTAAATATATAATATTGTTTTATATTATTATAAATTGTGTAGTCTATAAGAATAGAAACACGATTGTTGTTTGTAATCACTATCATCATAATAATTGTTATTTGCACAATCAGAATTTACTGACAATATAATTATATAATTTTTTATTTATTTATTTTTTTTTTTTTTTTGTCACAGTGTTGCGATGCATGCGCAGGGTGGCCCCTCAGCCACGGGCCGCGTGGCGTACTGACCCATTTAGTGGCGCCAAACAGTCCATCTGGAATAGAACCGCCGTCGGACGCGTACCTGTCACTGGACGTGGCCCGTTGTGGGTTAACGTTGAACTGGGTGGGCGCGGGCGCTCGGCTTCGGAGCCGCCTGTCCACCGACACCCCGGCTATGTTGGCCGGTGACCTGCAGCAACTGAGCGCCACGCTCAAACACCTGGTGGCCGTGGTCGACCGATCGGTACACCGCGTGCCGCTCGACCGCATCCCGTACCCTTGCAGCTACGGGTGCCAAGACCGTACGTGTCAGACACCGTCGACGTCGCAACAGCACCAGCAGCAGAATTTTGTCGCCGAAATGACTACGTACGCGAGTGTGACCGAACGTCATTGCCACGACAATGACCACGGTGATGATGATGATGATGATGACGACGAAAACTCGATGATACCGCACATTGACTCCGATCCGGAGGACGGTTCGTCCCAAGATAGACAACGGGCCCCGGTTGACAATCTTGATGTAGTCGATGGTAAGTCCTAAAAATTATAATAAATTCTAAGTGCAATCAAATTTAGTGTACTGCTATAATAAATATTATATTACAAAATTCAATTCAAAATACAGTATCTATAGATATTGTATAGAATAGTTTTGGCGAAAATATGGTTGACCCCTCCCATAGATAAAGTACAGTGGCGCCAAAATCTATAAATTATATGTAGGGCGAATATACTTAAGATAATACTACCACCCACCAATTTCATAAAAAAAAATTTTTTTTATTACTTATTAGTAATTACACATACCATTTATTAACATTAAATTAACTACAATATTTAATACTTAACAACCATCCACCAACCTATTATTATATGTAGGGCGGTTGCCCTACATCATAATAGGTTTCGGCGCTACTAATAAAGTATAATACAAAACTGTTAAAATTATTGTCCAATTTAAAATAGATAACAATAACCTATTAGCAGAAATGATAACTCTAAGATGATGGAAAGATGATTAAAAGTGTCAGAGTAGCAGAAGTAGTAAATTTTTAAAAAAAAATTGATTTGTTGATTGTTTTGGTGTAAACAAAAAATATGTGTGAGATCAAAAATAGATCCTATTTACCACAAATAGTTACAGAGAAAGAAGACGAAGAGGCAAAATAACTTCTAGAAAATACATTTTAAGATGGCACTATAATAATATGATACCTTTCAATTATTGTTTTATATGAAATTACAGCACTACAATTATAACTACTACACATAATTTAAGGACTGATATTAAAATCGTAGATTTATATTAATATAATTTTCAGTTTATAATAGATTCATATATTATGCGTAGCTTCAAAAATATATTGATATATATATATATATATACGCTTTGATATGTTTTCACACCGTATATTATGTATATAATATATGACTGATGTCTATAATATGAATACTTATATCGTATACACGAGTATCAATGGATAATACATACCATTACATTGTGGCGTTCGAGTTTTAGAAACTGATTTTTTTCCCTTTACCTTTTTATGATATTTTTAGACAAGAAATTCCACCTCACGTGCCATAAACTATTCCCTAGAGCGTGTGACTAATTATTAAATCGTCCGGAGATTTGTGCCGGACCATGACGATTGTCACAAAAACGATATATATTATTATTATTTATTTCTGGACCTAAATAGTATATTTTATTATTATATTCGATTCTAGGGACCGACAGGCAGCCATTCTGTCTGTTGACTTATGTGCCATAGTCATATTCGATTACCTTTATAATATAATATATATGTATTTTGTCATTTCATTCAAATGACGGTGTATTATTATAGTATGGCTAGTATAAGAATGCCACATGTGACATAAATTTAAAACAGAATATTATATATATGACCATCAGTCGATGGTTTCACTTTTCCGTTCAATATTACTTTTTTCCTTTCGTATAGGTTAGCTTATATAGTATAGTTGGTCAGAGGAGACACTTGCACGTTAATTGTTACAACTTGAGATATATCTTCTCCCATTTATACGATACAATATTATTATTGTCAAACCTATTATAAGTATTTATATTTATTACCAGATTTGTGGGTTACATAATACTTAACGATTTATTTACGAGATGGAGTTATTTCGTTGGTCATATTAACGTCTAACATATATTATAAGTAAGTATAAATAATATAAAATATGAGCAAAATTCACTTTTACTATTATACCACGCCATATACTACACTATATATATATATTAATAATATCGCAGCATAGTATCGAGTATATCAACGGCATGCATTGTATACTTCACTATCCATAATGATCATCAAACGGACTAAAACAGTGTAATTGGTCAGGGAAAGTTTTTTTTTTTTAAGGCATAATTCTCGACGTATAAGGAATGTTCACATTTAAACGTATATTGTTTATTATTCTATAAGAACAGAGATTTACGTGGATATGAGGATATACAACGAATAATAACGTAATGGCCGATAATAACTAAAACACATTCCGGTAAATCACGAATTAGCTATAGTTATCACGCAACAGTGCCGTGTAGTTTGAGGTTTCTATAAATGTTAATGTTAAATATAATAAGCATTTAAATTAAAAAATATTTACCATACTGTTACCACAATTGATACACGCGCGATCGATTGTTTGAAATAATATAGTTAAATATAATCGTTTAGTTTGTATATGTAGTATGTGGTTGTGGTTTATAATATTGAATATTGAGTAGTATGCGTGTGTTAAACGATTATACATATGTTTTCAAAAGGATTTCGTATATCTAAAACTCAGACGAATACATATTATTTGTTACGATATGAGATGATTATTTTAAAAAAAATAATAAAATGTTTAAAATCCGCTGTACCACGCTGTTACTTCCCACCAGTCGCATCGTTCAACCCACTTGTATTAATCGAACCATATTATCAGTCGTGTCAGTTATCCAAATATTTTTTTTTAACCTAATGTGATTATTGATACGAATGGAATTTGTTTTAATAAATTCTCTGTCGCATAATTGTTCTCACGCCTAGGGGGAAATGCTGTGTTGACATTTTGCCATACATATCATATCTTAAATATAATTATTATAAATATTGTTCGCTATTTATGTAAAAAAAAAAAAATATATTTTCAATTAAGAACATTGAACCATATTAAAATGTTTCTCTGTCAACAATGTAACATTAAAATGTTTATCGGTTTATTCAATAAGTATAGTTACGAAAAGTGTACAAAAATATCTGTCTGTTTAGGTATAACTTTTTTATGTATGTATACATACTGATCCGTCTATATCTAAATAATACAACACCATTACAAATATTATATGAGTTTATTGCTGCAATATATATTATATATTTATATATTATTGCACTATTGTTCGTGAGTAATATATATCCAACCTCGTTAATATTATTTTAACTCGGTAGCACACAATACAAATTAGTATAATTTTCTACAAAGCTTTTAAATTATTATTCGGTTTTTAATGGGTTTTTTTTTTTAATTTCAGAGGGTCCATAAAACATTTAACTGCTGTGCAGTATTATATACTTACGTTATAGTGTATCGGTTCGTTAAGCAAAAACGTTTAAACACGAATATAAAATTGTATTTTATTTTTATTTTTTATTCCATTATTATGGTTTCATATTTTCGACGGTCTAGGGGTACCCTCATCATCTCGTCATAACATGATAATATATGAAATAATGCCGAATCCTGCTGGTGACAACATTGATATAATAATAATAATGAATCGAATGTGTTCATCGTGACTGACGTGGTTGGAGGGACCGGGCACGGAAGAACGAAAATGGTGATGATAAATAGAACTAAAAAAACACATAATTACCATGACAAAGTTAACACGAACGGCAAAACGATCGCGGCTTCGCGATTGTATTCCGGTCGGGAAACGGAATTACGAAATACTGTCGTTGTCACTCGTCGTTTCGGTCGTAGTACAATAAAGAAAGAAAACTACGCATACGACGACCAATAATAATAAAAGCCTATAGTTGTCGATGTATATTGTATATTATTATTTTGTGCGAGCAACTGTGTTCGAGAAAACAAAACAAGTTTATTGACTATACCGCGGCCAAGTTCCGTAATAATATAAGTAAAATATTCGTCGCTGACACATCACGAACGTTGACTTGTCGTGCACCATATTATTTCAGCTATAATAATATGTTATTTACAAACGGAAACCAAAAGTGATTCGTGCGGTGATTCGAGCGGTGTTGATTGGAAAACCGAAAATAAATTAATTATCCGACCGGAAAGTTACATTATCGTATCGGTCGGAAATATGATTTGTAATTATCTTAACACTAACAGTTCCAAAGTAAATGTTTTAATAGTTTATAAAAATAGCGTTTTCTTATAATAATTATTTACAACACCGTTGACAAAGTAGTATTCTTAAAAAAGTAATAAAAAAAAACAAATATTAATTCTTGTTTATTCTTAATATAGACGCTATTGAGTCCGAACGGATCAAAACAAAATATATTCCATAAGAAATACATTTATATTTTTTTACAATTTTGTATAGTAGGTAGTTTATTATAAGTTACCTATTATAATAATTATACTTGAAAAATTAATTGCGTTTATATCACAATGTATACAATGTATTTAAAATAATATATAGATTGGTTTTATCCCGCCAGTTCAAAATCATTTTTCGGAATTACAATAAAATGACGTAACTAATCAGTACAAATTCACTGATAATATTCATTTCAAACAACCTACGATAATTAGTAATTACGAATTAGTACCATACAAATTGCTTGAACCCGTTATAAAATAATATTATATATATATATATAGACATAAGGTTTGTTTCTATCAGCTTCCAACCAACTCAAACCGGACGTAATAATCTCTGTTCTCTGGTTTCCGTCAAAAGTCAAAACAATATTTTATCTTAATAAAACAAACGAAATGTAGTTTGCATACATGATTTTATAACACAATATTATTATTATATTTATTATTTGAGTAAAATCGAAAAATGGTAATGGAAAAAAACCGCTCAACTGGAATAGGCAATATAATTTACGGAACGCTGAACAGTAATTTAACTATACCGAGCTCAATTTTCAGTTTGTAAAAACGGAAAACGCTACTCTGAAAAACTGGTTATATATTTTATTTTGTTACATCCAAATATGTTTTACCTAAAATGATTTTCTCAAATTCATTTATATATATATATATATTTTAATTATTAATCTGAGGTAAATAAAGATAGTAATATTGTAATGTAATATATATATAACTACTTACATCTATTATCCGTAAATTATAATATACGGTTATATATTATCTCTAAGTCTTTATTAAGCCTGTGGTTTTATCTAAATTTAATTTTAATAGTTTTTTCATGTTTATAACGAACATTTCGTTTTTAATGTATTTTAAATCTTATCATACGAATTTACAGCGGACAAGACCAAAGAAGAAAAATAACGTTATATACCCACTTTTAAGTGAAACCAATTACTTTATAATACTACGACATCATTATTTAGTCTATCAGTAACTCCATTGTGTCGCTCCGGGTTAATAGTTTGATTTAAATTTGTTTTTTACAACTCAATATGTATACAAAATTATAATCGACCCATGTTTTTTTTTATCATATTATATTTACTTGGACTTGAAGTGTTAGAATTGTAAAAATTGTGTATATTTGTATTATTATTCTAAACTGGTAAAAAGTAATCTGGCGAAACGGATAGGTAACATTACTTGCTGCTGATGGCGATATCTGCAGTTCGTACCCGAGGTACGTATAATATTTTATAATGAGTTTGAAATTAGAAAATTCGAGTAACCAGACGTGTATGTATGTTATTTTAAATTTAAAATACCTATCTATACCATTCGCAAAAAGTGAAAATTTCAAGAGAATATAGTATATTTATATGTTAGACAGAAATTATACTTGCTAAGCATTCAGTTTTTATTTTATTCTTACAGCCTCACGAAGACAGATTTCGTGTTCACGTATTATAGGTATACCTACGTATAATATGACTGTAATACGCGTTTTATAGGAACTTGCTCTCGTGTAATTTGTCTTCGGCGAATTATAACGTTTTTTATTTTTTATTATATGAGAGTGAAATCTTAATTTGCCCACATTGCATATAATACAATATAAGTACTTTGAATTTCGATAACGTCCGATGACGCTGCAAAGTCCATGGTCCGAATCGTGAATTGTTTATCTCTTATATTTTATATATTATCATTATTATTAAATTCGTCTTTGCGCACATGTCATTGAGTTATATAGAATTACAACCGTTTTGTGGGGAGTTTTATTTTTCCAACAAGAGCCCGACCCTTTGTATGCAATGTGCAAAAGAGCTGTGCAATATAAGAAATATAAATATTTCAATATTATATTTATCGATATATATATAATATTATGCTGCGAAGTGCACGTATAATATACGAACGCATAATATTGTTGTAGCGTTAAAGGTGATCATCAATCACAAACATCATTTTTAAAATTAATGATTTTTGTCTATAGAGATCCAATTTCGGTTTTAATAAATCTTTTTAACTATGGAACATATTAATATTTTTTATAATGGATTGTTATATGCAGATGGTTGTTGATTTCCGATCGTGTGCGTGTGTCTATAGAGTAAATTTATATATGATCATCGATCGTCTCTGCAACAGACTGATTAAATATGATAAAATAAAGAACTACTTAAACGCTGAATATATAGTATTAAATATAATTAGTAATGCGTCAAATACTCAGATATCTGTGTAGTATCGTATTATAGTTGTTGATTTTATACAAATTGTTTAAAATATATACTGATTACTAACTGCTGACAAGTTCTAATAAAAAATAAATTACAATTATATATCAGGAGTATGGTTAGGTTAAATAATAATTATATATTGCACCAGACGTACTAATAAGGGTTTTAATTGCATCTGAGTTAAAATCGACTAATCGACTAATAAAACACTCAACTTATGTATGTTGTGCATTTTACTCTTCTTAGGTGGTATTAATAATTATTAATTATTATTATGTATCTTATTAACCATAGATCGTAGATCTTTTTTCCTCTGTGTGTCCGATTTCGATTTGTTAAACCGTTGTTCGAACGTTTTTAAAAACCCGTCTCGTCGTCGACCACCCGATATGCCATATATATATATATATATTATTAAACAGTGAAAGAGAACAACGCTAATGCGGCAGGTCGGCGTGATCGGACACGCCTGTATTTGGTTAATTAAATGCCAAGTTGATCTTTGATTAAATTTGCGATATATTCGATCAACAATAATTATCGATTCACCGATATCGTCGATTTTGCCATAGCCAATACGCCGAATACGTAATTCAATATTCCGTCGTAATTACTATACTATCATAGTGTTATTTATTAAAATCGATATATATGCGATGCATTTTCTAATATCAGATGTTATATATTATACGAAACAGTTCACAACCCCCAAGGTCTTGCTGAGCAACCGACGTTATCAGATAACAAACTCGATCAGAAATTTAAAAATGACAATAATTTTGCTTTCTCCAGTACCTACAGCACGCGCGTTTCGAATCTGATGTCTCGGACATAGACCAATATACATTCGTATTATTATACTCGAATTATACATCATATTATATTATACGCGGTATGTACCGCATTTAATTTTTAAGAAAGTCAAAAATAATATATATATATAGAATATATTATATGATTTGGTGTACTAAAAACTATTATAAAATAATTTATAATTCTTTTTTTTTAATTTCTTCATTATTCATAATTCACCAGTCTCAGTTGATTTTATTCAGTTGCAGCACACATCTGATTTTTGGTGTAATTTATACATGATAATACCATAATTGTATTCAACATAATATTATAACAGTAAAAACGTTACAATAAGCCGATTTTACAATTTTTATTTATGTATTTCATAATGTATGTGTCAGAATGGAGCCTAGTGCAGATGTAATGTCAACAAGATTAAAACGAAATCAAAAATTATTGACTCGTTATTATCAAAAAGGAGAGCATTTTCTTTTTAAAATTATGACTGATAACGAAATGTAGGTGCATCACTACGATCCAAAAAAAAAAAAAAAAAAAAAAAATGGCAAAGTATGGAAAATCGTTATGTCACTTCTCCCCAGTCCAAAAATTTTAAACTTCAGCCTTATGCAGGTAAGATTATGCTTACGGTATTTTGGGATGGAAATCAAGTTTATCTTACGGATTACTTGGAAAAGGGGACAAGTGTTAACTCTGATCGATACATTGAAACACTGAACAAATTAAGGAGGCGGGTGTGTCGCATTCGTGGATCAACTGAGACCATTTTGTTGCAGCACAATAATGCCCGACCAAAAGCAACCAGCGCTGCTCTCAAACAAGTTCGAGGTCATTCAATACACACCGTATTCACCAAATTTGGCACCTTGTGACTTCCACTTCTTTCCAGACCTTAAGAGAGACCTCCATGGCACCCATTTAACGTTCTTCCTTAAAGAAGTCAAGGAAGCGATAACGAAGTAATAAATTTTCAACAATTTTTGATTTCGTTTTAATCTAGTTGACATTACGTCTATACTAGGCTCCATTCAGACTCGTACTGATTAGAAACAATTATCGAGTGTTGTTTAAGCGCAATTTTCCCAGTTATAAACGATAACAATAACTATATTTTGAGACCAATTTTAAATAAGTATCTTATTGCGATTATGAGTTATAGACGATTGTTCATTACTAATCATTCGCCTCTCGTACAAATATTTTATATCTATTATTAACCATATATAAATAATTAATTATATAAATGTCATTTTGAAATTGAATAATCTCTGATAATATACAAATTAGTTTAGATTTAAGTAAAATACTATAGGTATTTGGAATAAATACTGGTAAACTTAGTAAATATAATGTTCGAATACTATATTGCACACTGCGAATATAACCAATATTTATTTCATATCTTATAGGGTGCCTACTTTAATTTTATTTTCCCCATAAGTATTCGAAATAAATATTATAATATTGTGTCAACTGTTTAAATTAAAACAAATGTTTGTTGTTGTGAAAATAATTTTACTTTTAATGTGTAATGTGTATGTTTTATATAGATTATAGCTTTACTACCAGGTCAATACATAAATTTGTTTTCGCATATTTAACTAACGGCGTTCTGTAAGTTTTTTTTCACTATTCAGACAGTGAACATTGTAGAGTAATTTAACTGAGTGATGAAAACAATTTCAACGCATATATCTCTCTGTAAATGTAATTTCTCTACAGTCAGATGTTGGTTAGACAAAAAAAAATGAAATAAAATAAATGCGCGTACGCATATATACAGTTGAGTAGCCTTGAGTGTTTTCGGGTAAAAGTGAACATCGTTATATGCGTTTTTTTTTAATATTTTAATCGACTATAATATAAATTACAGCGCATTTATACCTCGTATATATGCGTCTTATACTTTAAATAAAATTCATATTATTGTAATATGTATTAATTCCCGAACTCTAAACGCATATAATGCTAATAACGCGAAAAAACAAATATAATCGTTATCGATATATTTATGTATTTTAAAGAATAAATATTTCATGGATTATAAGTCCCCCTGTCCCACCCCACCATTAAATTATAATGAAATCGATGTTTTCATGAAGTAGGTAGTATATACTATCATTAAATGTATCTATATCGTAAAATAATGATTTTAACACTGTATGAATTTATTATCTTTATATAAATTAGACGAATCCTAATTATGTTATAGTATTATTATTACATTCAAATTTATATTATGTTTCTATTTTTCCAAATATTTTACAAAGAGACAATGGTAGAGAATTCGTGAACAATATACAAGGCAAAAAAATATGAGAAAATATGGACGAACGAAAATCTCTTTGATTAATTAATTATTATACATATTATACTAGTAAATGGACGACCTAGACACCCACAGAGTTAAGAAAGTATTGAAAGAGCATATCAGACGTTAGGTATATACTAAGATCATAGTTAGGTTGTACATGATGTGCTTGTTTTGAAAAGAAAATGTCGTATAATAGACGTTGAAAAAACTCTCAACGTAGTTTTAATAAATTTACATAATAAAAATAAATTTATATAAATAAATTATAAAGTATATTCATATGAAATTTGTATTACTTATATATTTATATTTTAAATATTAAAATATCAAATAATAAAAATTTCACTGTAAAAATAAACCCAGATTCGTCGTCCACACAAAAATAGTCATTTTCACGATATAGATAAGTTGATATCAACTTCATGAAAATATCGATTTCACTAAGTGGATGCGACGTATATAATAGTGCAGGCATAAATATGTTCAATGAATTATAACAACCGTATTCGTACATAAATACTACGCACAGAATACGTTCTCGAGCACAATGGCGGCGTGTGCGCTCAGTGAAACTTATTCGCTTGACCTTACTAAACCCGTAGCAGATACTAGATCTTTTTACCTTCTGGGGGAGAAACAGTATTTTCGTATTGGACCTTTGTGTGCAAGACTATCATCCGACACTAAATAGAAATCCGAATTAAGAATAGTCAAACGTATGGGCAAAGGGTAGGCGCAATATATAATTTTTATATATAAGGCATTGGCGCAGTGTGTTAGAAAGTATGTGTATTATGTTCGTTTTTTAGATAATATTTTTGTTCGAGTTATGACGACCGTGAACGATGAGATACATATACCTGTTGGTATAGCACTAATTAATAGTAATTAATAACCGTTTATTACGGAATAAATTCCAATTTACTTTTTAAATAAAAATACAGTTATAATAACTGTTTAAAAATAATAGATTAGGATATATACATTATATATATATATATATATATATATATGAGTAATGAGTATATAAATAAAAATAAATATTATATATGATAATCAATGAATATATGAGTACACAAGATAGTATAAGCATAAAGATATTTTTCTAAGAACACAGTAAATCATCATTATTGTTATCGTAGTTTCCTACCAAAAATTAACATGTAGGAAGGATTATATAACATATATTTATTTGACATTTTCGGTAAGTATATAATAGTTGTTTATATCTTAAATTATGAAAATTATCCTTAAACTATAGTTGCTCTACTAGTTTTGGACAGTTTACAATATTGTATATTAAATTATAAAGGAATTTTAAATTAAATAATTAAAATATTTTTATAAAAAAAATCATATATTTATTAAAATATACGATTTATACTTGTAAGTAGATATCTTTTGCCAAAGAATTATTATATTGTATATTTTGTAACAAAATACGATAAATACATAAAATGTTTCCCGTTTATTTTATTATATGCATATTGGCTGGCGATCTAATTACTTTTGTGTCACTATTTTGTTTTGTTGTAACTATTATAGCATATAAGTTATATAAAACTAAAAATTTAAATATCATGGTTTTAAAAAGATATTTGATATTAGAATGTGTTTATTTTCATTGTTTTATATTTTTTTTCCTAAAACGTAGCTAGTTATAATATAATTACTACATAATACGTTTTTCATAGAAAAAAGATATTAATTACATAAAAACAAAAAAAAATTAAGACTAATAACATAGTTATTATATTATTTTATTGTTAAAATTTGAATATTAATTTCACGATTTATAATAGTTACAACTATAGATATTATTTTTATTTATAATATTGAAAATTAGTTAAATATTACTATTGTTAAAACATGGAAATCACATTATATGTATGTTTTATTATAGAATTTTACAAACACTTGTCCAACGGCGTTTCGTATATGCAATTTTATAGCAACATTAATTTGACAATTAAATAGAAATGCAAAAACTTTCTTAGTGGTTTAATGAATATTTCAAGGATTTTTTATAATATAATATAAGCAGTACGTTTTTATATATTATTTTTGATTCTTATTTTTTTCGACCGTTCATGCGCGTCGTTAAGTCATTCGATATTTTTACAGATCGTTAGTTACTCGAGTTACGGGATTTGATGAAATCGATATAGTGCAGGATATATTGCTAAAAACAAAAATATTGATCCACGAACTCGTTTGCCATTGCAAGTTATTCGACCATATCACCAGGGCATGGTTTTTTTCTTTTAAAAATCTTGCAACTATTATACTTATACCTATATATATGTATATGCAGTATAGGTACATATAATATAATAAGTGTCATATTTCGGCGTCTTTGATCGTTTTTTTCAAGATTTCTTCAATAGTCAATTCTACGTTTAAATACGAATGTAGAAAACAAGTTTGGACAGAGACTGCGTATAGAAATAAATAGTATATTATTACGTAAATTATATATTTCATACGATTTCCAATGTCACATATGTAATATTCTTCCCACTGTTTGTTGTGCTTGCTACGCATAATAATCGACGTATTAGATAAAAATAACGTTAAAAACACATACTATTAAAAAAATATAATATGTAACTAATTCTTGAATTTTCTAATATAATATATACGTTACGCCCCAAAATATGATCATATATAATTTAATTTTAATAATAATTTTACAAATTACATAGTTTTTCAATGTTTATCTCCATCATTAGATAACACAATATTTTTATCATACTATATAAACATGATATCGTCTCCGTGATCTCCTTTGATTAAATGTATTTGTGTGTAATAATAGTAGATATTATTATGTTTGTAAAGAGAAGGTACAAGGCACATTACCCCTTTACCACATTGACCTGGCGTGGGTCGGATAGGTATTTGAACAATAGCTACCGATTGGGACACAGTTAAGAACGACATCCTGCACAGGTCTCCCGCGGTAAACTATATATCCTTAAATTGTGTACCTGAATAACTATGACCAAAAAACATAAACCAGTTGGATAGCCTATATTATAGTGCAGTGCTATAGTCTATTATACTATTCTACTCTAGTGTAGTCGCGCAAATAAAATACAATTATTTCCTGTGGTCAAAATATACCTATATATATATACCAACAGGTATTAATTGTATTCGTCAATCAGATATAATTAGTATTTATCATCTTTAGTATACTTTTATATTATTTAAAAAAATTAAGATCCTCTACATTTTTAATACAGTTATACAAAGTTCGAAATTAATGCTTTTTATTTTTTAAAAATATACCAAACAGAAAAAATATTAATACTTTTAACATTTAAACACCACTTATGGATGTTTACTTTTCTGTGGGTTAATAATGAAATAGCAATCTCAATTAATTATTATTATTATTACTTTTTTTTTCTGTAAAATTTAAATGTTTTAATTTGTACCTAATTCTAATCATTCTTTATAGTACTGTATATGTATAGCGAATAATAGCTTAATAGATATTTTGTAGTTTATGCGCCCAAGATATTCGTTTTGTGATATAAAATCATAATATACAAATACTAACTATTGTATACATCATAATATTTGTATTAATTTATATTATTAATTATTATTTGTATTTTGTTTGTGTGTGACCTATACCTATATAGTCGATTAGAAAGTAATATGCTGAAAAGCATATACATATATAAATCTATTTAAATCATCAACTTTTGTTAGTGTTTTATTTTATTTATAATTAATAATTTAATGTAGAACCTGATGATAATATTTTATTTTGGTAAATGTATATAGTAATGAATACAAATAATGATTGGATTAAAACCCATAATTATTCGCGATATATAAAAAATCATCCATTTATATCATATTACTTAATTACCTATTGTATTCAAATAATTCAGTTTATTATTATTATATTTGCTATGCACGTTGATATTATAGCTTAGTATAATTGAAGTATCATATTTAGATGATTAATCACCTTCTGTTTTTCTTTCGCTAAATCATATAAACACTATTTTCAGTGATAGAAAAACACTACCTAATGAATATCGGACAGTAATTTATAGTTATATATTATACAAATTTACTTTAATGTTAATATCTAATGGTTTAATAAACATAATAGACATTCTATTAGCCAAACTGAGGTAAAGTTTAAATTTTTTTTTAAATACTTATTTTGGAAAATATTTAGGTATTAGAATATTTTGGATATAATTTTCAAAATATTTTATTCCTTAAAAAAACACTTTTTAAAACGCAATCATAATTTAATAATTTAATGTATAAAATATATTGATTCAAATTCAATGTATCTGTAAATTACTGTTTACTATACTAATTTTCATATAATATTGGTGTATGTTTAATGTTTACACAGATAAACGCCTCACTATTGTATCAGGCGAATGACGATAGTTCTATTGAGCATTTAGGTATACTTAATATTGTTTGATTAAATAATTATTTTAATGTAATCATTTTTCTAACATAAACATTAGTCAAAGTTATTGCTAATGAATAGGTACAATGTTTTTTTTATTATTTTAAGAATTACCTACATTATATATTTTATCTACTTGTATTATTATGCATTAAAATTTAATAATTAAATTAATATTTTAAATTTCAATATATTAATAAAGTTATAAACAAGATTTAATCTCTACAAAAATACACATTATAATGATTATATTGATATTATTATTTTATATTGATTAAATTTAAACTATTTCATGTTTTTATTAATGAAATCTAATAAAAAGACAAACTAAAAAAAAAATCTAAATCATTTTAAAATATTTGAAATACTACTTTCATAAAATATGCGAATACATATTCTAAATACTTTTTCTGTGAATATTCGTAAAATGTGTTCAAAATGTTTTAAAAAGTATTTTACCCAAGTCTGTTATTAGCAATATTGAATTTGTAAATCTTAAAAAACTGTACCTAATTTTGTCTAATATATACAATACAATTTTAACGTGGAATCAGTAAAAGAATGTATGTATATTTTCTTATAAACTATATATATATATATATATATATGTGTGTGTGTGTGTGTGTGTGTGTGTGTAACATGTAAGTGATGATGACATGATATTTATACATACATAAATAATAGTATGTGTGTGTGTTTTTTTTCCTGTGTGGTCTTTCTGAAACGATTTATGCGCAAATTAAAAATTAAAGTGAAACAAATAAATATAAAATTCTTACAAAGTTACATGACATAAAATATTGAATATATAAGAGAGGAGTATAGTAATTGAACGTATAGACATTTATTTATAACCATAACTAACATTGTTGATTTTTTAAATTTTAAAATTAGCTTAGTTATAACTTATATTATGTTCTAATTTAAAATAAGAAAATATGTCATAAATTCATAATCGTTGTTTCTGATTGTTTAATAACACGTTCTAACTATAATAAAAAAAAAAAAATTTTGTACTCTTATAATAATGTTTAAAATAGTTTTATTTGTTACATTTACAGTTATTATAAATTATAAATTATATTTATGAACATTTGTTTAAGTGGTTTTCAGTCTTGAAGTTAATAAATGAGAATATACATTATACAATTATATATATACCTATATTATCACTTACGTTAGACACACCAACTTAGATTTATATTCCATTGTCACATTTATAAAAAAAGAACTAAGAATATATTTTCCATCGTGTGGTTATAATATGTGTATAGTGTGTGTATAATATTATATCATTTACATTTCATGTATATTTTGTAATGTGTGTTATAAACAAATTAAAGAAGAATTAAATAATTTTTGTATAAAATGAAGAGTATTAATAAAAAAAATCAAAACAATGGATTACATTATATCATAATGTGACATCACTATATATACATCGAGGCATTCTATACGCAATATTAAATAATACAATTTTTCTTGCCATTCAAATACATTGCTATTATATTGACCGAAGGATAGTCGTCGACGTTTGGTTTGGTCACGTTTACATATTTTAATGTATGTGGTGTTCTTTAGTCTGTGGGTTACGCGCGTTCCCATGTACCTATTACCAAGTGTATGGTCATTTGTACGTACACACACACACACACACACACACACACACACACACGAGTTTGACTTATGTTCGTTTGTTATATGCCCAGGAACCCTCCCTCTTCACCATACACCGCAATATTATGTTAACCTTTTCCTGGTGGCTAAAGATCACTGCACGGTATACAACGTACAGTATAAGGTCTTTTAAGGTCTCGAAAATTGCGTTTCTCTCAGCGGTGCACTGTGATTATCAAATCGTAGAAGAAAATCTATTTAATATATACTATCGAACAATAAAACATTATATTATAACGTTAAAAAAATATTTAAATAATAAATTTCTCTGTTGTCTGTACGTACCTATATATTATCGTGTATTTTATTTAATATAAATAGTTGTGGGGAACTATTATGGAAATCATGACAATGGTGTGACTTTATACCTTAATTTTTTTTATATACGGAATATAATAATATTACAATATGATTAATATAATAATTATTATATGCCACTGATAACTGATAACTAAATATAATTTATTGTGTCTAATATGTACAAAAAGCATTCATTATAATCATTGTTGATCGTTTACATGGCTGCAATGTTTTTTTTTTTTTAATAACGTTGTTTTTCGTTAGTTTTTTATTCATTTTTTAATACATGCGGTCATCAAAATTAGACATTTTTTGGTTGTGTCGATACGTCTCTATGAATTGCGTGTGAATATATACACAAGGAGCATAACAAGAATCTAAATATTTGCAAACTAAATCATTTTTTTTCCTCTCAGTATTTATGTGGGTTGGCGTATTAATTCAATTATAAATACTTATATTTCATACAAAAGACTATGTGTAGTTGCTATTATTATTGCTAACACCGTTTGTTTTCCGAACGGAAACATTTTTAATGCTCAAATTATAATAATTTACAGTTATGTCGTTAATGAGCACCACACTATAAAAACACTTAGGAGGTACTGTACCTATATAATATAATTATTCTAAGAATTACAAATTTATTATCATAATAACTTTATTTTAAAACTAAATACACTTGTGTATTTTTTTTTTATTAATAGTTGTACGTAAAGAAAGAATCCTGCGGTAGACTAATTTCTTAATGTAACAAAATTATGTAGTAATTTATAGTAACCATACTATACGCGATAGTAGCTATATTGTGAATTCTATTACTTGTTCAACATTTACGCGCAACACAAATTTTAAAATGTATAAACATAGAATTAAAAATATTACGAATACACTTTGGGGAATTTATATAATATGAAAACAAACACATTTCGATACTGTCGCCATTTTTTTTTTTATACTCATTCGATGTTTGACGATTGTTACTGCGGCTGTATAATATTATAATAATGGGTACGACTTTGCATGTGAGATTTATGTGCGTGTGGCAACTGCGCCTATATTATCGATAAAATAGTCGCCTACTCGAAAAGTGCACTCGGTCAATAATATAATGTATAGGTATACGCGGTGAGTATAGTTTCTGATTTTTTAATTTCAGCTGCCAACGAAATCCGTTGGGTATACTATAGGTATATTAGACAAAGACGCCTTTTTATTATATTTAATATTTATAAAAATGTATACAACGTTTGAACGTTCCACTCAAATAGTTTTATTTTAGGTTATGCTACACCCTCTTCCAGAAACATTATTTCCGGAGAAGTGGTAAAGAGGAAGGGTTGGAGAACGATATTGTATTTTAATCGATACAATATATAATTAATTTAATAATATATAAAACAATAAAGTATAATAATAAATTGTATACTGTTATAGAAGCGAGTTAAAGGCGCGTTAATTTATTCTGCATACATCAACACCGTAAGTTGTGGTTTTCGAGGGTCGTGTCACTTTCGAACATGTTTTTTGTTGTTATTCTAAAGGAATTTCTGCCGAGTCAATGGATTTCACGATTTCGTGTTGATATATATAATATATAATATGTATGCGTTGCACACATTGTTGTTCGATAGTTGTTTGCAATTGTACACCGATTCCTTTTATACTTAGAGGGTCAATTTTTTATTTTCATTCTCTCCTTGTATTCCTTCGTATTGTTATATAATAATATTATGCAGGTATATTATTATAAACACCAAGTTTTCTCCTGTTTTTTGTTGGACAAGCCGCATTTATGTATTGTTTATCGTGCCTCCTGAAGTTATGGGGAACTGGGGTCTAAGCCCACCCAAATATAAAATATGTATTCCATACTCGTATAATTGTATAAAGTTATAATACACAGTATACACATATAAAATTGTTTACATCTTAATAAATTTATTACATTATATTATAACTATTATTTATTATAAGTTATAAACGGTAGTTACAATACGAATATGCATTATAATAGTTGTAACGAATCGGTTATTGTTATTTAATTAATATTAGTATATTTAAAGCTAAAGATACTTTGTGTAATGTGTATGTACGTGGTGAGTTTTCTATCCAGATATTTCACTAAATAGTAAACATAATATAAATATAATTTTATCTTTTCTTTATAAAATGTTCTTTTAATATTTAAAATATATTTTAATGGGATTTAAATTTTTTTAAATATATATAAGCTCCCCAATATATTATCCAAAAGACAGTTGACAAACACACAGCCTTTGCCCATATCATTAACTCGTCGTCAGTGAAATTATTACATCGTTGGCGGCCAACAATAACATTCCAATGATAGCAAGTATAACGGATGAGGGGTACCTACATATTATACAGAGTGATTAAAATTTCATGTTGCAAAAACGACGAGGAAACACACGATTCATTGAAAATCTATACAGAATTTTTTGTAACATGCATTTCTGTAACCCTGTGTACAATAAATACACCGATATAGGTACACCAAACATGGACGTGTGCCAGCGGCATAAGCATTATAATAATAATAATAATAATATAATATAAGTTCTGTGTTAAATCTACCTAGGACGTTCACAAACGTGAATGAAATTTGACAAGAGAAAAAACATAATATAATATTATGCATTTATCTGCTTTCTCGAGATATCTTAAAATATACAGATCGTTGTCGCATATATGAGATTGATTACAATATATATATCCATTATTTATATATATAAAAGAAAACTTGTAATAAAAATATGTATTTATTTTGTTAATCAATCACACATTGTTCCTAAAATCTAAATCAGTTTATAATATTTCTATAATATTAGTCTTTAAATTTAATATTAAAATCAAGACCGTGGTTCGTGGATAAATGTTATTGTGAAGTAAAATATTATCAGATTAAATCTAAATATATACAAATACAATATTATAATGTAGAATCTAGTTTTTATAAATATATATATTAAAGGACATTCAAAGATCATAAAAATCATTTTAGAATCTTACAAAACTTGTAATTTTATATTAAACACATTTTACTTAATATTTTATACCTATTACACGTAAAAATGGGCTCTGGCATATAATAATCACTTATTAGTATTTTCTTTTATATTAATTATATGAAAATATAATCGTATACAATCGATATTTTACGACACCACTAGGATAATAATTTATTGTAATCGTATGTGCAATCAGAAACTATGTATTATAAAGATATTCTGCGATAGGTATGCAAAATATTTTAAATTTAATAACCATTAACCAATAATTTTCCCTTGAACTATATTATTTTAACCAAACTTTGAATAATGTTTGCATGCATTATAGGTGTATTATACTTATATATGTATATTTACTATCAGTACGGCACATTCTGGTTATGATATCAATTATTATAGTTGAATACACATTACGGTTTTGTTCCAACAAAACATATAAATTACGTTAATTAACTTTCAAAACTGTACGGTCGTACACACACTAGATATACGCTATTATTTATAATAAAATAACGTAAACTTTTCGAGTCTCTAACGAGTAACGAGCAGTTTGAATAATTTATTTGTTAAATTATCGTTTAAATGTGGTTAAGAGGATGAAATATTTAGTTTATAAGAAATTATATAATATTATTTTTATAATATACAACTATACTATACAGTATTTTTTTTTTATTCGTAATACGTCTTGCATCTATGAATATACAGGTGGTTATTTTGTCTATCCATTATACGTACGCGAAATATAAACCGGAAAACAATGATTTCAATAGCATCTGTTTATCGTCATCGGAAACCCAAAACAGAGTCATTGTACCCAGGCATCACTGTTACTATACGCTATTGTTTACGAAAAAAAACTTCAAATATATCAAATTATCAATCGTTAAATACAAAAATATTTCATTTTTCATAGGTATATTATCATTTATAATGTGAATTTACCATATAGATAAGTATTGTACGCAGATTTTAAAGAAAATAATTGAAAAAACTCGACTCCAGTCGTTTTTCTTTTGTTCCTTCGGTCCTCGAAGAAATAAATTAGGTTTATAATTATTAAGATTTGAATGCAACAATATTGCATTCGAATATACGATTCTGAGCGAAACAGATACCTATATATAATTTTCAATCAGATATACTATTATTTTGATCATCCGATCCAAAATTTGTCCACGTTTGTAGATTACCTGAGTCTAAAATACAAAAGTCCAATTCAATATTACAATTGTTTAAAAAAAACATCACTTGATATAAAATGTTAATGAAACTAAAAGTATATTAATATACTTATTTAGATATTTATACAATCACATAATTATTGCAATTTTTTTTTATTCTGTATCATTAAAACAAATAATAATAATAATTATAAAGCGTCATGAATAATATATTTTTTTTAATGTTAAAAAAATTAAATATCAATAATTTTTGGTTATGTTATTACATATTAGGCAGTTTTTTCAGAGTAAACTACAATATTTTTATATGTATAATTTCGAAAGTGGTAATTCGTTAATGAATGCACGTCGAATCCTAGCTACTAGGTATTAATACATTTTTGCGGTTTATATCAATATATATGTCACTGCAATAGTATTAAGTTAGTAAAATGTATATAGGATACTTTACAGCTATATAGGGTGATCATATTATTATGTTAAATAAAACGTAGAAAACATTTAAAACATTTATTTATATAGTTTCTACCATTAAAATTTCTGTAAAACGAAATTCTGCAAATCACTCTGTATATGTAGCATATAATGCTATAATATATATTACGCGATTTGGGTCCG
The DNA here is from genome assembly GCA_013282895.1 of Eriosoma lanigerum. Lineage (NCBI taxonomy): Eukaryota > Metazoa > Arthropoda > Insecta > Hemiptera > Aphididae > Eriosoma > Eriosoma lanigerum. The sequence goes on along the minus strand of CM023357.1, from coordinate 37,893,049 downwards.
GTGTACTTGCGTCGTATGTACTACAAATACGTTATATATATATATATACCGCGAAGAGTTACGACAACGCTATAAAACAGAAATGGCGTTTTCCCACACGTGCCGGAAGTGCAATTGCAAAACCCTCGGGGTGCAATCGGCACCTCCTAATCTCCGAATTCCTTGCCAACAATTGTAAAACATTGCGAAAATTACAAACGCGTCAACGATACGTATACCGTATATAAAATACACGTATACAGTGTGATTTTTTTTTCTCGAACAAGGGAAAGAAATATATATACCTATACATATCAATACAAAAGATCGATCGCCCTTATTTCGTAATATCACGCGGTTATTCCCTCCACTTTTGCGTATTTCAAATACACAATAAATTATTGTTTTACTTAATAATATATAATATATAACTCAACACAGTCACGGTAATCCTTATTAATACTCATGTGAAAAAGAATAGAGATTATAAGAGAAATTAAATACTGAAACCTCCGCATTTAAATAAATAATGTCTGATCGGGAGGATCTGATGAGAAACAATAAATATACCTTTCATTATATATTTATTAATAAAGTGATAGTAATTAAAACAGAGCTTAAGAGGAAAGAGGGTGTTTGATTTATCAATAAATCAATAGCAGCGGTACAGTAACATTGAACTGATATAAATATATAATATTTTTCGAATAAATAGACGGTTACTTGGAGCGTCTAAAACGGGGTCCAAAAACTGCAGCTCAATATCGGTAAAATATATTTACTTATAACAATATTATTTATTATAAGCTAGTATTATTTTCAAAAAAAAAAAAATTATTTCCCCTATTTATGCGCAAAGAAACAATAAACGCACTATCAGCTCGCTATAACGAGTTATTATTTATTTTAATTTATAAAGTTGCTATAATATATGCAATATAAAACATCGAAGATCTGAAATATATATTATAATGTATATACGTACGGCAATAATTATATTGTAATTTATCATATTATATACATTTGCAAATACGTAGGAAAAAAAACATTAAAGAAAAAACAAATTGTATTGCGACGGCGGCGGTATCTGAGCACGTTGCAACCTGTAGGGCTGTAGCACATAATATAGTATAATATATTATTATATTACTGCAGTAAATATGGAACATATTTTTTTTTCTTCCACTAGTGTGTGGTTTTTTTATTTTCTTACGCGAGTCTGCAGATTGTGAATGTCGTGATGGGCGTGAAACCAGTAGACAATATTGGGCACGAGGTATATGCGCGAATTGTTATGCAATTTACTAGCAAACCCGCTCTGCTTTGGAGACAACAATGTAGATAGTATATTTATTATTGTTAGTAATATATTATAAATGAAGAGTTCAGTATAATAACCTGATAGGTCAATATTCAGAAACTATACAGGAGAAGTAAAATACAAATTTGTTATACTTAAAAATTTAAATATTTAAACAATCTCATAACTATTTTCATTTTGAAATTATATAATTATATTATATGTATTAATGAGTGACCACTTTTGAGACGAAAACTAAATAAGTTTAAACTTATCTAATTGTTGAACAAAACAAGATAAGTTATACTTTACCGTTATAACTTTAAAACTAATAGTTGATTTGTTGTACCAATATACGTATAACAGTTTCAGCTATATTATCTTTCATAAAAAACGAATTTATCCGGTTGTTATTTTGAAGGAGATTAAAGGTTTTTTGTAAACAAATTGTATAATTCAATTTTTAACAAATTAGTTCCGTATATGTAAGTACATCCAGGCCCGGATTGTACTGGCGAGTTACCGAAAAAATCTCGGTGAGCCAATAAAAAAATGCATGGAAATAGAGTTGAAAATAATCGAAAAATAAGATATTAATGTTATACCCCAATTGTGTTGTATTTCAAAATAAAATTTGCTAGAAAAAGTCATCAGTCATTAATAATTATTTATTATTCAAATATTTGTTTATAACTTATATTTTAATTGATATGAGAAAATCACGTTATTAAAGAAATGTTTGATAATACCGCAATGTACTTCTTTTATAAGTTATGTTTATATTGATTCTAACGTTTAAAATACGAGTATATTATATTATAAAGGTATGTCTGTGAAATTCGCTAACGAATCTTTCTAGTCCGTTCTGACCTTCGCTCTATTTTTTCAAACGTAATAAACTAATAATCGTCACCTGCTAAATTGTAAACATATGTTATTATGTAGGTACTTACTGTAATGTCTTCGGGCGTTATCGCATTGTGCGATAGACGTTTCCATATAATATAATATATAAATTGATCCAAAACCGATGCTCGCGTATATCGTACAGACCCGGCACATATACGCTCATTATCTTTTCTATTAGCCGCGTATCTTCTGTAAATGGACTTGCCGCCTTGGCCTAGATTTTCGTTTGTATAAATGTATAATAAATGGAATAGGTATATTTTATTATGTTATTTATACTATGTTATACGTATTTGTATAGCGCGTATGGTGCTCAATCTCTCTGTATAATAATAATATAATATATTTCGTAGTCATTGTCGACAAAACCTTTTTCGTACACACGCTTATATTGTCAATACCTATATATTTATATATATTATAACTATGCTAAAATCTGTAATACATCTATTCAATTCTCGATTTGGAATAAAACGTATATCAAAATTAGAGGGATACTAGGTGGATAGTGTATTGTGAATTTTCGTTTTCGAATAAAGTTCTACACTCGAACAAGTATTATCTAAACAGCATACACCTATCGCTTTCCTATCAAAATCATTCTAATGGGTATATTAATAGGTACTCACCATAAAAATACAAAGTGCCAAAAAATATTTAAAGGTAAAACGTTTTCCGCAGTGACGGATTTGAGAAGGGGTGATAGGACATCAGAGATATCAACCCAAGGAAAAGGGCCTCCTATTGGTTCGATATTTTTTAAAATATTTTACTGACTTTATCAAAATGATGGATCATACGTTGGAGAACGCTGTATTAACTATGTATAAAATTTAATTATACAAATTCTTTTTAACAAATTAAAACTTTCGAAAATTCGCACTCCCTTTTTTGAATGATCTCTATATATCCGCCACTGGTTTCTGAGTGCCTTAAGTTTTAAAGTGATAATATCACTGGTTAGCTCTACACCAGCTACTGTTACAAATCATGGAAAATGCAATTACTCATTAGAGAATTACAAGCAATAATTTTTATAATTAGTACCATTAACTGTATATGAGATAGAACTAAATTAATACTAAATTATTACTAAAATCAGTGTTTATATACAGCCAGCCTGTTAGGTTAGGTTAGGTTAGGGTTAACGTGTGAAGTTATTATAGGTCCAATAAGTATATCGTATACCAATAAGTATGTCTATAAGAAAATTATATAATCTTATATAATTATAATACTGATTTCTAAATTGGTATTACTGGATTGCACTAAATTCAGCATTACATTTTAGCATTCCATCGAAAATAAATGTTCAAAGTTCTCCAGTAACTTCACATCTAATATTCTAATCACGGACCTGTTCGAAAGGAATGATACAACGTGTCGCTCTACTCGCCATCGGCATAAGTCCACGACTACCAATGTATATGAGACACTGACACTTCGCTTTTAATACACTATATGTAAATTACATAATAATAATTTATAAGTACTCCTACACTTTCTTTACACGGTAGATATTAGCTAATAAATTTAATTAATTTCATACAGCCGATCACGTTTTTAAATAATATATTCGACAATGATTTTATAATTAGTAATATTAATTTGATTACGGCGACGGTGATGGCAAACAGCAGTATGATGGCAGTATTCGGGTGGTGTTGCTCGAGCTGTTATGACGTGTTGTCTTATGTATATAATATATAGGGTGATCAAAATTCCGTGTTATAAAAAAACTATAAATTATTACATACGTTTTCAATATTTTCTCTTATTTGTAACACAGAATTTCGATCACCCTATATATTATATTCAACATACGTGCACGTATAGTGATGTCGTGGCGACGGGAAGTCGAGCGGAATCTGTCTCGTCTGTGCATGTTGTGTAAAGGGTGTGTCAAACAAGACCGTCCCCACGTGAATTGGATGTGACGTAGACTGATGAGGATCATTGAAACGAGATTCTTCACAGGAAGAACCTTTGTATGCTGTGTACAATTGGTCCCGCATCACCACCACCCCCTCCTACGTTTAACAGCCCTCTCAAGCTGCTGCCTGCTACTCTTTGTATTAGATATTTTATCTACATATTATATTTTTGAATAAATATTCATGTTTACAAACCGATTCCTTCCTCTAGGCTCGGCTGTTCATTATATCAATATAATTATAATATATAATTCCTTCATCATGAAGACTATACTTTTGGTAGATAAAAAATGTAACTTTTTATTTTTTAGATTATAGAGATAGCCAAATTAAAGAGAATATTTTTCTAAAAATTTTGATGTGTCGATTTCCAATTTTTATTAAAATTAAAAAATAATATTTTCTATGTTATTTATTGTATAGTTACAACTGTTATAACATGAAATATAAAATTGATTTAAATAATATATAATAATAATATAATTAGTGATAGATACAGGATAGTAAATTGTACTAAATACTAAACCGTTAATCTGTTAATCGTCTTATTATATCTTCTGTTATTTGCAAATATAAAACTGTGTTATCGATTGAGCCTTATTGATAATAAGATGAAATTTGCACGCCGTGATAATTAAGTTTATTATTTACCTTAAATTTCTTTATAATTCGGTTCAGGTTTAATGCTATTTTTAAACAATTCGGTTCGGTTTGGGTTCGGACATTAATTGAAATGTTCGGTTCGGGTTTAGAAAATTTTTATTTAATTCGGTTCGGTTTCGAATAGGTTAGGTTAGGTCCCCATGAGTGTTTATAACATCACTAGTAAATTAATCTGGGACGTAACTCTATATACGGTTATTTTACAATAGTATTTTAAAATAAAATATTTATGTATATTGTATGGTTAGACAAAAACAAATATATCCTTGGGTTGTTTGAACGTTATCAATTTTTAAACATGTTTGCCGTCGCGGTATAGTTTTAAAAAAATATGACAAGCCTTTTCTTAACCCTTTTTTTACAAGTATAACTATACTAAAAACACGTTTTGTCTCTAATGTAAACGAATATTCTAATAATGTGTTTTACATTACAATAGCTGTATAGAGTATACCTTCGTCTATAGATTTAATGTATTTAAATAAATATATATATATATAGGATGATCAGGATTTCATGTTATGAAAATTGTGAGAATTACATATGTTTAAAATGTTATCGCTATTATTCTTATTACACAAAATTCTGATCATCCTGTATATTGTATACATGTATATTAGGTAATATACAAATAAAGACGCGGATACCCTGTATACGATATATAACATAATAATAAACGACATATGATATATAAGTACCTACTGCAGTTCTTGAATATTGTTGGTTGTTTATATTTCACTCTCGTGAATATAGCTTACATTGACATGTCAAATAAATATCGGGAATAACATTATCACAGTGCATATATATATTATAACATCGTTGGCGATGATAATAACATTTATGTGATTATCATTCGATAGTCATCGGGGTAATAGAAAATGTACATTTCTAATTATTTAGCTGAGTTTTAAACACTGAATTAGTACTATATATTATTCATATTTCATAATAATATATATGTGTAAGTATTAGTGTGCATACATGTAATATCTGCGGTGCATTACAATCACATTGATTTAACACGATAATAATCATGTCTTATTAATAAAATGTCTTCTCACCGTTAGCATATATTATTACCTATATTATATTTTGAATATATGAAAACTAAATTGTATTTCTTAAGAGTACTATTTTAATATTACGAGGTAGTAATATATAACTCCAACGTATAAAATAATTTATGTCAGGTATGTAGTATATACATATACTCATATATTGATATGAATCTAAATATCTATACTATTCATTTTGAAAATGATGAAATTCCTAATAAAATTCTTAAGACTTATACTTATCTTAATTATTTTTAAGGTTTCTATTTTTCTGACATAAATAATACAAATGATGATTATTTTTATATATTGTGACGAAATATATATATATATATATTCTTAACCCGTCCGACCGAAATGTTAAATTACTTTTTATGGCAATTTATACATTATTTTTTTATTCCTTATAAGGTAGTCATTGGGGTTCTTGATTATCCAAAATAATGTTCCACGACATTCCACGTTATTACAAGATTGGCAATCCTTACTATACGTTGGACGAGTATATTAATAAATATTATAAGTACGCGAACAGGCGCCATGTGATTCAACCATGGTTGTGATACCATTAACAAACATTGGAAATCAACGTCCTGTTTACGTAACCAACGTGTCTGTAAATATGTGTAAAAAAAAAATATAGAGAATAAAAACTACAAGTAGGTTATCGCATCGTAACACAATAATAGAAATAATTCGTTAGCGGTATACGTATGAAAATCGAAACGTATTATACTTTTATGTAATTAAGATCTATATAATACTACTTGGTAGGTATATATATATGCTTTTATAAAAATACCATGTTATCGTTGCATATTCGTGTCACTTAAAACGCGTTATAAACAATAATATAATATACAATTTTACGTGTGAAAAAAATAATTACATAAAATAACGATCGCGCGTTTCGTAATAAAACACGTTCGCACCTATACTGCTTAACACGCGCGATTGTTACTTGTTAGCATAATATTAAAATATCTAAATAATATTAAACTCTAATAATAATAATTGTATAATTTATATCTATAATATGCGAGAAATGTGTTTCGACTCTCGTACAAAATGTTACAAGTAAAACACTACAAGGGGGCGAATAGGCAGCTGCGTGTATTACATTACAATATTGAATGCACGTTAAAATAATTTTTTCAAAAAAAACACATATTTAAAAGAAAATATGCATTCTTAATAGTTATAATAATCATAAGAATAGTTCCGACATTAGACCCATTATCGTCGAGTCCTAACCGTGAAAAATCGTCGTACGTTTTTTCGTGTTTCTCTCTCTCTCTCTCTATTAATGATCCAATACGAAATGATTTATTTGTTGATGATTACGACCGCGACGACTGTGCATTCGGTCGCATACCTGTTTGTCATTTTTGTATATAATAAATTACACGACTGATTGTGTGTTTGTTTTCCGTGTGTTTCAGACGCAACCACTATGATACACCAACAGAAGAAGCTGCAACAGCCGCAGTCAGTCCGAGTACCACAGTCTATTTGCGACTTATCGGAAGACGTTCTAACGTCGGGAATACAATTTCCTGGTGAGTAGTCAGAATGGAAAATAATAAATAGTCGAAGAAAAAAAACGTGTTTTACAACCAACGACAACTAACGATGTTAACAACCTCGTCGGAGTTTTAATACTGCAATACATATAATACAATAATATTATATCAGTTGTTTTATTTTTGTCGTTGATAATAATTCAAAATAATAGTTTTATTTTATTATATCATACAGCCAGAGAATATCAATTTATCGAGATAAATTTAATTTTAGATAATTTAATTATAATTTTACTATAATTAGGTAAATAACTAAGAATTAATATGGATCCTAATTTGATATTATTAATAATAATTAGTTGAGCAGAAAGGAAAATAATAATGATTTTTGTGTCGATAGAGACGTATCTATGCATGGTAAGACATTAAAGTTAATAAGTGTAAGGAGAGAAGGGGTATCAATAGATTAGATTTTTGAGAAACAACATAATAGTGGATAAATTAAGAATTGTTAACAATACGGATTGTTTTTAACAAACCTAACCGAGGTAGGCGCGTAAAACCGAATCGCGTAAATGTAGAAATCGGACTGCGCGAAGACAAACTCATAAAATAATAATGATTAATAATGAAAAAAAAAATACGACACAATAATATTGATATATAGTTAATTTAATAAAAGTTAAATAAATAACCCGCATTTTTAGTCACTGCTTTTATTACTTTTTTATATATACAGAGTGATCAGAATTTTGTGTTACGAAAATGATGTGAATATATACATTTTCAATATTACTTCCATTACTTTTGTAACATAACTTTTTAATCACTCTGTATATATTTTAGTAATGATGCACATGGAGCAAGTCAAGTATACGAACACCGGAAACTGCAAATAAAACACGTTTGTATTTCGCACGTGTGATGGCAACATAGTTTATATAGATTTTTTTTATCACTCCCTTTATTAGTTCTCTTTTCTACCAGTTTCTATCTTATGCATAAGAGCCCTGTATATTTTCACAATATATTATTATGCTACGTTCATTTTTTTTAGTTTATGGAAATTATATTTTGACATGAGACAATTGTACTTTTTTATATATTATTACGATCCAAGACTTTTATTACGTCATTGTTTTTCACTACGTTTGTGTCGTAAAATAGAACGCCAAAAAAATAATAATAATAATAATAATAAATATAATTGTCTAGATAATTTTCAAATCTACGTCGTTATCTCGTGCGAAACGCGTTTGATGTTTTAATAAAGCTCCCGACAATGTGCAAAAAATCTCCTAATAAATTGTTTTCATTAAAACGTGAAAAAACCTACTCTGATCATTATATTTGTATTTGCCGATTTTATAATTCATCCAATTCGTTCTCACGTTCATTTAATAGAAAACAATTTTAATGACTTTCGACCATAATATTATTTACTTTGGTACATATTATATGCTATAATATCATACTTTCGTATACAATTAAAAAATTATATCATTGTTAGTTTAAGCTATTAAAACAAAAAGAAAACATGCCGAATGCTCTTTATTATTTCAAGATTTCTCGACGTGCATATATAATTATACCTATATATTATTATTATAATGGATATATTCTATAGCTGCCATGTTTGTTTCCTATACTTTTCCAACGGTTTATCGCATGTAGTTCGATAAAACATGATATTATTAGCTATATATTCAGTATAATCACTTAATCAATGAAACCTGTAGTTAAGACTGAAAATAAAATAATAATTGAAAAGCATAAACGGTTTTGTTATAATAATCAATTATTATGTTTTTTTTTTAATATATATATATATTTATAGGAACCGTAGATCGACAAGGAAACGCTGTGGTATTATGGACCGAAGGACTTCAGCCTGGGAGTTCGGACAGAATGTCTGACGTCAACGCAGCGGAGCTTATTTTATATTACGCGTCTTTGAGGAACAGGTAAACATTGAAATTAACACGACAAACATTCGTTGTAACAGCTGTATGTCATATGATACGCGTGCGTAGGTACGCGCATTAATTAACTGACATTTAGTAACTTCCTACACGTTTAAAAATATACATATAATATAGTAATTTTAATTCTTGTACATATTATAATATATTATTATAATCTGTTAATATTCCCATTCGAGTAGGTATATTAAAGAGGCAAAGTGCGGTGAACTTCCTACGTTACTTTTTTATACCGTATACAGTTATACCGGGTAATTGTTAGCTGTTATACCTCCCTAACGTTTAGTTTTTCAATAGGTATTTGATAAAAATTCTAGGAGGAAATAAGTAACGAAAGATTCAAATAGAAAACTCTCAAATAGAATAAACGAAAGTTTGGGGTACCTATATCACGTAAATCTACTATAATAACATTAAAGAAGGAAACATAGTATTGAAGGAACATATTTTATTTTTATACATCGAAACATGACAATAAACTTTAGATATCATTTTATCACTATAATAAGAAAATACTATATATTATAAGTACATAACTGTAAAACGTTTACACTGACGTGCTTAAGTATATACAAAAATATTTAACAAGTAACATAAACAACTTTTGATATTCTTGGTATTCGTGTACTTACTTTGCATTATATATTTTCTACAAACGAGTTTGTTTCTTTATAAACGAATACGAAATGTAGATAAAACGCATCATTTTCAAAAAATAAAATTATGTGTCACGGCCTCACAGGAAAATAATTATGCTTATTTTTATGTTCATTTAATACAATTAAATACAATCAACCATTTATTATATCCGTGGTTTGTATATAAAGTTACATTCACTTTGCACTGACGTATCCCGGAGGGTCCACGGGGTATTGACCCCCCTCTCTACCTCCAAATTTGTTAATTATCTGTTGATTATTAACCGATGGAATTATTAAAAAAAATTAATGACATTAATCAAATATTTATTGATTGGACCCTCCCCCCTCTCCCCCCCACGAAATAAAATTCTGTGTATGTGCCAGTCTCTTTGATAAATTTGAAATATTTATATATATTCTAAAATAGGTAGTTGTAAATTTGTAATAAATTATATTATCATCGTGTGAAATTTAATTATTTATACAAATAAGTCCAGTGCTATTTATGTCTGATGCAATAGTTAAAACTTAAACATTTCAAGTGTACAGATACCGATTTTATCAAAATAATACAATTTACACTATATTATTGGATTCTGTAAAAATTAATTACTAAGTTCGTATTGTTATTTATTAACGTATTACCATTATTTCATAAATACGCGTTATTTTGCCAAAAAAAATACTTTATCAACAACATTTATATTCGATTTAAAATGTTTTAAAAACTGTGAAATATTGGTAATATAATGCTAGTTGTAATAAAGTGAATACTTTAAATGATAACGGATTTGTTTTTTATAAGAATTGTAATCGATATTATACTTATAATAAATACTTTCCATGCACTGCAACAGCGGATCTAGACAATCCAATTCGGCCTTGCAACCATACGACAGTGACTTATATATTTCACGCCATTGGATTATTGGGCTACGGCGACGATAATAATATATAATAACGGCTTCTAAACTAAAACAATATGATATTAGACGATGGCCGTGTCGAAATAACGTAATACCAATCAAAATCTAATCAAACTAAATAGAGGGACACGGGATTATTTTTAATAGAGTCGTGCTCGTCCGTGACCTACCCTGTGGACTTTTACTTTTACGGTCCAACGGACATGATCGTGGTTCATTTTAAGTAGCTTAAAAATTCGTCCAAATTCTGATGTAATTATATTATACATTTTCATTCAAAGCCTCGAGTGCGACACATTTATTTGTTCTTTTACCTAACAGCTAACATAACGTAAAACTAGAAAAAATAGTGGATCATATTTAAAAATTTTCAGTTAATTTTCATTTAATATTTTTGCGTTAATTCTAAATACATATCACGGGTTATAATATAATTATTACATCTAGATTTTTTAATATATCCATTATAGTACTTAAATATTATTTATTGTGGTTAAGATAAATTATAAGTGGTTTTTTTATTTTTAATGGTTATTTATTATAACGAAATTTTTAAACGAAAAAATAAATAAGAATAACTATAAAAATATTATATTATATTGTACTTTATAAGATATACAATTTTGTTTTTTTTTTTTTACTAGAATAATTAAAATTATTCTCATTTGTTTTGAGGTGATGTGGCGTATTCGTAGGAAGTTATTAATATTAATATTCAAGTAATTTGCCCAACCGTATTTCTTGATCTTGGTTTTTTTGTGTGAATAGGTACGACGTAATAATCTAATAATTTTCTAAATATTTATCATTTTTTAGAAATGAAAGGAATTTATCGTTGACTGTCTTGGTGCATGAGAACAGCTGCACAAGCATAGAATTCGTTGATTGTGTGCTAGTTTTAATAAAGGTAATATACGTGACGAAGTTAATATTATTAATTCATGCGTTACAATCGTTATTATTATTTCGCAGCATCAAGTTTCGGTAGACAAAGTGATTTTTTGCACGAAACGACACGCAGAAGGGAACAGACTAAAGCACAGCCAAATTCGGGTACGAGAAACCGTTTAGCGTGTGACTCTTTATAATATTATATTATATTATATAAATCATTCTAATTTCATGTTTATTTTCTAGTGCTATGCCGTCAGTTCATATGACGGTCTTATAGAGTTCTTCGAGGATAGTCAAATTCCATCGGATTGCGGTGGCTCGTATACGCATGGTCAACTTGAATGGATTGATTTCTATAAGGTTTGTAATGACTTGTGACTTATATGACTCTAAGATGAAAAAACTTTTAACGACTATTGTTATAATGAATAATGACGTTCAGTTATGGAAACGAACGGGTGCTAATTTGTCGTTTCTATTATGTCCTTGGGCGGTTTTTCATATTTTTTATACTCTTTTTTAGGAGTTGGAAAGGCTTACGTGTCTCTGTCGGACTATCGGAAACCGACTTGTCACTGCCATAGCGGACATGAGAAATACGCAACAAGAACGAAACGCAATATCTAAGTTTCTGGACGACTCCGATATTAAGGATTTACTTCAAGACGCCAGACAGAGTATGGAAATACTCGTGCAACATGCGCGTTGGTTGAACGAAGACAGATTTGTTATGTACGTTTAAAGTCAATATTTAAATTTTAAAACTAACAATTACATTAACAAAATAAAATCTAAGAATCCCCAGAAAAAAAGTAATACTTACCAAAAAATTTCAATAAAAACGTATTGAAAAACCTAATTATACTATGCGACTGTAGATCTTACATAAATAGAATAATATCTCATGTAGTACCTAAACTATTAATAATATATTAATTATTCCCACTAAATCGAAATATTTAATATTATAATAAAAAAATACTCTACGACTTAAATTTAAAGCTTAAATACAAAATTTCGTTTTTATTATTGACGATTCTAATAGGTTATATTATTTAATTAATTATTTACTCCTATTATCTTTGGATACCATTATCTTCTATCATGATTTATAGTATAATGATCATATAAATCGTTTTAATAGTTTCTACTAAATATGTATTCAGATTTTCAATAAATTAACTCTTAGACACTTATTATTATCAACAACGGTCTCTTATATTAGAACACGTTTTTTTTTACTCACCAAAGATTACGCTCTAAAACTAATGATTAAAACATATATATATATATATATATATAGTACATTTAGATCCACTCTTAATAATTTATTACTTGGTACTTACTATTATTATTGTGTAGTTATTTGATTATAAAAAAAATAACAATAATTATATCAGATTATAAAATTATTATTTTAGACGGGCAAACCAATTTTAATTTGTTTTTAATGTAATACCACTAATTTTAATTACAATGTCATAATAATGCGTTGGTTTCGCTGGACTCAGTTGCTCTTATACGGCAGTCGATTATAATATACAATATACGATAACTTTCTATATAATTTTGTTACGAATGTCTTATTCACGAACAATATTAAACCAAAATGAATTGCACTTATAAATAGTAATAAAACCAATTTAAACAACGATAATCATAAATATTACTTTTAACATGCGTTCTAGACATTTATTAATTATTATTTTGAACATTTTCACTTTTCACGTTTACTGACCCGTGATTTATTTACACAGGTCGAGTTTCGAGGATGTAAAAAAGTTCCACAACGAAGTCGAAGGCGCTGCAGTTCGACTAGAAGAACTTTTATTGCAGAAGAAAAAGAAAATGATGCAGGCGGCCAGAGTGCACGCGTTGGAGACTGAAACACATGAGGTATGTTATAATCGAAATAATATACGTACAACAGCGACGTAGCTAAAGGTGTGAGTTTACCTTAATTCGTTTAATTTCTACCTGTTCGTTTAAGTTTAGAAAGGAAGTGGAGTGGCAAAATATTTTCCTTTCTTTTCTTAAAAAAATTATCAAATAAATAGTCGTTTTTCACTTAACCATATGTCCATATATAATCGCCACATTATTCTCATTTGATATTGATTGTTAACGATATATCATCATATTATAATTCATTATCAATAAAATATTGTCACATAAAATGTTTTACCGTTATACGCATCCTACCGTTGTGTTTGCGTTACGAAATAAATTTTGTAGAATCGTCCCTACCTGCAGAGGTGTACCGATTTAATGTGGATTTAACGAGAGGGTATACAGTTCACTGTCGAATAGATCGGGATCGTATAATTTGTGTGTGTGTGAGTGTGTGTGTATTATACTAGGAGTGACGGGTATACTACGTCGGAAAAGGAGTAGGAAGGAAAAAACTCATTAACAGTCGTGTGTACCTTTATATTTTATAATATGCATCCTTTCATACTTTCACGCCGAACACACGCTGCTAATGGTAGGCAACTTTAACATCAAGATAAATGACCGTAACAATAATGTAGATTGAACTCAATAGAATATGTTTTGGATTGACGTGATTTTATTATTCAATACTGTCGCAGGTCCTGTCTTGGCTGACCAACAAAGGAGAACACGCTTTGGTGCAGCATGCGGACTTGGCAAACAGTTTACCAGCGATCCGGCAACAGGAACAAGACTTCGAAAAATTCTACTTCGTTTCCATGGTAAGCAATGGGCTTGTTCAATAGTTTTATTATTATTTTTTTTTTTTTATCGGTTTCCGATAGTTAAAAAAAAATAAAAATTTAACAAAGTAGACAATTTGGCGGAAATATTTCGATTGATATTCAGTTAAAGTCTCACAGTAGTTTCTAAATTACAATCATAACATTTCTTTGAAAATATGTTAAAATTTTCAATACTTTATTAGTTGAGTTTAATTTCTTTAAAATTTTTTTTTTTCATAGAGTACAAAATCATAATTTTGTTGTTTTGTTTGCTTTTACATACGTTATGTTATTGTTATTTAATTTAAATGTAAATTATCCAATTTTTTTGAAACTTAATGATTATTTAAAAAATGTTTAATTTCTAATTATTATTACTGTTATTAATTCAACTAAACGTTATTCATTTTTAAAACTTAAATTACAAAAAACAATTATTATTATAAAGTATCTATCAAAATAATGTTGTTTTAAAAAAAAATCTGAAGTATTGTTATCAATGTATGGTTTCACTATAAAAAAAAATACAGTATTCAGTTATTATAAATCAAAAAATAATTTTAATATTATTGTAATAATAATTATTGTTATATTGTCTGATGAATATGTTATTTTTATATTTATTAATTTATTTTACCTAGAACCTATTTTTTTCCTTTATTCAACTAAATCACATTAAATTAAAATTGAGTAAGCTTACTAAGTTATTTAATTAAACGTTTATGAATTTTAAACACAATTGTTAAATAGATAAATTATGTATACTATAGTGTTAGACAATGTTACTAATAATAACTAACAAGTATTCATATTATTTATGTACGCAAACATATTACATTATTCAACTTTACTAGAGACTAAAACTGAAATCAATATGAAAATAACCGTACAGACTTTGTTTGAGCTTCAGTAGTAATTATAATAATAAAAAATATTTAACAACTTAAATAGGAAACCCAAATACAAAATAACAGTGAATAGTACGTAGTAGTATAAATAAATACAACCAAATAGTCTGTTTGTTATTGCTGGTAGTATATACTGCGGTAAATTAAGGCGCTTATTTTACAATACTAACGACACTATAAACAAATGTGATGTAACGCCGTAACTATTGCAATTATGTGTGTATAAACATGTTTTGATGACGTGAAATGGAGAATCAAAATAATGCATAACTGTTTACAAATTTGCAATTTGTATTCGTGACGTAAATACTAAATTATAATTCACAATTAATAATTGTAATTTTAAAAAGGCAATAGTTAGTAATCATATAAAAGAACTAATATAGGCAACTTTATAACAATTTCGAGGAGCATTGATAATAAACAGTTCTCTACTTATTTTGTACATTATACGTACTGTCCTGTATTATCGTTTATAATATTTACTAAAATTAATGTTCACAATCAAATCATAAAATCAATCTTATAGAATTGACTTTTAATATTTAAGAAATTTAACCCCAAAATATATATTTTTGTTTTCATTAATCACAGGATAAATTATTATACTTGTAATTTTCTCCACTATATTATTGTATATAAACATGAATTAGCTTTTAAATATTTAAAACCGGTTTTCCGCATTAATTGATTTTTTGTCATATACTTTTATATAATATATTAAAAATAAATTTTATAGTATTTTTCGATACTTATGTATCCAGACCGCCATGCCGACGAATCCATGAGTTTGTGAAATATGTCTTTTATGATTGGACTGAATTCGCGTAGTATCGAACACTACTCCGGTGGTGGTGTCCTCTGACACAAAGACCTCATTGTCATTTTTTTCCCCTATACTAAGAATAAAAGTTATTAATTCCGTTTATTCGAACATTTCGTCAAGGCTAGTTTTTATTGACGACACCCAAAGATTTCAATCGCAACCTTTCGTTTTCTCGGAATACATTTATTATGATCGAATATTTCTTCCCCCAATCTATAACTCTGCTCGTTATTGTCGAACATCTACTGCACCCGGGGATGCTGTAAATATGAAAAAAAAATAGAGAAAAAAAGAGAAAGAAAGAGAGATCTATATGTGTATATAAGGTATAAATCGTACGAGTCACGACGACGCATATAATACACATTGTTAAATGGTACCTGTGCGGCACGTTATCGCGGGGGGTGCCGTCGCACCCTTATTATATTAAATACTTGAAAGTAGTATGCATATGGGCCGCCCAACCAACCGACTGGCGCCGCTCGAATGACTCGTTTCTTGATGGCGGGGGTGTGTGTGTGTGTGTGTGTGTGTGTGTGTGTGTTTGGTCCCTCATCATCTGCGCGCCATCCGTCGATCGGGCTAACTCGGGTTTCCTGTCGCGCGGGGGGTTGATACAGTGCGATCGTGACGTCCGATACGAACGGTTTTGCGTGTGTTTCTGTGCGAGTGTGTGCTACAGCCGATAGGTGATCCAAAACGATCAATTCGAAGTAAAAATAATATCGTATGTATAGGTATACATATTCCGCTATGCCGTGTGTGACTTAAGGTAAGTGATTATATTATATAATAATATAACCGTTATTCGTATTACGAGAATGAAATTTACATACCTACATTTTTTTTTTTTCGTTTAACGACATAGATGTTTATAATTATTATTATGTTCGTAATTTTTTTTCGTAAATTTATTTATTTCCCACGACAGAAATACTATTTTACGTATATTAAATTCAGAAATTCCGTTTATCTGCTAATTCCGTCGTGTAAAATATGTTTACTTGAACGTGCGCAAATTGTTTATGATATAAGACAACATAATCCAATTTATTAATATTCAAATATGTAGGTAAAACTGTATTCGAATGTTGTTGTAGTTTTTTTTTTTTTTATCATTTTTTACAACTAATATAAACCTTGTGTATATAATATTGATTGAAAAAAAATAATTAATCAATTATTCATAATAAATTAATAGGTATACCGCCAGTTGACTGTGTGTGTGTTGATTATACCATTGTATATAAGTCCTACCGCTAATATTACTAGTATTTTTTTATCAATGAATTTTACACATCCTAAATATATTTCTAAGTACGCTTCTAGAATATTATAATGTACGAGTATATTTCGTAAACGTTGAGAAGTATATGGTTGAATAATAAAAATGAGAAAAAAATCGACGAGTTCCTCGTGAATAATATTTTATACTTAAAAAATAATATTGTATACTTTAAACTTGACTACGGCGAGTATATAAGTACCTATATATTATGTATGCCCGTATTGTTTGGTGAAAAAAATCGTAAAAAATTCATCGCACGTGTCGTCCTTACCGTCACGATTGCGACCGCACACCTCCGCCGTGGTCTCTGTGACGGTCGGCAGCGGAAGCGACGATAAAAATTTAAGGGTGGCGACAAGCACCAGGCCCTTTCAGAGTCGGCTACGACAGGATTTTATAATATTATGTGCGCGTGTCATATTATAATATAGGCACATGCTCCAAACAGATGTGTTAATGTCAAAAGTATGTTTTGCTCGATATTATGCACCATGTGGTAAATTCTAATGCCGCCGCGTGTAATTTGTCTGTAAAAATGCGAAACAGGATAATTGGTTATATTTAATAATAATATTATTTCATACAGCTGGGGAAAAAAAATAACATGAATAATGTTACACCCATAACGTCCCTTGTGCCGGACTCTTGTAATATTCCGAATAAAGTATTTTACTTCATTCAAATAATCATTTCCATGTACATAGGTACATAGGTCCGAATGACAATGATATTTTGTTTCAAAAGATTTATTATATAGTAAACAATTTTAAAATTATTCGATTTATGTAATTTATATAATATTTTATAAATTATATTATTTATATTATCGTTTATCGTTTATCGTTTAACATTCAAATATTTTTATTTCAAATGCTTTTAAAACGTATTTTATCCGAGTCTGCCCGGCGGGCGTTCGTATATAACATTATAGTGACGGGGCAACAGGTGATCGTTTTGTAAGCGAATAGTTTAATTTTTTGTGTACTGGAAATATAAACCCTACCGTCTTTTTTTCCGTCTTTATACTTAATAATATATATATATATATATGTAAAAAAAAACATAAATAATTTATACCTATTCTTTTGTTATTAAGGTTCTCTCGGGTCCGTAAAATAATAATAAACGTGTCCGCCCGAATATGAACCTTACATTACAACACAACCGGCTAACAACTGCAGCACAATTATTGCTTTCCTATATAATATTATATGTTGAATTCCGCGTAATTATTTGTAGATTTATAATATAGTATAATTTGTATTCCTTTGTTAAAGGGACACGATGTGTTTTGCCATCTGCTGACGATTATTATTATCATAACAAATAATTTGTAAATGATATACATAAGATTCTACCATGTGTTTTTTACCGGTTATAATATTTCGACTTATCGGTTTAGCAAATTTTATTATTTTTAAATAAGTAATAGTCAACGGGCTAATTATATTGTAACTATGCGACAACAATAATAATTTCCGGGTCAGTAACGAAGGTTGTACATTGGTGAATTAAAAATCATATTAATATTATTTCCCCTGGTTTATATATCAAAAGATCCATAGTTGCAAAAATACCGAAATAATTTACATATTTTTAAAAAATAAACTAGTCGTGTCGAATTGATTACCCTACACTCTAGCGTACGTGTTTTTTTATTCTTGGTATTTTCTCATATATGCTGAAATTTTTGGTTCTGTTAGAATTAACATACGACCTTTATACATACATTTAACACATACCTACCTATATTTCGAATATAATTTTTATTCATCAATACACAGCGATTATTGATCAAAATTTTTTAAAAAAATATAACGATGCTTATAATAAACAATAATCTATTAATGAGAATCAATATAGTTTTCTTTCTTCAAAATCTACAATTATTAATCCTTTATTATTAGTCTTTTATGAACTTTAACCAATCACCATTTTTTGCTATTTATCATAATATCATACATTATAAACTTTATGATTTTGACTTTCGTCATCTAATTCTATCTTGATTACACTGTTCTTATTTTAATCGTTTCCAGGCAGTTAAAATTTAAAAAAATTTCACTTGTAAAAATGTAAAATAGGATAAGTAAAGACATTCCTCTTATGAACTTATTTAAAAAAGTCTTAATAATTTAGAACAATACAGATTAGACGTTCAAACTTGGTTTATGTTTTTCATTTTAATTATTACATAGATTCGTTTATTGTCCTGAAGTTTTAAGTAAAATTATTTTTTCGGTTTTATCTAAACATACTAAAATGAAACATATGTTCTTTCTACCTGCTAGTAAAATTAACACTGATTTAAATTCCCTATGCACAGACTTAAAAGTTGAGTTCTAACTAAATGGATATCTACAATTGAATCTTTTAAAATATATTTAAATAAAAAATTTTAATACTTTTGGTTCATCGTAGGATTATATATTATATTGTATAATTATTATTTGTATTGAGCTTAGCCCCTACAAATTAGAAATTTTAAGTTAAAATAAATAATACAAATATAAAATAATATTATGTAAAAATTTCAAACCTAAATAAATTTTAAAAAATAAATATTAAATCGAATTTTGTATTAAATAGTGAATTCTATAAGGCAAATACAATAATAAATTACTAACTACAAAATACAATTTTACACAATATTTTTCAATGAATATTAGAAATTCAAAAAAATGATAACTCCTATTTAATGATTCCGCTTAGCGATGGCCGAATTTATATTTAACAATATAATTTAAAAACGTATTGGGCTCGAAATATTTTTCAATATTGTTAATTGTAACCTTGGTTATTTCTTGCACTTGTAGCAACTCGCTTGTCAGTCCAAATATGGTCTGTGCTCTTTTTTTACGAGTACATTGTCATTACAGACATTGTTAATTTAAACAAAAGTTTTATAGTTGAAACTGAAGTCAAGATGGCATACTTCTTGAAAATGAATTAAAATGACATAAGTTAAGATACATTATCATTAATATATAGATGAACATTCGATTTTATCCAACATTGGAGAGCATTACATCGCATAAATAATAATATAATAAAATAGTTATCATTAGGTACACGTTGGTATAATTTATTTTTATGGACTAAGAAATAATACTAGATGCGGATGCAGAATAAAAAAAATACTTAATTTATTAAATATATAAGTATCATTATTACATTAAAGATGACATCTGAATATATTCTATAATAATATTATATACCACTTATAACTTATAGACTATAAAAGTAAATAATTTATGCAGATAATAACATTTTATTTAATATTTTACATTCAACTCGGTCGAAATCATCCAATCCAATAGAAATGTTGTCGAAATTTCACTCCATAACTTAACGTACCTACTTATTTACGTATACGCATTATATAGTATTATTATAACGCGTGATGTTCGTTCACAGTAAGAATTCAGAAATGTTTAAGAGAGAGAAGATCAGAAAATTGACAAATTAATTTTTAAATCATTCCAATTTTAATTATACAATACCTAAATTAGTATAAAAGAATGATAATAGGATAATAATATAGCCTAAATTGGATTAAAGGCAGAAAAACACATAAATGCAGCATGATTATTAATATTCAATTAAAAAGTGTTTGGCTTTTTAATTTCTTAAACACTACATTTCAGAAAATCTTACTTATTTGTTGAGTTATGGTTTTTAGGTAACCCAACTATTTTGAAGGTTATAAATAGCGATAGGATATTAATAAATCCTATACAACCTAGCTACAAATAAGTTTCATTTGCTCATTTTAAATAGTTACCGAACTACCTATATTAGTTTTATTTTACACTACTTTACTCCTTTACATCATTTTTTCTGTTTATAGTGCATATATATGACTATATATATATATTTATATGACATTTTCGTAAAAATATAAGATTCTTTGTTTTGTATTTATCGTCATATATAATCTTATAGAATATCGCGTTTTCTGATTTTATTTGGTTGCAAGAATTTTATATAGGTATTATAATAAACCTAAAGTAATTTATTCAAACGACAAATTATTAAATTAACATTAACAATCAAAGTATTTAATGTAAATTAAATTGAAAATAACTTTTTTTAAAGTTTTTAGTGTTACTGATATCGCATGTTAAGAAATATAACTGCAGACAACAATTATATAGAATTTAAGAATATCTGTGTAGGTATTTATATTTACTCATTGAGAAAACTCGTATGAAAATGATGTTCGCTACCCCAAAATAAATATAATATTACATTGTTATGCCACCGACAGGATGCGTCAAAACGTTGTGACGGTGTAATGTAAATTAGTGAAAGTGTTCCACGCAAACGCCATGTAACGATAGACAATATAATATTATAATGGACATTATCATCATTATCTAGGGCTGTGTGTCACTCTATATGTGTTTGTGTACATTGGAATTCATCCGGGTGTGACCATAGTATATCATTCTTATGCAACTCAGCTGTACTGTTGTACTCCGGTATGTACAGCATGATCAGAAATTTATATAACAAAAATGATGGAATTCGAATAAAATGTTCTATTGTCATCTCAATTATTTGTCTAACAATATATTTCGATCGACCTGTATACTTTGTATGTCCACCGAAAATATTTCAGGTACCTACTTGATATATTATACTTATAATATGCATATATTTGATGTGTCGAGAATTTCAGATTTTCAGGTTAGGTCACGTTCGAATGTGATACTTGTTCTTCTTTTAAATTCAATATCCGTAAACAGTGTGTATAATATAATATTTCACAGGAAGGTCTCCATGAAAATTCCACTGCGCGACACATTTTGCTTTTTGCAATTGCGTATTTTCATACTTATTCTAGGAAGGGGTAATTTTAATTTCATTAAAACTTGTAGGTACAGCTGATGACTACTAACATATTGTTCATTTCACTATTATAAGGCTGTGCATTTAATGCACTAAAAATTTAAATATACGTAATAAATTCTAAAATTTGCGTTTAAAATACCAAAATTCACTAATAAAGTAAAGTTTAAACATTTAAACTCTTAATCAACTGTTTGATAAATCATTTAAACTTTTATATTGTATTTACGAATTATGTACAGGTTAGGCTAAGTGAAAATTTTAAGAAATACAAAACAAATGTTTCAATATCGAATAACGAATACTTTAATATATTATATTATATATATTTATTAATTTAAACTTAGTACTAAGAAGCTTATTAAGAAAAATATGCATTCCCTTCAAAAGTACAGCCCTAATAATTTAAATGATATTCATTATTTATATGGTAATGATTGGCGAAACACCAATAGAGAGCATAAAGGTAATTAAATTTACCATTATAATTTATTTACAAATACATTATTTATGGATTAAATTCTATATTTTTTAAGGTTCTGGAAGTCCAAGGAATTAGACACATCCATAAATACTCCAATATCATCTTAACAATGATTATTTCTTTTTCGTTGTAAATTATATTTTATCGTGAATATTTCGAATGATTGCTGAATCAAACACGTATATTATTGTTTACGTTTGTTAAACACAACAACGCACAAGTTATGTGCCAATTTGATAACATCTAATGCAACATAGATAAACATTAATATTGAAGTGATGGCGGATCGTCGTTAAGTGATGCTCATTCGGATGATAATAATTTACAATAGCTAGGTCTGCACTCTGAACAGCGTATAGGCTACGTTATCCTAATCGTCTTTAATATTGTTTTTTGTTTTATTTTCGTAATTTATTTGAACGTGAATATAACAGCGAAATAATCTACTTCACCTTGTGTAATTCATAATAATATCATCGTCGTTGAGTTGATACTTTGCCGCGTTATCGGTTATCAAAATAAAACATTGTGTGTTCAGGTATAATTACGACATTCCATTTCTATCGGACCGTTTTTAAGTTTTCACGTATAACTGTTATGCTACAGAAATCAACTTAAATCCGGAAACGAACAAAAGAGATGATGACAGAAAATATTAAAAAATAGTTGAATTCTAAATGACTAAAGATCCATTACAAAAATACCGTGTAAATGTACTATTATACAGAACTTTATAAATTTCAATGTTGATATTTTTTTATATTGATAAATAAAACCATCAGGAAATCATAATTTGTTAGAAGTTTTTATACAAAAAACCATATAATATAGCTAATTTAAAGTAATAATTATAAATTTGTATTTTATCTCTCGTAATAGAATTGAATTTTTAGATAGTTAATTTCGATAATCCTACTACATGATCATTGCGAATAAATTATAGTCCGTTTTTGGTCGAAATAGTTGTCATTGTATAAAGGTATTTTGTTAAATTATTGCTTTCAAAATAATAGCACATTTTTAAATATTTCCAACGATTCAATTGACATCGTATTTGTCCCCCACTAATTACATCTACTTTGCGGCTATTCTACTTTACTATTCCTTTATATAATATAAACTGTGAAAAATCGTTCGTCGTCCGTAAGTATAGATACATTAAATCGGATAAGCTTCCTACGTTATTTTTTTAAAATTACGTTTTGTGAATTACCTATGGATGACGAATATACGCACCTGAACTATATGGCATATGGTTAATGGTCATAATAGTTAATGTTTTTACTTAATTTTTACGGGTTACACGTTACACGTTATTAAAACATCGGTTAACACTTAACACGGTAACTTCTACGTTTAAATTATCATATTATTGTTCTTGGTGCAGGTTTTGTTTTTGTACCGGACACATTATTGTCGAGCAAAATTAATTAACTTTATTTTTACGACTTTCCTGCGTAAAAATATTTATTATATAATATTTCGTATCAATGATTAATTGTCAGAACAATACAACCAACGCATATTTTTTCTATTAATGGTTATGAGAAAATATTTAACGAATCTGAGGACTGGAAGAAGTACCCATTTACAGTGTACAGGTAACAATGCTGTGTGGAGTTGTAAATTATAGCCAAGTGGAGATCATTTCATATTTCCATTATTAATCACATATGTATTAATATGTATATACAACAACACTTAAGATTAAAAATAATATGACCTATAAAATGTGTAATGTATCGGATACGATTATTGCATACAATTATCTTTCATAAAAACTTTAAAAAATTAATTAATATTTTTTTATATTTAAATATTAACCGAATGATTATTGCTGAATGGAATTTTCGACATTACTATATACATCAAATAATAAAAACGTATTGACAGAAATCTATGTATTCGTTTATTCGTATATTTTTAAATAGATTTTCAATGTTTGACAAGATCCGATAAAAATTATTTATGACCAATAAAATATACTAGAGTATAAAATTAAAACATCTTTATTAGTTATCAGTATTTTCACAGTAATCAATAAAAATGACGAGTCATTTTATTTATTTATTTTTTTGTCGTTCAATCTACACATTAAATTTTATTGAATTAATCAGTATAAAATAATTTTTATTTTCAGGGAAATATTATGTAATTACCATTGAATGCAGATACCAATAATTATAAAAATAAAATATACACTTTAAATCTAACAAACATTTTAATCGTTCATAGATTGTTAAAATATATTATAATTTTTATAGTATAATTCGAACGTTAATTAAGCAATTTTTAAAATATTGTCTACTCATGATGAGTTTATAAATATTAATATTTATAGTAAACAAAGGTATTATGATAATATATTTAAAGTAATGTGGATATGATATTTTATTATTTTTCGTAATAAACATTTCTGTTCCTAATTAGTCATTAGATTTGTTTTATTTTTATTATGTATTATGATCATTATTTGTACATTAATTTATCAGTTTCGCGAATATGTTTTATTCCGCGGTTTCAATCACTGTAAGAAAATATTATGTAGAACTTCTTTGCTCCCATCAAATATGACGTAGGTTAGATTTTTTTTTAAATAAAATTAAAAAACTGAAAAAAATAAAAACCAGGTTCTATAATAATAAAATATTGGTTGATTTTAATAACCAACTTTTTAATATGGACTATCTTTTTATGTCTGTCGTGTATGATGTATACGATCGAGTTTATAACGTATCATTACTACTATTATAAAAATATATATATACATATATTTGGTAATTATTAGTTATTGAGTATGGAAGAAAACTAGTTTGTATGTATTGTTGAAAAAATAAGAATAATATATACAAGTACCTATATTAAATATTAGTGTGTAATATTGATTCGTAATAATTTTTAAATAACGCGATTATAACTAATATAACTAGTTTATTGATTATTAATGTAAAATAATTAATCCAAGATTATCTTCATATCTAAAATATAAGGTCCGAAATAAATAGATATAATATTTGATTAACGATACAGTAAAATATAATATAATATGTTGTGTACTATATAAAAATGAATCGATTTCAATATTTTCTTATCAGTTGTACAAACGCTCTTCTATAGTCCTTATATTATAATATTAAAATATTGACATCATATCGTGCGGTCAAAAATGATAACTCATGTCATGTCGAAAAGTCATTTCGATATATATTCAAAAACATAAGCAACGTGAAAGGTTTCGAATACAATAAAAACATCACAGCAACAACAAAACACTAACTGAAATATCAAATCGTCGAAAATCGTAGTGTAATCGCCTAACCTATATTATATAATATAATAATTTTACTATCCTAACTTACCCTCCCCGCCAAAAGGAGTGATGGATAAACACCCGAATAATATTATTATTTAATACTTGCCGTCGTCCAAAACGCGTGTAATATTCGTATCTATATCCCCTAAAGGGCAAACGACTATGCGGATAATAAAACTATTATCGTTACACATTTACACCTCTAGTGTATGATATACTAGCTGGAGGAGTGTCCCGCCGGTGGTGGGTGTATAAAAAATTTAATAAAAAATAAATCCGGGAACGACCTTGCGCGCGCCTCGTGTATGTAGGAATGTGGCCGGCCACTCGGTGGTGGGGCAATGACCACGGCATCAGCGGCAGCCGCGCGGAGTCGATCGGTCCTGTTACCGTCGTTAGTATACTTATCTGTGCCGTCGTCGCAGCGATGTCGCTCGTTACCACGATGTGGTCGTCGGGTTAAACATTCGTCACGCACAAACGTATATAAATCACTTTGAGCCGAGCGAAGCGATGTTGTCGCGCGATTCGTTTCGCATTGACCGCGACGGGCCTTCCGCCGCCGACGGCCCGCCCCCGTCGTCCGGACGATCGGTGGCCCTGTTGTCGGTGCGGGTGTACGACAGGCCTGACCTGGACGTGCCCAACTACCGTTCGATTAGGCCATCCGCGTTCGGCCGCCTCGCCGCGTCTTGTTCGTCCGCGTCCGCCTCGTCGTCCACCGGGCCCAGGCGAAACGCGGCCCACGTGCACCGGCGGGCCTGCGCCAGGAGGGGCGCAATGCGCAGGGCGTATTCTACGCCACCGCCAAAAGTACGTACCATTATTATTATTATTATTATGGATTACATAATATGATATTGTCCAAGATGAAGTCCAAGGGAATAAGGATAAAGAAAAACATCACTCTGAACTTAAACTCGTACAATTACTTATACGATTGTTGTCGTAACGAAATTGTAACAGTAACGTAGTTAACTCGATGTACACCAAAAAGTTACTTAGCGTCAGCGTTCCCGGATAAACTGGGCATATCACCGCGACTTCAACTCGCGAGTGGGATGATTCGACAATTTCGAGTGTGGGATTTTAGGCGGATTTATGTTTTGCATTATAGTATACATTAATTATTATCGTCGTTATTTTTCGCGTTGTACCCATCCTACGCCGCCGACGTGTAACAAGTATAACGATATACGCCTCGGGACGTTGATCTTCTAAAATCAATGAGACATCGTCGATCCGAGATCGAAAAAACGCGATTGTCATTCCTCCGTAAAACTAACGATACATACATATAAAATATATGCGAGTTTAGCGCTAAATCGGTATATATAATATGACATCGTCTCATCAATCATAACGATATGTTATAATAAAGTTTTTAATTTTCCAATCCGTGTGATAAAAATAAAATTTGCAATAAAAAACAGCACACGTTACAATGCAACGTGGTTTCTATTTTTGGGCTTCACCTTCATTGTATATAAAAAAAAACTGTTTTAATGTTTTCACCCGGCTGTACTGCAAATTAAAATGTTATACAGGTACATTATTAATGATAATATAAATCAAAACACTGATATTAGTTTATTTTTATCAATTGTCAGTCGTTCAATTAAAAAGACATTAGAATTTAAACTCTGAGGCACAGATATACTCTACATGATCTATCTAAAATAGTGTTTTTGAGTTCGAAGAAAAAATGAAAAACTTATTATTATATTATAGAGAAATGTTTTTAAAACACAATGTCTAAAATACTAAACGTTCATCATGTTATTTTTTAATTACTATACAGAGAATACAAAAACTAAAGTCGATTTCACTATCGTATCATATTTAATATTTTAGGCCATCTATCTATACCTATACCTAAACATAATATTGTATACATTGTGTTTGTGTATATTAATTACATTGGCGTAAATTGGCCCATGGAGAGTTTTATTTTTGCCCACCAGAAAACATGAAAATTGAATATCAATAAATTGTGTTTTTATATAACAAAACTTTATATTTTAGGTAAAAAATTGTAATTCAAGCATTATATTCATTTTTATTATCATTATTTTTATCAATGCCATATACTCAAATACTCAATAAAGTAATATTCTACTCGCCGTTTAACGTTGATGTACTGCCAAAATAGTTTGTAATCGGTAATCAATTTATCACAATTTATAAACTTTAGATTCTGAACGAAGCGAAGAATGTATTGGTTTTACAATTATGATTTTTTTTTTTTTTTTTAATGTCTGAAAGCACAATTTTGAGGAGAAATAATGGTCCGATAACCATGAATAGGATTTGCTTTCGGTAGAAAATTGCATCTAATTGATACTTTATTTAACTCATTTTTCGAATTTCTTGAAAATTTTTTCTTGGGAGAAGAAAAACTACCAAAGAATGACGGAAAATCGGCAAGATTACAGTTTCCGTTATTTTAATTTTTTATATTTCTTGTTAACTAATTGAGTTTTGAACGTAGGAACTTGAAAATTGTTTGAGCATTCTATAGGTAGTTTACACAAATAGTAAAATTTTGAAACGGTTTATCGGTATAATATATTGTATTATATTGAGTATCACTCAGAATCGTATTTTCTAATGTAATATCATTGCATTTAAATCTTAATTAAAATAGACCACTCATTTCTCCGAGGACAGAAGAGTCGAAGGAGGAATGTCCGTAAACGGCCTACCCGATTTTTTTTTTAAATTGCATGTACCTTTTTAATATTTTATACAGCTGGTTAATGTTTTAGGCTTTAATTTATTATTATAAAGAACGACCAAGTAGTTTAGGTACTTTACAAATTGAAAACATGTACTTATCGCGCATTAATTAATAATAAATTTGATTTAGCATCTTTTAAAAAAGAACATCAACTTAGAATATTTGTTTACAATTTAAATAAATCAATACTTATTTTTCATATTTGTAATCAAAATTTTTGTAAGAGAAAAAAATTGTTTATCGATCATAAATTGACCAAGGACGTTGAAGTATTGATTTATTATAAATAAACATATTTTTCTGCACACCACCAAAAATTTATACCAATTTACACCATTGGTTAGTTATATTATAACCGTCTTGAGTGAAAATTAAATACTTAATGTGACTCGAGTCGCAAGAAAAAAAACGAAATTCAACGCGAAAATGGATTTTGAAATTATATATGACTTTCCTAATCGCGCAACTGGGTTCTAAATACCTACGACATGTAGCCTATATATTGGATCCTTGGATTCGCTTACTATGTGCATAATAATATTATAGTGGCGAATTTATAGCAGTGCTTAATATATGGTAGTAGTAGGTGACCACTGTAACCATTATTATATACCTATATACATATATATATATATGTGTGTGTGTGTATGTGTAACCGTCGGTTTCTTCCATATCGGAAAAACACGCATGGACGAGACGTCCTTCGTACTTATTATATTATATCATCGGTACAACGCGACGGAGTCGTTGAATACTATTTCTCGCCTGCAGTCTATATAGTTTAAATAATCTACCTTATAATAATAAATTAATTTTAGTCAGACGAGCGTTTATTAGGATTTTTTTTAAACAAATTGTTATTGCCGCGTAAAAGTGAATTATACCATTATCCGTTCGCATACGCAAAGTAGCTATAGTAGGTTATTTAACCATATATTATTATTATTATTAATCAGCCTTCGGATCACAGACGTTTAGAACAACACGCGGTAAAAAATATAATAACACAAATCATTTCGTATACATAATATATTATTAAACTAGTATATTCCGTATATAGAAATGATAACATTCGTCTACGCCCTTTTGGGTTGACCAAACGTCCTTGTCCCGACGTTGCAAGTAGCTGCTGCGACGCTCCAAGGAGTCACGAACACAAGTCGTCGTCGTTACCGTTTGACCAACGGATCGGATGCATATAAACCGCAATCGTCGTCGAGCGATTATGAAAACGATATAATATAATATTGTCTGTTATTATTGGCGGTTTGTTCAAAACAACTCACGACCCCTGAAATTATATAATATTGTTAAAACAGACTCTTTATAATATTTCGAATACATAATATTTACGTGCGAGTCCGTTTTTGGCGGGGTAAAACATATAAAAGTTTATTTAACAAAATACTATTCAATATTGTATACTCAAATATAGGTACCATTAGTACCCATTCGTGTGTTTAATGTCTAAAAGTAGATTTTTTTATCCAAGTCTTATTATATCGTTTCGTAATTACTAATTTATCGTATAAAAAATCGAAAACTAAAACGATCGTCGTCTTTTATCAGTATCTGTGTATAGAATTTTCTATATAGATTTTGTTATTATTATTATTATTATCTCGCCACCGTCGAAATCTAGAATGCACTAGTATATAAATTATAATATTGTCATATTTAATTTCACCGATAATGTCTATTTAAATCATAATGTAATATAACATTATATCCTACGCGCACCGCCCATATAGATTAACTACACACGTTTCACAAGGTAACAAGAGAAATAAATAATAATTATTATTAAACACTATAATATTATATTATATTCTTATTATAATTTTATTTTTCCTCAGTGTCACGCTATAAAATCATAATAGTCGCCCATCATAATTTTTAGGTATACCTTTTCAATATATTCTACCTAGTGAAAATATAGGTACAGAGCGTTCCCAAACTGAAGACTATTGCGGTGTTCTCCCTGATTCCTTACGAATAATATTTGTGATTTTTTTATATAATTATGTTTCAATTTGAACCGTAATACGAGTATGAGAAATTAATCATCCAAAGCAGCCAGTATATCAGAATATCACTAAAATATCCAATATTCACGGAACACGCATTCTGTACAATAATTCTATTGCAATGTTTTGTACATTAGTAAGACTATGAGTCAGGCCGGTCAGGCTATACCTGACCTAATGGCTAGAGCGAGAATGAGAATTATATAATAATTCAAAGTGATTTAATACAATTTTTATTTAAAATAAAAATGTCTGCCCAGAAAAGAATGTACAATGTTCTGTTTATGAGTTGGTCATAACGCATGCAATATCTACTATTAATATACATAGGTAATAGAATTATTATTTTTGATTGTGATTATTATGAAAATGTTTGGTCTGTTATAATAAGTGTCTAGTTTCGCTTATGGTTTTGTGATTTTTCTAGCGCTCTGTATATACATAGATGTTATGTTGTGTATGATGGACAATGTTTGTCCTCCTCGATGTGATGATACTATCACGGTCCGTCGTCAAACTCGCATCACATGTATTGTACCTATTATTATGTCCAACAAAATAATATACTTGCATTATATATTATTATACTTCCTTAGAAAACACCACATTACGTTTTCGTGAAAAAAAAAAAACTTCGCATTGTGTTTTATAAACATTCAATGTCACGGACGTGCATCACGAATTTCTATGTCCAAATGTATGAGAGAAATATAGCGAATATTGTATTAGACGTTAGGTCCGACACTATATGTGAAAATTATTTTTTTTATCTCCGTAATAAACTCATTAGTCAACGGTAAAAAATTAAAAATTATATACAAAACATTTATACATCTATACGTAATAATTAACTAATTCATCATTGAGAAAAAAATTGTTATCATTTGTCGAATTTGTTTTAATACTCATATATACCTACACAGTAAAGTCGTGTCGTAAATGATACCGTTTTTGTGTCGTGTAAATATTTTGATCGCCCAGTGTGTTGTGTTTAAATACAGCACGCAAATTAAACAAATAAAATATTTTTACATTTCAATGTAAAACAAATGTCCGTGTTCCATATTCAACAGGTTATTCAGGTTACCCTGCAAAAAAAAATTCACCACCGGGATTATAACGAGTAAACAATTACATAAAATGAATTCTAAGGAAAAAATCTAATGCCATTTTTATGTGTACGATTTTATTTAATTCACACACTAATAGTTCTTAGATTTTCAGTAGGTAATTTGTGTGATAGTTTTATAATCCTATACGAGTATAATATGTACATAATTATATTATCGATTAAATTACAATTAAATGAACTACCTAGTTAAAAAAATTAAATAGTCACGGTTCTTAAGAAAAATTAATATATTATCATACCATTATAAAGTTGCTGCAAGACATTATTTTATATACTTTATTAATAAATACAATTTTCCAGAGAAATGCTGGAATAAATAAAACTATTTGTGTAAAACGTGTATATCTGGTTAGCCCTATAACTACATAAATCGATTGAATAAAATCGATAGATTCAATAGTCGCAATAGCACTCTGAAATACATCGATGCAGTCGACTTTACATTCAATACACAATACATAATAATAATGTTTAGGTTTAACAATAATAATAATATAATACACGAACTCGACTTTAATGTGCATTTGTACAGCGTGTGTGTTATTATCCGACATCAAACCGATCTGTTGATGTATAAAACCGTATCGTTCTTCGCTGCGATGTCTATTATATTATGTAGGTACTATTATTGTTATTATTATTATTATTGAAATACACATTTTAATTTCATTCGGTCTTAGGTGCGTAGGTGTTCTCAAATTTTGTCGTACATATTCATATTTCTTTGTATACAACGTGATTATAGAATATCATGTGTTACAAAGAAATAACGGAAAACATGTATTGAAACGTACGAAGTAATTCTAATACCATTTTGGTGCAACTCAAAATTCTGATCACCCTGTATATTCCAATTTAGATTTCATTGCCTAAAACGTCTATTGCCGATATCGTTTACAATCTCATCTCTCCTTGGTAAAATTGCTATATATGTTATATTCATTTCAAATAAAAAATAATATATATATATAATATAAGAAAACCTTGAGAAAATTCTTTACTTATACTAAATAACCATAATGTGCATAGTTCTTGCATCAAATACATAATTCTGTCTATCTGTTTTTACATTTTGTATGTCATACAAATGTGTAATTATCACGATGATGTACAAGTATACCTACCAAAATGATACATCATTATTTATTTAAAAAGTAAACTGCTTAAACATTTTAAATGATGACTCTCGTTAAATGAAAAATGGCAATATATAGTTCTATAAAACGAAACGACCACGTGCCTTTAGGTTTTCTGTAATGACAAAATTAAATTATTCAAGTTAAAAAAATCTCCTAAGTAATTTCTAACTAAAATAAAAACAATAATATATATATAATAAACATATGTTACATAATATTATAGATAGCGGACTAACGTCTCATCAATGTGATAATATGACACCACTTGCATATGCAACTGAAATTATATTTACAAATTGTTTGTACGATAAGAATTATAAGAAATAAAAAAAAAATAATAAGCAATTTACATTTATTTTTTATCTGTTTATCGTTATAGATTTGATAACATAGCCCAAGTGACAAATGGCCGTAAGCATAGGTACATTGTTAATTATTTAAGGTGTTTTAAGTTAGTCTCTAGTGGTCATAAACATCGTTTTTCCAAAAATAAACTCAAATTTCACAAATTACTATTTCAAGTTTAATCGACCCATTTGGTCACGCCGGTCAATTCACAGTACAAAAAGAAGCCGAATATTATTATTATTATTATTATTATTATTATTGCTATTGAAAAACACACGTACGTTAAATATAATATTATACGCAAACAACGTAGGTAAATACATACAATGTGCAACACATTGATCGTCTGCGCACGCCTACGGCTGCAAAGTGAACTCCGATGTCAGTGACCGCCACCGCCTGCGCGAGCGAGAATCTTTAAACTTCTTGTTGCAGCAGCATCACACACGATCAGATAATAATTTACATTCATGTAAAATATATATACGTATAAATGTATATTGATAATAATGTGTTTATATCGGTATTAGAAACCCTATAATAAATCGCATGTGTGTCACATTGTGGGATTAAAACATGTAGCGCCCGCGTGCCTACAATATAGGCAATTATGAGAGCATGGACAATTTGTATCAAACTATTTGAGTATACTTACCCGAATAATCTTATTATAATATATGTACGATTTACCATTAAAATTAGCTTTCGTATTACTAAGACATGTGTTATAAGAAGGAAAACAACATACTAGAGATCTACCATCATAATATTATCGTTTTCAATATGTTTTATATCGTAAATATACAGTTTGATTACAAAATTGTATGAATTGCATAATGACCTATTATATACGCGTACAAACAATTAATTTAATTAATTAATTTACACGTTGCATAATCCCGAGCAACTTATACTTACACACGCACAATCCAATGCTCAAATATTTTTTTTTTTTTTTTACTAGGTGTTCAACCAGCATGACATGTATGAGAAACATGATGATTTTCTCAATCCCAAACAAACATTTCTGAATTCTGTTTATTTTCGCTCTTTTAGTAATTCGAATGTCGTCATGTCTTCCGCAGTTCCGTCGCTTAATGTTATCATTATTCGACAACCAACGTTATTAATATAACTGTGTCGTTGATTATTATTTGCTATTATTATTATTATTATTATTATTATTATTATTATTATTATGATCTGGCCTACGATACGTGTCCGAACGATTCAAAAAATGGCCTCGATATTATATATTTTATACACGTAATACATATATATATTGTGTATTTGTATCCCATCGGGTGTCCTGATGACGATTTGACGATATTGTATTATATGCACGCGTAACGGTGTCCTTATTTGAAGAGCAAAATAATAACAATAAATAACTTCAACAAAACACACACTTGTATAATATATTATATTTAGTATTATAATAGTGGGATATGATGATAACAACGACTTTTTGACAACAATTACACCGAAACAACGATAAGAAGACGAGCAGTAAAAACTGTACCGGCACAAAATAGCACAATTGTGACACACCTGAATGGTTTTTAGTATTCAGATCGCGCAGCAGTAGGCTGTACTTTTAACAAATAATATTATATCTCCGTATACAGAGTATGGTAGGAATTACATTGAAAATGTATGTAACACACACCATTATTATAACACAAAATTCTAATCATTCTGTATACATTATATTATGTAGAAAAAAATTTGTTTCACCGTGTATTCAATTATTCCCGTTATGGGTACATTTAGCCATTTAGGAGGTGTATTGTGTATATAAACGCAAAACTTGGGGTTTTGAGGTCGAAAATTTTAGACATTTTTACACGTATCCCCTCGACCTACCGTTGGGTGGAACCAACACAACAACCACCTCTTCCCCGAAAATTAATGATATGTTATTATTATGTTACAAAAATAATAGTTAACTTTGAAAACGTATTTTTGTTACTTAAACCTCAATATAGACAGATTTGGGTAAACAACTTTCCAAACACTTTTGAAATAAATGTAAGCACATATCCATTTAATAAAACAATAATATTCTGAATACTAAATGATAATTAAAAATCAAATACCAAATAATTGTTTAGAAAAAAAAAACAACTTTGAATCCAGTATTTATCTCAGGAAATAAAACACTTCTCGTAGGTATTCGGAATATTACCCAAGTCTGTATATGACATAAAGATTATAGGAAGTGTGCGCCCCATACGAGTTTTTATTTTTCCCATATATCGGCATCAATGACAGTGTTTTTAGAGAGTTATTATGCAATCATTTTATATCTTATCACTTTATACCATATTATTATTTTCAAGTTAATTACGATTATTCAATCAATATCGCGGTTTCACATTCCTACACAATGGAAATTGATAATATTCGACAATCCGATAATAATATTAATCATTGCATAAGTCAATCTAAACATTATTAACGACAATTAATTAAACGCATCAACGACGTGTATTTTTATTTTTTTAAATTATCTATAGTTATAATATTAATCACCTTTGCCTCAACTTAAACTAAAATTATAATTATAAATTGATTTATAGTTATTAATTGATAATAATATATTATGTCAAGCGCCAGTACGTGACATACGACGAGTAAATCCATTTGAGTATTATGTATAGTTAATATTAAATTATATAGTTAATCTAACCTAATCATTGAATCATTTGTTTCGGCCTGAAATCCCTGAGGAATTTCTGACCCAATTGAGTTCTAATTCGAGCCAAGTCTACATCACTAATTTTTTTTAAACGAGAACACAGTGATGCGCGCTTGTTTATATATATATATTTATAAATATATTAAAATAATATGTTGACTACACCAATCATTTGGCACCAGATCAACGATAGTTTACTCGAGTAACTCAATACGAAATAAATAATTAATCGTTTAAATTTAAAATTGCCTGCTGTCACTGCCGATCGATCATGATTATACGTCGCAATAGTAAATACCTAAATAGGTACATTATGTTGAAACGAACTTGATTTTTTATCACTCTATACGTTATAGATACATTTCAAAAAGTAAATGTTGTTTTTACACACGACAATAACGAATTACACGACCAAATGTTTCCATTTTTCTTTTTCTTAATTACATTCTTCCAAGGTGGATTAATAAATCGTGTTTCTATTAGCACTTTGTAATGTAGTACCTATACTCATATTATAACTGGCTAGGTTATCATTTGCATATTTATTTTACACATTACAAACAAATGTTTAAATAAAGCTAAAAATTATATAATTTTAATTTTTATGTTTTTTTCTCTTTTCGTCGTATCAATGGAATAATATAATATAATAATAAGTAGTGTATTAGTAAATAATGTGTTTATAAGATCAGACTCTGTATGTTATAACACGCCGACACTCGTGCTGTATCAGTCGTGTAGAACATTGCACTTATTGTATTGTTTTTATATCGTGTACTAAAGTTTAACTTATGTATAAACCTTAATCACGACTCAAAATAATAATTAGTATAAAATCTACGTTATAGTTACTATTATTGATGAAATTATTTAATTCAAGAGATTTAATGTAATCACACTTTTGTCATTATAAAAAAAAACTCATTAATCCACGTCTCAATGTAGGTACTGAATGTATGTTTTGAAACATAAGGTATAATAATCAACACGCGCCAAAACATGCAATATCTCATATTATAAATACAAACCGGTATACCTACGACATTATAATATAATTATACATAAATATAATTCGAGTATATACAATATACATCAATATTATTATTATAATAATAATTACGGCGTTTAATCATTTAACGTTGGCGTATATATCCTGTAAAAAAATACTCTGTGTAAAAAACTTGCGTAGTATAAAAAAAATCTAAATTCTAACGCAAAATGTCGTTTAATTGTATATTATAATAATTTATGGAGGTTTAACGCAGTGAAAAAAACAATCGTTGAAACACGTTAGTGCCGTTCAAAAGAACAAAATACGATTTGTTGTTATTATTAATATGATGGCATAAAATGTCATCGCGAATATATTTTTCTCATTTTTCTTAAACGATGAGTTAATGCCGATGACTTGATATTGTCATATTATTATTTATTTTACCGCATTATTAATGTTTTTTACTTGCATTCTATACCTATATACAATATCGAACATGTGTAATTTAAGAAGTCGTGACGACCGTAAACTAAATTATAATCGAAATTAATTTATGTCGAGGAAAAAAATCGCCTATCGGTCTTTTTATATATTGCCCAATATCCAATGTAGCAAGTATAATACGTAATATACACATTCACATTCGATTCGGTCGCCCACCTTTTTTTTTAAAAATAATATTTCGTTAAAATTAAAACATTTATTCATTATAATATTATGTTAATAACTGTTTCATTAAAATATAGTCTGTCGCTAATTTACGAATATTTATTATAATTATTACTGTGTTAAAAAAATATGAAAATTAAATTTTAAACATCCGTAATCTCCATCAATTTGTATCATGAAATTCGAATCACTTTGTATGTTTTTTAGAAGAAAACAGTTTAACCTATAATGTACAAATACATATTTTAAGTTATAATTAAAAAATTAACATTCCGGGTTACTATATTGATATTTCCTCCGCTGTACAAAAAAACATTGATGTGTTTTTGGAAGTCACTTTTCGTTTCGTATATACATTCTCGATTGGTTTTCTGATTTCAAGCATTCGATGGCATAATTACACATTTTAAACAATGACAAGTTCTAATGTAACTATATAGGCTGCACAAACAAAATTTGATCAAAAATACGGTTTATCGCATAACACAAAATCAGTTAACAAAATAATCTAAATATTTAAATAGTAAATAAATAAAAAACATATATTCATGTTAAAAATTTTTTAAAAAATATGTGAACTTCGAAATTGTATTTTTTGTTAAATTGAAAACGTATAAAATTATATTGAATTAATTAATTAAACAATTTACTTACATTACTGATTATCATGTAAAGCGAATGGGTTATTATTATTTAAAGCTCTTTTTATTATTTTAATAAGTTCACAAGGATCAAACGATTAAATTAACCATTTCGTTTGCCGAGAATCTTTGTTTTGTTTCATCCAATTCGTTACTTATATACTTTGGTCTATATAGTATACAATATCTGAAGGCTCTATAATTTATACACATACTAGAAATTTCAGTGAAAATGATTTCGATCGTGATGGTTATATGTTCAATGACCTTGGCCGAAGTCGATGATTGGCTAAAAAT
The DNA here is from genome assembly GCA_013282895.1 of Eriosoma lanigerum. Lineage (NCBI taxonomy): Eukaryota > Metazoa > Arthropoda > Insecta > Hemiptera > Aphididae > Eriosoma > Eriosoma lanigerum. Next base: position 37,854,162 of record CM023357.1, on the reverse strand, counting down.
AAATAATTTTCCACTCATTTTAATAAAACAGAACTACAAACACCTCGCAACGAAAATGTTGGATAGTTAATTAAACCGACCTCTGCAGGTTGATAGAGTTGTACTTATTCTTATTTTTAGTTATGTTCGTTAAAAACTAGTAAAGCTCTTGATTCTATCATACGTAGTGACTTGAAATTCAAAGAAAATCATTTATTTTATATGATTTATTCCGTGACGACTAACGTTAGATTAAACAATTAAACAATCATTGTTTGAGGAAAACGTGAAAACGTGCCTTTATTACCTTTTTGCTAGAAAAACCACATAACGTTGGCCCCTGGAAGACTATTAACCCTACCTAACTTAAACTAGAATGATTAATCGACCGTGATTGTGGTATGGAATGATATATTATTATTGCGAAATAAAATAAACACACACTGTTGCTGGTATAGCAGCTGTTTTTTGTTTCCCGAGACGACAGTCATATTATAATATACATACAAATTATAATTTCAAAACTAATAAAATAACAATACAGATTATGTAACTTATATGCGTTTTATATATTAAAAAGGGGAAAAATATTACTGTTGGTAAAATAAATCGTATATAGGAGAAAGATGACAGAATGTATCAATACGGACGTCGTTGTCGGTGAAAACTGGAATTGCTACAAAAGAGGCGATGAATGTAAAGCAGGATTAACGAAAATCTATGTCCAACCGAAAAGACGACAAATCTATCGACACGGGACAGGGTTTTGTCGACAGACTGGGAAAGTGGAAGAAAATTCCATTTACAGGCATGCTATACACATAATATTTCAATAATATTTGTAATCTACATGTGTTCAATCTACACCATGAAACTTTTAACATTTTTTCTTCTTGGCTCTAAAGATCAAATTAAATCGTCTTTTAAACGAAGAAAAATGAGTTTACTTATAAATTCTTTCCAATAGAGCAATTATATGTCAAACACATAATAATATTAGACCAAATACTCTAAATATTCTCAGATAAAATTTATCTATAAATGTGTCCATATTTATGTATATTTGTTTCAAAAAAATCCAAAATTGCAGTATTATACATTTTTGTGTGACTGACAATTTTAAAGTTGATATTATGATTGTCTTTTAAAAATAAAAGTTGGCCAAATGGATAATTATATACCGACTGGGCCCTAAACAGGCTATACCATAAAGTCCAACCCATAACAAAATACTTCTTTGTCGTCGAATTTAATAATATGAACTCATAAATACCGATAAAGTTTCTATAAACATAAACTCTACAAGTTTTAAAATCTGCGCACAAACAAAATCAATTGAAATATCTCAAATTGATTCGAGCTATAAATTATTACTAAGTCTATAATTTTGCCAAATTATTATCAAGTATAGTATTACACACTGTAGCGCGTGTACTACTGTCTTTTGGACAGTTACATTAATATATATTATATATGTGTGGCTATATTTACATTATATAATTTAATGTAAAATATTGATAAATTCAAAGTTTCATACGTACACTGAAATATCAGATTCAAATAACGAGATAAACTGATATGTGGTAAAACGAATAATAATTTTGACCAAAAAATATTATATTTCTATTTTTCGCTGACGACTGTGTACTTGGTTCGTTACGCGTTGTAGTTTCATATACATTATATATACATAGAGAAAATAAATAATGTCGTTTAGAAGAATGTAAAACAATGAACGTAGTAATTCGGTCCAATAGTAAGTTTACCTAGTGCGACCATATTATATCGCGCGATTACGCGATCTCCTGCACTAAAACGGCCTTAAAACCGGCTCGTATCAGGTTTAAAAACGTTAACTCAAATAACTTGCATAGATTTTATATATATTTTTGACGCAGTACAGTTAGTGAACATAATGATAGTATTTGTCGTTAAAATTTTCAAATCATATTTCCTGTATTAGGTACAGTATATTATATAAATATAGCGTATTATTATAGTTTAAAGTCGTCTGTAATCAATTATAAAATACCGTTGAGTTATCTTTTAAAAATTTCGAGTTCAAATCCGAAACTATAAAGAGAAAAAAAAACTGATTCTATAAATTACTAATAAAATATATTTATAACTGCAGTCGACTATCGTTAATTTATTATACATGGTATATAAATGTACAGTATATAATACGTGAGACGTGTGCAATTATGCATATTAATATATTGTATCTACCTATTGTTAATGTTATTTTCATTATGTATTTAGATCAGCAAAATCTCGAAAAATATTATGAATGTTTTACATATCGTATATAATAATAAAAATGAACGTGCGGTGAGACTATGTATCTCATTTCTAACGTACAAAGTAAAAGTCACACATATCACATATTATTATGCTACTAATCCCTCTAACTTTATAATATATTCACAGGGCGGAGAATTTTAGTAACATGCTTTATGTTTTATTTCGCGTGACCTAGAATCGCGTGATATACAAACGAATTCGGAATTCCGATTTAAACATACTTCATTCATCAACCTATAAAATAAAATGTTTTGTAAGAAATACTAGCTCTGCCACCTATTCGTAAATTATATATAACCAGTTGAGAGTTCTATATTATTTCCAGTTTCGACATATTATATTTTTGTTGTTCCTGCGATGTTTTAATATCGTAGGTACACCTACAATGTCCCGTATGATGAGCTTGTAGAAGAAGACCATTATTATAATTACGGATGATAATAATGAATAATATTATTAGCTACGACAATGTTTAATATTATTATGTTACATCGTTATTATTTCACATACCATTCTGCAGAATAACGACGATACGCTAAAAATAAATGACTAATTACACATTTACACATGGAAAGTTTTATTTTTTTTTATTTTTTTTTGTTCCATCATTGTGCTTAGGATATACACAGAAAATAATATTTAAAATATGTCATGTTTTACTCGTTTTATCACAATTACATTCCATAAACAGTATTCGTGGATTGTTGCCTAACGTTTCCGGTGATCATCGTATACGTAAATAATATGTGTCAGGATTCACGGAAATAAATAATACAGCCCATCTCCTAATACAAACATAAACTTAGTGTATATACTAGGTTGATATGCGATCAACTGCAATATATCCATTTAAGAAGTCGATTGCCATCGTCATCATTGTTTTAATAACATATAATATGTAATCCATATGATATAGGACGCGTAAAAGTAGTACTCGGTGAGTTTGAGTGGTATTACTCTCTACGGACTCAGTGATTAAAATGGCATGAGGAATGGAAGTAAGGTTAAGTTTTAATTTTTGTAGGGGTATAGCTATAGATTACAGATAATTTATTATATAGTAGTTAATAATTTAAGTTTCACAATAAATAATTTATTTCTATAAAATTAGGTTAATATATTAAATTATAAAAATTCAATAACAGATTGTTATATTTTGAATCATACAGATAATCTTTTTATTATGACAGATTTAAAATATTGTGTATATTTTATATGGTCGTATTCAGATATTCTGTAAAATAGTATTATAGTAATTACTAATTATATAGATATAGCATGATCAATGTTGCTTAAATTTAGACGGGTTAGACCATGCATTTTGTATAAATATTTCTCAGCACATAATCCCTTATAACTTCTTTATTATAATATTTCGTGGTTTACACAATACTAGGTTTGTACCTATACACAAAGTGTTGAATATTGATATATATATATTTTTGCTTCTATATACTCTATTAATTTTCCGATTTTTCTAAGGTGTGAAGTTTCACACACAATGTTAAGTTGTGTACATAAGTAAAATAATGTTTTTTCAATTTTTTCCTGCAAAGATCCATACGTTTGTAATTTATAGTGAAACTAATCGATAAGTTACGCATTTTTCTATAGAAACATGCGTTGTCAAAACATATGGATTTGAAATATAATAAAAATTATTTTTAAAACATTATGTTAGTAACCTGGAAACCATTTGTACCTACACCTAATGTATATGTCAAATATAAATTTACTATCGTTCATTCACTTCGTTAATACCGGTCGAGATGACGTCACGATTCCGTCAATGTAGATTGTTAATTGCACCGCGGCCCCCTCGCACCAAATGCGACCATAATAGGGCACTGGGTGACAACTTATAATATAAAAGAATATGCGAATTTTCTGCGTTATATCCTAAATTTCTCTTAATTCTAAATATATCATACATGCATAGTCAGAAAATGTTAACATTTTTGTTCATGTTTCTAATAAAAAAAACTTGTCAAACTGACGATGTCGTTTCGGGTTAACAGTTAGAGCGAGCCCACCATATATTCAGAACGGATAACTCACACGCGTTAAAACCCGTTGTCTGCGCAGGCGATCGTATAAACCGTTGGACGTGCCACGGTGCATCGAGAGACCGACGGCGACGCCCACGCAGAGTTTATGGCCTATTGAGGACGGAAAAGTGGACCTCGGCGGCCAGACCGTACATCGGGCCAGCTTTCCGGAGTGGCCGGACGCAGAACGGCCGTCGGCCACAGTGCCGTGCGACCACGAACTGACAGGTGACGGTTGCCGGTGGCCCATGCAAGACGTTACGTCTCAACGACACGATTACGTGAAGAAAATCTTGTCGGCGGCCGACCGGTCGCGGACCGCGTACCCGACCGTCCACCTAGGTGGCCAAGACGGCCCGATGGCCAGTATGACCACCACGGCCGTCTCGTATGGCGTGACAGCTACTACCGGCCGGCGGCCGTCTGCCCGGCCAGCCACGGCGGACCGGTGGACGCCAGGCGACGAGCGCATGGCCGCCGAAACGGTGACCAGTTGCAGTTACCGGCCGTGGGACGTGCCGTTGATCGAACGCTGTGGACGAACTAAGAGTTATTGTCGGCCGAACGTGGCCGTAGACGCGTGCACCGTGTACGCGGGCAGTTACCGGCCACCCGGCATGTTCCGCGACCCATTGCCCGGTGAACAACCTCCGGCCGCCCGATACGGCTATTGCCGAGTGGCCACGTACGACCCGAACCAACCGTTTTACCCAAGAGCTCACGACTACAATTTGTAATACTAATTTTAATAAACCAACGTTTTTTTTTTTTTATATATATATATATATAATACTACCTTTAATATGGTTATCATAATACCAATTTATTAACTATGTAAAACAATTATTATTCTACGAAAATCCCGCGGAACTTTGGTTTAGACCCTCAAGTGACCTCAAGTTTAGACCTTCAGTGTTTCAGTGTCCCATGTTAGTGACATTCAGTGACATGATGAGATTATTTTCAAAATTATGTTCTTTATTGTCGTAATTAACATTCGAACGACTACAATATAATTAATTTGTAACAATTTAATGAGGTTTTCAAATCGTATTTTATTGGTTATTTCTATAAAGCGCTGCCGTACTCCCTCCTCTCAAAGACAAGATTCTGGAACCGCCCATGCTCGTGCTAAAATAAATCGTCCAAAATGTTAAGATTTTGACGAAAAAATGGAACATTCAATTCGAATATATTTCTGAAAATACGTGTGATATTCTCAAGTCAGTTTTATTGGAAATATTATTTACATACGAATATCATAATACGACAAACGTGTTTATAACGTACTAATAACATCAATATTAATATTCTCGATCCGATAACGCTAACAAACACGATTTTATTCTAACTAAAATTATAATTTATAATTGACGAGAAGAAGTTACTTACGAACTTACGACGGTATACTAATAAACGAACGAATAAATAAAAATTTATTATGATAAACCTATTAACGTTGACATAATGAGATTTCAGTACCGGCTTCGAAAGACAAGTCGAAAAGAATAAGAGAGAGAAATTAATTAGAATTTATTTATTTAGCAATTATTTCCACAGTTCATGGTCTGACCGCGCGGAAGAATTTTCGTCGAATTTAATATACGATTAAAATAATATTTAGATACTTGTTCCTATACTATATTTTTTATACCTTCTTACCTACCATATTATATTGGTTACCGACATAGTGATTCAAATTTTGTATTACAAAAATGATTGGAATTACATACGTTTCCATGGCAACATAATTCAAAAAAAAAATATCTTCGGTGTCAATTTATACCAATAAAAATGTAAATATAAAAATTGTATATAGTGCTCGGCGGCATAATGGTCTATAAATAATAACTTATATTTTTCATAAAATACAACAGCATGTTCTTGCATATTATTTGATATGTACCCAAACTTACAGTGGTGCGCAATCATAAACTAATAATTATTTAAAATTAAAAATACAATATACAACCCTTTTAGTAGTGGTCTCTACCAAACTCCCTCTACCTCTACTCCCGAACCACATGTTGAACATCACTGACGTACACGCTAACCTCCGCCTGACGTGGCACGTCCTATTATATAATTTTATCGTGGGCGTATTTCTAATTAATAATATATGATTATTATGACATTTTATACTAATTTTAATCGGATTTTTAAACACGTTCTGAATATCTCCGGAGGCAATAAAATAACATTATAAATTAAATCGTTTTAAACACGTTTAAATGTTGATATATTGTAGTAGATATGATAACTTTAATAGCAATTATGGAAAATATTTGATGTTGTAACTTATATATTCGATTGTGTCCACGAACAAACGTTGCTATATAATTAATTATACTCGTAATATGTTATCGTGTTCCGATTTTAAAAAAAACAGCTCTAAAAACAACCACTGCGATCTAAATAAATCTCATCAATTTATTAGAGTTAATATTTTTAATCACCTAATGGACCCGTGTCAACAGAATAACAGATCACACCTTTATGACGCTTATATAAGAAGCGTATGTATATATATCTTGGAGAATAGGACAGTACTTTGAACTGAAACATCAACAAAATTAGCACAGAACCGGAATTTTTTAATAATCCCGGAATCGAAACCTGTAATAAGAAAACTCGTTGAATTTTCTTAAAAACTTAAATAACACCGGTACTGATATTTGCTTATAATTGTTAAAGATATTTTATTTTTTTATAAATTTTACGAGTTCCAAAAATGTGTTTACCTTTAGTTCGTTGAATTTGTATCAAGTTTTAAATAGTCTATAGAGTTGAATAGGTCTATGCTCTGTATATAGATGTCCTAAAAACAACATATTAAAATGGAATCCTAATTATTTATTATCATTTTTAATTTATAAGCGGAAACCATGGAATTGACTTAAATCTGGAATCTTAGGTATCGTTGATTAATTTCAAAATTTAGGTTTGTGACCTAAATATTGTCCTCAAATTAACACTACTGTCATAATAATATAATATAATTATGTTACTATACATTAATTATTAAATAATATTGACAATAAAAGTTATATTTGAAAAACTATAGACTAAGAACTATAAAACTTATTTGTTGATGTTGAATTTCAATTAAACAACGACTATATATTTTCCACAGGATTTAAAATGCATTATAATCATTGTTTTTTTTTTATCTACTTTTCGTCCTTTAGGTCATAATAATATAAACATTAAAATAAAAAAATCACATAATATTTTCATCATAGTCTGCGAAACTACTACCGCATAGGTGATGTATTTGAGGGCTTATAAAAACTTATCCTTCCTTTAAAAAACCTCTCAAGCCCCACAAACTTATTAAAAAATCAATATAAACTTATTACAAAACTATTTGTTTGTCCAATTATAATTTACAACCTATATAGCAGAGTATACAATTCACGTTTGGATTACCTCCGAGTCGGCTGCGCGTATCTCGGCCAGCCGGCTCCTCCTCTTCACCGAGGATGGCGAAAAATTACATGTTGTGTTGTAACTCGCGAGCGTATGTGAATAAAAAGATTTCTCGTAATAATCACGTATGAAAAATTAGTAAATTATATTTATTTTTCACAAGTAAATACTGAAAGAGTCCTTAACAGTATTATATGTTGTATATTTTAATGATAATCAAATTGAAATGTTTCATTATATTAATTTTATATTTTAATATAAACTAAAATTATTTTATTTTAATAAATATTTTAAAAAAAAATTTTCGATGGTTTTTTATTATTATTATTTCTAAATATAACTAAAACGTTCATTTCTTTTATCTAAAACTCATATAGTATCAACCCATAATATGTATTTGTTTTTTATATTAATTAATATCTTAAAATAATGATATGCTGTTGTGTCACGAACATTTGAGCAAAAGCAACTATTTTAACTACCTACCCACCCATCAATTTTAAAAGGTATTAACATTTTTTTTCTTATTATTTTGATTTAAATTTGTATTGTATAATTTGTTTCATTTATTTTTTACCCGCTTTTTTCTAAAGTTTATCTATCCATCACAACCCAATCCTAACCTAATTTAACTTAACCCACCCCTATTAAGGGTCAATTCCCTTTAAAAAAGTAGCCCTGTAATGCCACTGATGATGTGTTTATCTTTTTGATAAGTTATCTATTAATGCACAAACGGTTGGGATAGCATAGACTGTCTATGTCTATTATTTTTATGACACGAAATTCTAATCACTATAAATTATAATATAATCATATTTAGAGAACTTCTTTACTTTCATCGTGCGTTAATATCATAATTATTATTATGATTTCATTATTTCATTTGAAAAAAATATATATACTATTTATACCGTTTCTTAATATTTGTTTCGGCGAACACATCTTGGTTTGGGAAATTATATGTAATATTATATAGGTAGACGTTATATTTCGAAAATCTATAAAGCGACGTGTTAATCCGCTCGTAAATTATAATCGCATAATATATTACATAATTGTGTACTTATCGTAAATATACAACAGTGAGTATGTGAATAATAATCATTTTGCCTTGTCGTACCGCGATGGTTAGTTAATTTGATATTTTTTTGCCATCTACGATTTTTTTTTATACATAATAAACCTATATTGCAATTAAATAATTATATTACTTCTTTTTAATACATAACTGATGTAAATTGATATTATAAGTTTCGAAATTCTTCCGTTAAATAGCAAAATATAAAAGTCGCTTAAATGTTTTCCACCTCATAATAATACATTATACAAAATTCTGAAAATCATAATAATATGTGAATATTATCATCGTCATATTATTGTGTTCCATTTGCCGTGCTCGGGGTTTCGGGTCCTCGTTTTGTCGATTATTATTAATCATTTTAGGTTAATATATCATTTGGCAAAAGTCATTTCGGACGCCCATAGTAAAATGTACAGGTCATGTAATATTATATACGATTTTAATAATATATATACAATTATAGTCATCGAAATAATTCATCATCGTAGTTTATATACTACGGTCTACGATCCTATATATTATATAGCATTCTAGTTCCCAAGTTGTTCGAATAATGTACCTATTACGAAACACAGTGAGTCTGTTAAAATATTTTTAATCGATTATACGTGCTAATTATAATAGGTATACGAGCAATTCGAACATTATACGAATGAGAAATAACTAATTAAAAGATAATAATTGTTATATAAATTTTGTATTTTTATAAAATACCTATATTATTGAACCAGCGTTTCTAATTTTTTTTATTATTATAACAACATGTAATATTGTCGGCCGTTTTTTGTGTTAATCGTTTATTATTATTATTCTATAATACCTTAATTTTGAATAAACTATAATGTATTATAATATACGATTTCTATATTTACTCTATTGTTCATCTATAACCAAGTATAATAATTATTATTACGAAAGGCAATTGTTGAGTTTTCTGGCTATGTAAGTTTTTACGAGATGTATTTATGTGCGAAATTTATACAGCCTTGTTAAACAATTTCATCATATTTCAATATCTGTGTTTAAAAAACACAAGAGAAAATGTTTTAATATACTCAAATATTTTATTTCGTATTGAAATTTGTTATGTATGTTTGACGAGTGTGTTATTAAAACAATTTACTATGACATATTATGTTTTATAAAAATACATATTATTTTTTGTTATTAGTCATTAATTAATAGTACACTCTAATATAATTTTATAAGCCATAATAAAGTACATAGAAAATGTAATTAAATTATATTTTAAAATTTGCGATTTCAAAAATGTTGCAAAAAAAATATAATATCGTGTATAGTTAGAACCTTGAAATAATTTATTTGCCATATTGATATATCAGCTTGTAAAAGTAATTAAATTAGTATCTATTGTTTTATATTTTTCTTTTTTCGTGAAATTAAAAATTAACGAACGTGTATAATTAATAATTAGTAATATTTTATGCAAAATTGTGTTATGCATAATTGACGAATATTCTTAAAACAATAGTATGAAGAAAACTTATAAAAAGAATAATAATTCTGCAATTGAAATTTGAAAAATGGTTATGAATATGGCGAAATTATTCAAATATGTGCATTTTCTAAAAAATAAGTGAATATGTAATATATGATTACAATAATACATATACTTACACTTTATTGTTATAAAGGTATTATTTAAAAAAACTTTAGAACTCTAAATAATATTTATACCATTTAATCTTAGTTCGTACAACTAAGTATAGATAGGTACTTTATAAATTATTATTTCTAACAATAGTTGTTTAATAATATATAAATTGTATAGATACTTTCATATTTGCTATAATTTACTATTTTGTTTGTTACAGCAAAATCTTGACAAAGCTGGAGATTTACTGGAAGAAGCAGGGCAATGCAGCAATGGTACCAGTTTAAAAGATCTGGCAAAATCTTTAAAGCAGCATCTAAGAGGTTTCAGCGATCGACTTGAAGAAACTCGCGAAAGGCTCGAAGACACGTCACGCTGTTTTTACTTACTCGATAAGGTACTTTTTATAATAATATTGCGTATTAAATTTAGAAATTTAACAATCTTACATTTATTATAAAAATTTTAATAATTATATAATAGTACTGCGGAATACGATTAGTAATAAATTAAAACATGAATAAATACTAATTAAGTCTTTTTTAACAATGCATAGGTATATAATATATATATATTATAGAACAGAAATTCTTAAAAATGATTTTTGGCGTACCATTTTCATGGTATTCAATTATTATTTATCAATCGCTTATTACTAGTTACTACTATACACTCATGACTAAAAACTTAACTATTCAAAATAATAATGTAGTAAATATATTACATTTGTTTTTAAAATTTAATAAATAACAAAAGTTATATTATTCATTTTTAGTGTGTAAAATTTTGAGTGAGAAAGATGATTTAAAATTTAAAATTCGTAACGTTCAAATATAGAATGCATAATAATGACAACACTTACTATTTAGTAAGGTTAGGCATTAACGAGGTAGTTTTAATTAAACTTTTAGCTTAACAAATTAATTTTTCTATTAGCATTCCAAAATATTATTTTCAATTTTTATTTTTATAAAATAAAATTGAATAAAAACTTTTAAAGTAAAAAAACAATTTTATATTTAATTTAACTAGCAAAAATAACAGTTACAAATTTAATAATTTTAAATTTGTCAATATATATATAAAAGTAGATTTTCAGAAAAAAAATAATAAAAATTGAAGATAAAACGAAAATATATTTCTTTTTAATTAAATCATACAATATATTATTCATTAAAAAAAAAAAAAATATATATATATATTAATTGAATTTCAACTTTTTGATTGTGTGTTACCTTATTTTTATTTGATTTGAACATTTCTAGAATAACTTAATTTAACAATTTAAAATAATTACCTATCCAGCCTTGATATTTAGTATAAATTCGTTTTAATTGAGAATATTGATAATGTATGTGATATGAATTTTTTTTTTCTTTTGTAGGCTTACGATTGGGCTTTGGAATGTATGAAATACATATCCGAAAAGCACGATACTCGTAACGTCAAAGAATTGCGAAGGTACTTAATGGCACATCCATCTCCCACCGCTCAACATTTCTCGGAGATGATGGTGTTGGCCAACAAGCTCAACAACGATAAACTAATAAAACAGTGCAAGGTAATAAATAAGGATTAAAATTTATAAATATTTAAATATTTTGGTTTATAATTCAATTATTTATTATTGTTGTTGTTATTATTATATTATTGTATTATTATTATTATTACTTTATTTTAACAGGTGGCAATGGTAAGATGCGAAGAGACCAACGACCAACTGAAGCACCTGTTGGGTCCGGAAACATTTCCGACCAGCACTCCCCTGCCATCCAGAAGGACGTCCGCACCCGAGCAACATGTGACAAACGGCAATGCTACGGCAACGGACACCCATCATTGTGGTTGGGTAGGTGTTGTGGAAGAGAATTGCTATTGCGAGACTGACCGACTCGCGCTCAGTCATATCCCGTCTGCCAATTGGACTTACAATGACGACGAAGACGAGGAAAAACTGAGTTGCTCTCACACGACTGAAGGGAGTGATGAAAATAAAAGGTAATTTAATCATTTCTGAGTATAATATATTATTTCTTTTCCAATTTTCAAAATTCTTAAAAATTATTTTTAGATATATCTTTGTATATAAACACTTATTCTTCAGATAAAATATGATAAAGTAAAAAAATATTATACAAAGAGTATCCACGCATTTGTATAATTTATATTAATATATTTTTTATTATGGAGAAAACGAATTTAACGATTCTCCTCATCTCACATCACATTCATGCAATCAATTTCACATAGCTCTAACTTTAATTCGTTGTTTAATTTATATATATATATATTATATTACTAGTATAATAAACGTACATGTTATATTATTAATTTAAATAATGCTTTGAGACAATTTCGTAAATGTTATCCGGATCATATTAGAGAAGAATTCACAAAAATGCGGTGTCGTTAGATTCGTGAGATTGAGGCAATCATAATACATGTTTCATTGAATTATTTATTATCTAGATAAATTTAAATAAAAAAATTCCGGTTTACACATTAAATGTGTCAATACATCAATTCCACATGATATAAAACTAAAACTAAATTTTAAAAAATAATAATAATTAAATATATAGATAAATTAAAATAAATTGTTGATATTTCATTATCAAACACTATATTTCAACAACATATTTATTTTGCACGTTTTTACAGCAATGAAGAAAGTGACGACACTAATTGTGCTGATCCCGGATGCAGCAATAATCAGAAGCTACCACCTTTGTCTGTCAACAGTCATCTGCACCACATGTCCAATCTTCAGCTGAACATGGATTGCGGTACTCAAACATTAAAACTGCAAAAGTAAGTACCTACAGACAAGGTAGAAATAAAATTATTTCAAATAGAACAATATGGTAACGTCTATAATGTACATTTTCAAAGGACTGTCAAGTTGATCATGAGAGAAATGATACAGACCGAACGGGATTACGTAAAATCGCTACAATATGTCATCGAAAACTACGTACCGATGTTACTTAAAGAAGAGATATCGCAAGCTCTACGAGGTCAACGTAACGTGATTTTTGGGAACATCGAGAAAATCTACGAGTTTCACAGCCAATACTTTTTGAAAGAGCTGGAAAGACACGAGAACTGTCCACTACAAGTGGGAGAGTCTTTTTTAAAACACGTAAGTGTTATTTTATGACTTGTGCATGTGCGCCATGAACGATAATACCTTAAAGCATATACAATATGACATAATATCTGATTTATTTCCTTCCAAATAATATATAATATATTAGATACGACATTTATATAATATGCCTTGTTGTATAAACAGGAAAAGAAATTTTATTTATACGCACTATACAACAAGAACAAACCAAATTCGGATTCGCTAATGTCCGAGTACGGGTCTGCATTCTTTAAGGTAAGTCGGCGATGGCTTTTTGACTTATACTCTGTCACTATACAATCCGTCAACACCATCAGCACAATCTCTTATTATACGATATATCGTATATTGGTACTTTGACATGTTCTTATTTACGCCCTATGATGTTATAGGCAAAACAATTGGAACTCCGTGACCGAATGGACTTGGCTAGTTACTTGTTGAAACCCGTACAGAGGATGGGAAAATACGCGTTACTGTTGCAGCAGCTGATGAAAATGGCTAAAGGTGACACGGAATACTTGCGGCAGGCCGAGAGCATGGTCAAATTTCAGTTGCGACACGGCAACGATCTGCTGGCCATGGACTCTCTCAGGGAGTGTGATGTCAACTTGAAAGAGCAAGGCCGACTTTTACGGCAAAATGAGTTCCTAGTATGGCAGGGCAAAGGCAAGAAGTGCCTGCGACAAGTGTTCCTGTTCGAGGAACTCATACTGTTCAGTAAAGCTAGGAGATTCCCCGACCGAACGGTAAGTGAGCCAATACTTAATTGGGATATCTAGTAATTAGGTATAAGTCTGTTGTAACCACGTGTGGTTACCAGCCTGCCGGGTCATTGCCTCATAAACTGATACATACACACAATTATATTGCGTGTCCGCATAATAACAATTAACAAGTCCTCAATGAGGGGGAAAACAAACCAATAATTATATTATTATATTGTTTTGTCACAGAATCTAGACTTATACGTGTATAAGAACAGTATAAAAACCAGTGATATCGGGTTTACTGCCAAAGTCGGTGACAGCAACACCAAATTCGAAATATGGTTCCGCAAACGTAAACCTGGCGACACGTACACCTTAGTATCCATGTCCGAGGACATCAAACAAGCGTGGACCGACGAGCTGTCAAACTTGCTGTGGAAACAAGCGCTCCGAAACAGAGGTAAAAAAAACAAACTATTTTATCCATTATTGCGGTGAACCGGTGACGTTTGTTTTGTATATTGTCCGTGTGACTGCGGCGTCGTTTATTCTGCGCTTATGTCGGTCAACGCAATTCATACTTAATATTATTGTTATTCATTACAGAGGTAAGGCTGGCGGAAATGTCTTCTATGGGAATTGGCAACAAGCCTTGTTTGGATATCCGGCCGAGTGCGGATCAAATCAACGATCGATCCATCACGTTCGCGCAGCTCAGTAAAAGTGAGTGCGACTATACTGTTTACTACTAATTATGTCACGGCTTATAAAGGCTACAACGTCGGAAAACCAAAATTGAATTATAAAACGTCTCAATATTCGAACGACGAAAAATGTTGTTTTATAAAACACACGTCACTCGCCTAATAGTACGTGTCTTTAAACGTTGACGAGTATTTTTATGGAATAATGTGTATAAATTCAATGATGGTCCAAGCGATAAATATACAAACCAATTTCGACCCTAAAAAGATCCTATGTCTGTTTCTGTCAATATATAACAAAACAACTCAAAAAGTTATTATATTGATTTTTTTTTTTTTAAACGGTTTCATCAATCCCTCAAAAGTATTATGTTCTTAAAACGTGGCAAAATATGTCTATAAAAAGTATGTCTCTGTACTAATAGTAAACGCTATAGATTATAAGTATACAGATATAATACCTATAGGTATTGCGTATGATGGTTACTTTACTGTGGTGTAGAAGGGAAACGAGTAAAAAACATGCACTAATATCATTTTAAGAATTGTATTTTTTAAAAAAAAAAAATTGATATTTGTTTTTTGAGAAAGATCGAAACTTCTTTAATTAATTCCTCGGGGAATCGGTACAGCTATAATTCAGTTGCCTTGATCATCCAACACTAAATGTTTTTTTTTTCTAGATCTAACTACATTTACTTATTATGATATTACGATTTTCAGCTGCCCCGAGGTTCCGTAATTCGATAGTGGCGTTACCGTCAGACCTCGAGTCGATCGCCAAACGTCCGCACTCGATCATTTCGGTGAGCAGTAGCAGCGCGGGCAGCAACAGCAGCAGCAGCGCGGACAGCAACAGCAGCAGCGGCAGTGGCGCCAGCTGTCGGAGCAGCGAGGGCGCGCGACAGACCAGTCAATGTTCCAGCCAATCGACCGAGAGCGGCATAGTGGCCGACTGGTACAGCCGGAACAGCCACTCGGGCAGCGTCGCGTCATCGGACACGCTGTCGCCGTCCGGTTCCAACAACAACAAGGGCTCGGCGGCCACCAAGACCGCAGTCGGCGGCACAGTGAAACTGTAGACGCGACTGCAATTTATTTACCGTGTACGTCTGCGCGTGTACATAATGTCATAATGATAAGAACAACACAGTCCGGTTAATGTTATTATAATAATAATATACAGTATAATATACAAATTATATCACTCGACCGTCGTCATACATATACATATATATATATACATTATAGACACCAAAATTAGGAGGTACAACAATAATAATATTGTCTATATATAGTATTATGATTGATGATGTAAAAAGTTATTTTTTATGATAAATGATAAATCATCACTATTATTATTATTCCCAAAGGAAATCAATAGTTACCGGATCACTCCACAAATTATTTTATTTTTTTCTATGATGTGCCTTCTCGTAGGAATACGCTCTGTGAGAAATTTCATTGTTATTATTTTTATTTTATTATTATTATTATTATTATTATTTTTTTTTTTTTATCTATATAACAAAACACATTTTAATTCTATAATACTATATTATAGTCTAATTATTTATATAAGTCTACCTTTTTGTTTAAGATTTATTTAAGAGTATTTATTGTTATTATTATAATTATTATTATTATTGTATAATTGGTACAAACGGATCGGACTAAATGGATTTCGGGGTCCGATACGTGAACTATAATAGTTTTATATTTTTTTTGTGTTGAGAGAAAATCTAGACCGAGACGCCTAATATTATTATTATATTTCTGTATATTATTTACTCAATAAATAGATCTCCTTCCACTCACTTCCTTTAAACTATCTTCATAGTAAACAATGTGAACTCAACTTTTACAATTTATTATCTATTATTTTTATTACAAATATTATATTCACTTAAAATTAAAATAAATCTTAATTAAATATCTCCCCTCCGTTTTTCTGGAAATTTCGATAAATAATACCTATAATGCATGCGATATTTCTAATTCGACATACGAACAATTTGTAAAATATTTAGACAATAAAAACGCTTAATTGTACATTATTTTAAATATAATCAGATTTTTTTTTCCCCGGGAAGGAACTCCAAAGATATTAATTCATTCATTCATTTTCATAATAAAAAATAAATCGATGTTTTTATATTAAGTATCTTTAGAGTTCTACCATCGATTGAAATTAAATAGGTTGTATTTAAAACAGTCTCATTTAAGATATGAACGTTTTTTGAGCTTATATTTTGTATTTCTTAGTTTCGTATTAACGCTAGTAATTTATCAATGTAATATTATATTTATTTATTTAATTTGGAAACAATTAATGAATTAAAATACTTGTTTTAATGTGTATATAAATACAGATGACAATGAATAAAACAAACAGAACAACTTTCGCACTTTAATTTACGGTATACGTATAGTAATCTAGTATGTATACACCTACTTACTAGTATACTATACAATTATAATTTATAACTATACTTATAGTATATAATATTTTGTATTACTATTAAAACAATTTTAGATAATTTTTATTTGTGAATTTTTCCCCTTATTTTTTATTATTCTTTATTTAAATGTTTTTTAGCCTATTAAATAATATTAGAGTAAGTTTTTATGATTTTACTCATTTCAATAATTATAATAATTATTGTTAGGCGTACTACAGAACTGATTTTACAGGGTGTCATTTTACTGCATTTTTTATAATGCTCTGGCATTTGTCTGTTTAAAACAAATTCTAATTTAATAAAAATATATATATATATATATAATAATGTGATGTTAAACGTGCCTTAATCACCCGATCATAAATAATAAAGACTTAAACATGTACGTCTGAATTAAACGGTAGTTTTACTTATTTTAATTTAATTTTTTTAATAATCTTTTTATATAAATTATAAATACAATAATTCCAACATTTAACATGTTTTCAATCATTATGATTATTATACAAATACATGTACCAAAACCTAACACTAAGCTTTGTATTTATAATTTTAAAGTATACTATTCTAAGTTTTAGATTATAAAGTTCCAGTTTGAATCAAAATCGATTATGAATTTTTTTTTTATAATATTGTTTTCTATAATACAAATAAATCATTTTGTTTTAACATTTTTGAACAATTTATTTTCCTTACACAACAACCATAAGCTTGCACACAAGGATAGCAGAGTATGCTCTCGTTGCCCCATGAACGGTTTGGGTTGATTAGAAAGGGCCAAACAAGTCCAAGCTAGCCTACCGTATAAAATATCAATCATAGGTGTAATTAGTGGAGATGCATGGTTTTCCTCTGCACATCTTAAATGCTTAAGAAAAATAAAGAAAATATAACATAACAAAATATTTAAATAGTTAAACTAAATTTAAACTTATATACCCTCTTTCTAAACAAATAATATTGCATACCCTGATAGCTACACCTATGACCATTGTAAATATAATGTCTACGGCAACAGCCTAGGGTGCCTAGCTACCCCTTTAAATTTTAAAGGCACCGGTCAAAGTAGTTTTAAGGTAAAGAAATTAAAAATTGTATTTAAAAAAATTGACTTTTAAGCATTGATATAAATATGTGTTTAAAATAAATAGGTAGTATTGTCGAATTGATCTCTCATAAAAAATACGACCTTGAGTTTAAGGATCTTCTTTCGGTTTATGAAGCTAGCGCCGGTTATAAGCTAGGCTGCCGCTGCGGATGAAGTCCAGTCATGCCTATGTCTTAATATAAAATACCAAAGTTAATTAAAATTCAAAAAATGTATTCAATTACTATTTTACCAAGTTAATGTTGATTGTAGATTCAAAATCTAAATGGCTAAAAATATAGGATATCATGGATAAAACATAACAATTTAGAATCCGCTATAAACAAACTAAACTAACAATTAGTATTTTAGCTCTCTCGGTAGAAGAATGAACCACCATTTAACTCGCATAGTTATAAACAGTTTTCTGTAACGTGACCTAACCTTTTTGTATTTATAGGGAAATTGGTATAAGATACATAAACACGCCACTATATAATCCATAATCTAACGAGTTAGCGAAAAGGTCGCTGAAGAGTGAGGACTACAAAAGAGTATTTCAAAAAGCGGGAATATCGATTCCAGACGTTCCTGCTTCGTCCCTTCGGTCCGAGGAAAAATTATATTATTATGTTATTAATAATATTACAATTAAGATTTGAATGCAATAATATTGCATCCGAAAATAGGATTATGAGCGAGACTCTTAAACACAACAATATATTATAATGGTAGTCGGTTCTAAAATTTTACTAAATAAACTAAACCTACAGTTACTTGTAATTTTTCATTTAGATTTATTTTCAAAATTTCTACCCAAGAGAGTGTCTTCAAAAATAAAAAATAAAATATACAAAATTTTCTTAAAATTTTACAAGTAGGGTATGCTTTCGGTAGCAAATTGCGTCTAGTTGGTACTTTATTTAGCTCATTTTTCGAATTTCTCAAGTTTTTTTCTGAGAAAAGGAAAACTACCAAAATATAATGGAAAAACGTCAAAATTTATGGAAAACGTAATTTTAATGAAATTGATTTTATAACTAATGCAATTTTAAATGTAAGTACTTTAATTTTTTTTTTTTTTGAGTTAGGTAGTTTACACACGTGGTAAACTTTTGGAACGACCTATCAGTATATTATATTGCATTTTATTGAGTTTCGCTCAGAATCGTATTTTCTAATGCAATATCATTGCATTCGAATCTTAATTATAATAAATCACCAATTTCCAAAATCGACTTTCCCACTTTTTTTTATTTTAGAAAAACCTATTTATTTTTTTCTCTATAATATATAGCTCGATATGTTGTGGGCTGTAATGACTTTTTCGTTTTGGTTCACAGATAGTCGATGAATTTAGTTTCATATCCAGAACATGAAAGTCGACATTTTCGATTATTAAATTTTTATTTTACTTTCATACCATACTTACACGCGACAATGCCGACTGATAACGTTAAAACGCAACTGAACTATAATCATATTAGCCATGCCAGCGCGCAAGGGGGGATTTTGGGGGGTTCAACCCGCCCCCAACATTACCGAAAAAATCGTGTTTTTCATTCTTGATCTATTATATTTAGTATTTTAGAATCTTATTAATTATATAACATAATAATGCATAATATAATAGTACACCATTACATATATAGGTATAAATAGTGTTAACATTACGTTTGCTTTTTATCAACATTCGTCGTTGTCGCTATCGACAAAATTAGTTACAACTGTTTATAACCGTTAGAAACTGCCCGAGTACAGTCCAATCTTATATGACTTTTTTAATACACCAAAAAGACAAATTGCACTTCAGGATGCAATAAAAAATAATGATACTTTGTTACAAGAAAAGAAAAAACTTTAAAAAAATGCTGCGCAACAAAGCGGGTAAAACAGCACGAATCAATTGGAACCCATATATAGATTTACAATCAGCAGTCATTGACGTCTTAGAAAACATTTCGCGTACTCGGACAGATTGAAAAACAACATCCGGATCTTTTCAACTCCTATCGGCAATAAAAACATTAGTTTCAAATATCAATTCACGTTTTGCATTCAGTACAAGCATTGGCTTTATCATTGAACAGTTTTACAAATAGAAAATCAAGATTTGGTTGTGGCTATTAAGTATTGACAGATGACACTACAACAGTAACCATGAATTTAAGTTAAGATAATATTCTACAGATAACTTCAACACAATTTTTGTAACTGTAAAATATATTTGTACTTATAACATTAAAACACAGACTCCGTAGCAGATTATTCTAAAATTATTATTAAAGTTCAAAAATTTTACATTCAATGTACGATCGTTAACACGTGACGTCACTTCAACATTGATCTAAACAAATTTATCTATTTTACCTATAAAATACAGTTTACTACGATTTTTAAAAAAATTCAAAAATGTTGCATATGATGTTGAAAACTTTAAAAACTAATATAATAAAGAATAAAAATAAAATTTTGAATATTAGAAACTTAAAACCCTACAAATGGTACGCCACTGCTTAATACCAGTATTTTACTAAATTTAAAATATTGTACAGTCAAATAATAGTGTACCTATTGGCTATTATATAATATAAATATTTTTTTACATATAAGTTCACAATTTTATTTGAAATGTATTTAATATTAAAATATTAATCGATAGGTATATCGGTATGGTTATACTTTAGGTCACATGAAAATTCTACATGTTAAAATATATATTATAGATTAGTATTAATAACGATTAAACTTTGTATTAAACTTTTTACATTCCTTAGAAATGCATCGTAAATGATGTTACTAACATAATTTTAATATCAAACAAAATTAGCCCAATCGGTGTAAAACTTGGCTTGCTTCAATTTTTGCTCTCCTATAAAAATTCTGAAATGGCACCCAGGCGCCCATATAATCTTTTTACTAAAATATGACACATAAAACCATTTTAATAAAATATTTAATTTAATATAATTATAAATTCATTTTATATTCCAGAATCAATGAACAAATTTCAGAATTTTATCACCGGTATACTTGACACATCCTGGCGAGCGCCCTTTAAAATAAAATTAAGATGCCTCTAGTCCAAACCTGCTTGCCCTATAAAGTATTAATATATAATAGAAACAAGGATTTTAAATTGTATTCAAAATAACTATTCATAGTGAAACTCATATTACACTTTCATTTTACAACATATAAATTCAAAATATTTCATAGTCGATGACTAATCTTTGCAGATTTTGCACTTTTACAAATACAGTATTCGTTATTAACATATTATACAACATACCGATTAAACATCATTCACATCCATTCCAATACTGCCTTTATAATTTAATTAATAATTTATCAATGTCATCATAACTATCTCAAAACTATCTTCTTGAGTAAAAAAATCAAACGTTAATAAACAACATTTCATAGGACTTTACTCAAAATATAAAAATACAAAATTATAAATTAATTTTATCCATACATACATCTAAACAATCAATTATTTCAATGTATAGTTCAATTTTAGACAAAACAATTAATATAAACTACAAAAAGTTGCATGGTTTTATACAAATAGTTAATAAATAAAAAATACTTAACTAATCTTAAAAGATAATTCAATAATAATAATAATAATAAGAAAAACATTAATTAAAAAACAAGTTTAAAATCAAAATTAAAATCTCCTTGAAATAAAATAAAATATCTCTTTTGATGTAATAGAATTACAAGATTAAAATCTAAACTTTAGATTTCAAAAAATAATGTTGCAACTGTATAATTAAAATATCAAATTAATTTATAATTGTAAAATATTTGTTTGAAAAATCAAAACTGTGTAACTAAAAGTAAGTCACATAGTATGTGTACACTGTACATACATACTTACCTACCCAATACAAAGAGAGAAATCAAAAAGTAGAACATAAATAATTAATAATTAATCTTAAGATTTGTCTAACAATAATAAAAATAATTAAATTAAACCTGTATACTTTAAATATAAAAACAAAAATATAATCATAATTCATCTCCATAAAATAATAAAAGTATATTTTGATCATATTAGTTTAAATATAAATAATAAATTAAATGAAACATTAAAATTTTAATCTTAAACATTATTGTTGCAATGGATTCAATCAAATGCCATTAATTAAATTTTTATTAGTTTTAATTAAAATTTTTAGGCATTTGATGTACTACAGTCTTTAACCTTTCAGAAAATAATACTACTTTATCAATTTGATTTTTTATAAATATTTGATTAGCAGAAATTAACATGGCACATTCTAAATATTTATTAATTGACGTTCCAAGTAGGCTGTGAGCAACAAGATATTTAGTTGCAAAAAGTTTTTCAATTAATTGAATTAAAGACTTTTCCATGATTAAAACTATGTCTTCTTGAAGTTGATTACCAACCACACAATTTCTATTTGGTATAGGATAATGCAGTATATCTCGCATGTAGCTCATAAATTCACACAATTCGTATGGAGTGATTTCCAGATCCAAAGCCTAAAAAATCACACAAAATTTATAATATTGTTAATTAATAAAAAAAATAAATAAAAATCAAATTTACCATTAATAAATCTTTAAATTTATGTTGTCTATGTCGTAATGCTTTGGTTGATATGCATATCTTTTTTTGTGCGCCTTTTGTAATAGAATTTTTGTTCACTTTGGCAATAAACCCATCAATGTTGTCCTCATCGATAAATTCAATTTCAAGGTAACTAAGATCATTAAAAAACCATTGATATTTGTGCAGCTTCAAATAACGAAGCCATTTGGATATGGCTCCATTCATTTCTTGACTAATGATCGTAAGCTTGGGTGTTTTCAAGAATTCAATATATGAAGGCTTATTGGAATTTACCATCATTTCAAGGTGGTCATAGCCAAAACAATTCACTAAAAAATATTAAAAATAATGATGATAATTATTATAATTGAAAACACAGTTAATTATTCTTACAACCAAAGTGTGAGTAACCATGGGCCTGTTTTAAATTGGTTGGTTGCATCATTATTGGCCAAACAGGTGTATGTTGTTCTTGGTCATTTTGAGAAAAACGTCCATTTAATTGTTCCAAAGAATATATAGCAGTATGCAAATAATTATCATTATTGGCGTTTTCTGGAATACTTGCCGTATAGATATTATATCTATTATTAACATCTAGTTGTTTAATTTGTTCAACAAGAAAAACCAATTGCCTATAAAAGATAATATATAAATTAAAAATATACCATTAAATAATAATTTTAAAAAATTAACTCACTCAAATATTGTTCTTAAATTAAAAGATTTCTCAACTAAACTACAAATCTTCAATGATACCTCAATGTTTGATCTATTTTCAATTGTTTCACATATCATATGCTTTATATTATTTGTATACTCCTCTTTAGCTATTAAATTGTGACTTTTAACCAACATCAATGATTCATGAAGTTTTACATATGAATTTGGTGTCGTGCTTAACCATTTGACAATTTTGTTTGGATCATTAGCTTCCAATTCTCTTCTTTTCATCTCTCTAAACAACAGAGAATACAGCTCTGGATATTCAAACGATAAATTATCAAGTAATTCACTCAGGCATCCCTGTCGGTCTTTGTAACTTTTACACTTCATTAACCTCAATATCAGTTTTTTTATTTCATCCACTAAAAACAATTGAATTAATAAATTTCAATTAAATAATCTAATAATTAATTTATCTTAATTATAATAAATCACTAATTTCTGAAAGAACTGAAGGGATGAAAGAGGAACATTCAAAATTGATCTTTCCGCTTTTTTAAAATTAATTTGCTTCGAATTATTTTTACAAACTATACTACGTTAAAGTCATATTAAATGGAGTCTCAAATTAATTTATCATTTTTCAAAATCGGTAAAATTGAGGGGTACATCATGGCTGAATTCAGAGGGGCGGGAGGATTTCCATGTTCATACCGCCATAAAAATTTGATGACAAATTAAATGATATAATTGATATATATTTTAAGAAATAACAAGATTTTCATTTTAATAATGTACATAATTAAAATCTTTGTAAAAAACACACCCTGAAAATTAATGATGAATACAGCAATGGGTTACAGCTGCAGATTGGGCTGCCGGGACACCAGGAAAATTCTCGGTGGTCCGAAAAATGTGTTATAATTTTGTAATTTATGATATTCATTACGTAATTAATAAGAAATACATAAATATAATAAGTATTAAGTGTGTTTATAACATTCAATCGAATAACAATTAGGTATTTTCTACTTTGGTCTGCTACAAGCCACAAGCCTGTCACAGAATGAAATATATTTCATATTATACACAATATAGCCAATAGCGGTGCCAGGAGTCTAGGATGGGCCACAGCTCACCATGAAATCTTCTCAACCCCTGGCTAGACACCCTGTATGATTTCAAAGTTGTTAACAATTTTTGTTACGCTACTGGTCATCTTTCCACAAATTGGTGGCTCCCACCTGGCTCGTCAGGACAAAAAGTTCTAGTACCACCACCGAATATAGGTAATATTATTGCTCATACTATTTTAAAAACAAATTTCCACCAAAATTTTTCGAAATATTAACTTAATTGAAAAATGTTATTTTCTTCACAATTCAAAAAATAAGCTATACTTATATGATATTAAATACAATTTACAAATATAAAATATAATTAATTTTGAGTCGTAGTTTTACCAAATAATGACCAAACCTAACCACCCACCCACCCCTTTTTATCATGAAGAAGATGCTTCCTTTTTATATTAGAAACTGTTCATATTATTAATGTTCAATACGTTTAATAATTTTTATTTTTTACACGCCTTTTAGATTCTGAGCGAAGCTAGGAATGGTTTTACAAAGATTTTTTTTTTTATGTGTAAAGACACTTTTTCAAGTAGAAATAATAGTCCGATTATTACAAGTAGGGGGTGGTATTGCTGTCGGTAGCAAAATGCATCTAGTTGGTACTTTATTAAGCAAGTTTATCTAGTTTTACACCCCGCATCAAAATAACATATGTCATAATAATTACTTACACTATTACAACTATAGTCTATATGATCGAGTTTTAATTTGCCACAATATAAAAATAAAAGATAAAATAATAAAGACTTTGAAATACATAAGACCAATTATTTTTTTTATTTATAAAATTTAAACTCATTGAAATAGTAGGAAATAAAATACATAAAAATTTGTTATTGTGGAGTTATTGAAACATATTTTTATACAATCATTGGTCGGAATTCAGAAAAATGATAATTAATAGACGAAACTACAGTGGTGCAGTCAACGACAGTCGGTGGTCGGCAAGACGTAAAATAATAACCAATAAATGTGTATAACCAATAAAGTAATAACTGGCGTGTACACGCTACAACAAATTCATTACAAACGAATAAATAACAACAAAAAAAGAGCGATTTATACATATCCATATTTTATTTAATCTGTGATGTAACCTTATACTATAATAACCCAATTACAAATTATATAATACCCCAGTCCTTAAATATCTAAATCTGTGCAGTCTTTCTGATCATAGACAAAATCTTAACTCGTCCTTTTTTTCCAAATTATTAAAAATAATGCAATTGATATACCAGAAATGTCCCTCCTTTCCAAATTCCTTTTTACTCGTCCAACTACTTAATTAATTCACCTTTATATCGTTTTATGCGTCTTCCTAATGATGATCCCTCTTTCTAAACAATCATAAACTTGTTCTTAGTATATTACTAATCATGTATTTTTATAGAAGAAAATAATATTTTTGTATATATTATCATTTCATTTGCCTGTTCTATAAATTTTGTTATATTTTTATTAATTACTGTTATTTACTTATTTTTATTGTTATTATTATCATTATTAACATATTTATATTTCTTTGAAAATTGCTGTCAGGCGTATAAATATATATATAAATATAAATATAATCTCCGTGAAAAATGAATATTTTTAATGCATTTTTTCAAATTTATTAGTAATGCAATGGTCGCAATGAAAATGAAATTTTATTTTTAAACGACTAGTAAATAACTTCTTAATAACTTAATAACTTCTTATTTTCCAAGTTAAGTGAAATTTGAAGATGGTCAATTTAAAAATCAAAATTCAAAGAAAATTTTCATGGAGTTTCCAAGTATTTATCATCGTATTTTTGACTATTTTTGGTAATTATTCAATCTATTTCATCATAGAATATGATTAATATATATGATATAATAATATGATGGAATATATAATTTAAATCAATATAACATGAACATTCAATATTATTTAAAGTAAATGATGAACTATGTTAACTATAGGGGAAGAAACTTGGTCTAAGGCTAAGGCTAAAAATATATTCAATTATTATTTCTGAATTCCGACTAAGTAATAACATAAAGACAAATAAAAAAAAAAATCTTTGTAAAATCAATACATTCTTCGCTTCACTCAGAATCTAAAATAATGATTATTGGACTAAGAAAATGGAAAAACCTCTAATTACGTTTTATCATGAAGCTCTATTGCAAGAAATTGTGGATCCTAGATTATGTCATAAAATAACAATTTTACATAATAAATTTGTTTTTTTTATATTTTTATAGGTAACTATTTTCTAATTTTATGTTATTATTATTACCCATTTTTATTTGTTTTCATTTGATAATTATTAAATAAATATGATTCCCCATCACTAAATTGGTAACAGAAATAATAATAATAAAATAATATTTTATTATTATTATTGTCTAATGTAGTAAACAATAATTAATTGTACATAATATCCTATAGTTGGAGCTGATATGTAATAACAATAAATTATACTCGACAGGTTGACAGGTATTATATTTGTATTATTGGTCAGGGAGGAGTAGAGTAGTACAAATCGTCCGAAACGCGATTCCTTGTCATGAAAACACACTAATTATGACTGGACATCCCCTAAATAGAAATATTATATTTAAATTTAGTCATTTTTAATTAATATTTGTATATGTACGTTGTTATAGTAATTATTTATTTTATGGTAGGTAGAGATAGACATTGGACCCTCTACAATTCACCAAAAATATCTGAAGCTATTATATATAAAAAAAGTGGGGATGTCGATTGTGGAAGTTCCTCCTTCGTCCCTTCGGTCCTCGGAGAAATTAATGGTTTATTATACTTAAGATTTGAATGCAATGATATTGCATTAGAAATACGATTCTGAGCGGAACTCAATATATTACAATATACTAAACTAATAATTCATTTCAAAATTTTACCTTACTTATATGCTACTTATGTTAATACTCAAAAATATTTTCATGTCCCTACGATCAAAACCCAATTAGTTAAAAATTTAAAATAACAGAAACCGTAATTGTACCTATTTTCCGCCATTTTTTGGTAGTTTTTCTCCTCCCATGGAAAAACTTTTGAGAAATTCGAAAATTGAGCTAAATAAAGTACCAACTAGACGCGATTTGTTACCGAAAACATACCCTACTTATGGTAATCGACCATTATTTCTACCCGAAAGTGTCTTCATACATTACAAAAAAAAAAAACATCTTTGTAAAACCAATATACTCTTCGCTTTGCTTAAAATCTAAAATCTAGTTACGCCTATAATAGACACATCAAAATTCTCATAAAAATATACTATCTAAATGGCAATTTTAAAATTTCACACTACTTGAAAAATAAAGTTTTTAATATAAAGACATTTTTTTTAAAAAATAATTAGGTTATTGCCTAACTGATATTAAAAAAACATTAAAACATTTATTTTACATCGAAATATTGCAATTACTAAATAGATATAGGACACGTATCTATTTAATCTAGTAAAAATGCGATATGCACTAAAAATAAAAACAATACATTTTAAAACGACATTAAAAGGATCGATAAAATAAAATGTAAAGTAGGTAATAAAAAATTGATTATTATCAAAATTGTTATACATTTATAAAACGTCCTTTACGATTTATACCCCACCGTCCACCACAGATATGAAATATCTATTACGTTATAACTTTTAAAGAATATTTTAGTATTATTTATAATAACTTTAAATAAGAATAATTTGAAAACGAACAAGATGATTATTTTACGGATATTATCTAATATTAAATAATATTATAAACATAACAACATCGATTCGATACTCACTGGTAAACACTTAGGTGTAAAGTCTAATGAAAATAGTATATTCGTTTTTAAAACTGAAGATACTTTAGTGAAAAAAGAAACAATATGTACGGAAAACGGTTCCTTTTCACAGAACAAGCGATAAAGAAATGAATTATGATGAGACTGTGAAAAAAACGAGAGATCGAATTCGGGTTTCGTTCGCGAACGAACGCCAGCAATAAATAACATCCTTGCTCCCACTCAGACCAACAGACCATCGTTCCTTGCACACGATAGGTCGGAATCTTAAAAACCAGTTCACCAGAGGGTGCGTTCCCTCTCGCAATGGCGAGATTATAAATAATAATTATTTACACATTACAATATTGGAAAATGGAAATTGCCAACAATTTGAATAATCTGTATATAACGTTCAAGCTTGTATACAAAACGTTTCAATTATTGTATTTGTATTTTTCAACCGTACGTTTTAATAATAGAAACATAATTAATAATGTTTCACGAATTCACATTTAACAATTTTGTGTATAAATATTAAACACAGTTACCAGTGCTTAAAGTGGCAAAAAAAAAAGTAGGAATAATCTTTTCATCTTTGAAGAAAAAATGTCCCCCAATTCCTTTTTACCCAATTATGACGTGAAGATCACCATTCAAATACTAGAGGTACAGTAGAATATCTGAAAAATTAGTTGTAGTTTAGTATACTACACAGATATTTCATTATGTTAGTTGTTTGTTCTGCGTCTCTCCTGCGTTTAATCTTTAAAAAACATCCAAATGTGTTAAACGTTTAAGTCGATTACTCCGGTATTATTTTTAAATCTTAATATTATAAAACTGTAAATAAATTATTCTGTGCCGTTTGATAATAGTAATATTTTTCAATAAATATTAGTTACTCTCATAACAAAAAAAACAACTATATTTTAACGAAAATTTGCTCGAAAAAACCCGCATAGCATAAAATGGTATGTATTAAAGGCCGAGTACCAGAGTAAGTTAACTTGTTTCGTTATCTATTAATTTGTATTCGTTATTTTCTTTATTTGTCGAGAAAGGTTGCAGAATGATGCGAGTAAAAATTAATAAATAATTGATAATACAAGGAGGCTGGTTATACTTAGAGTTTTATTTTTCATATAAATGCATATTACATATAATAAGAACATATTTGGATAAATATCTGTGTAAAATTATTTGTATTATTTCAATTCATTCTATTTTATGTAAATATAGATATTATCGCCACGTTGACGGTAAACTTAGACACGATTACGATGGCACAATGAATATAATATAATTATTATGTAAAATCAATTTTTTTAGAGCACATTTCTTGGTTTCGAAGTGCATATTTTGAGATTTTTAACTACTATATACTATATGTCCTTAGTTCTATTTATTACCAAATAAATTGAGTATTTCGGAAATGAGATTCAAAGTTTTGTAAGAATTAAAAACTACACTTGTTCTACACTTGTCCGTATTATTCACTTTAATAAATCAACAGCTATCGACCGAAATATTAATTGTTACTTATAAGAATAACAATTAATATGTTTTTATTAAACTAAACATTTGCGTTCTGGACGTAGAAATTGTTAAATAATATCTAAATAACTACAAAATTACCCATTATAATTGACATAATTGAGGTGCCAGAAAAATTGTTGATGAAAATATTAATTCTACAGACACGCGCGACTGACAGGCGACGGTTATAACAATACAAATAATTTAATTATTATATAAAATAAAAATAAAACTAATATAACAATATTGATAAACACGACAGAAACGAATTACAATAGGAATATTTTCATCGATACAAATATACAATATTACAATGACACATATATTTTTACTTGGAGAAATTATAAATTAAATCCGGCGCAAAGGCATTGTTTGTTATATAACATAATATTATAAATGTATAACCTGAACTCTGTAAAATATAAAGTAAACAGGATGTTGATCAATTCTATATGTTTAAAAATAAATTTAGACATTTGTTACAAAAGTATTATTATTATTTATTAATTGTGTCGCTCACAGACAACACACTCGCAGTAAATTCTGAAAACAAAGTGTAACTATAATTTTTATTTTCATTCAAATTGCATGTACCTACATGATTAATAATAAATTCCAGCTATGACCTGCATTATATTTGTTACTAGGTAATAACATTGATTACAGAATAGATTCTATTCTATGGTAATAGGCTTATAATTTATTTAAATAATAATAATAATAATATGTCAATATGAGAAACGATTTTGTCCGTTTGACGTTGACGCTCGTCGTCCAGTGAATAGCAGACTGGGTCTAAATATTTAATATTTATATTTTATAGCTCATTCAGTTGTTTTTAACTACGTCCGAATTAATATTTATATTAACACAATAAATATAAAATATAAATACATAATAGTTCAACAACGGTAATATAAAAATACTATTTTTATATATTTAGGGATAAACCTACATATTATCATAACCTAGCTAGGTATATAATACCCAATCATTAGCTAACCGAATCAAATTATTTTAAAAATTTAAGGGGGATGTTTAGTCCACCGAAAATGTACACAAAAATTGCACCGGGAAAAAGCTATTTGTGAAGAAACTACTTATCCAATTTATGCAATAATTATATTAAAATTTAAAGAAACATATCTTCTATGTACCCTCTTTTTTAAATTTTTATTAACGTGTACCATTAATTTTTAATTGTTGTATAAAAGTCAAATAATTGAAATGTAAATAATAGCTTATTGACAACCAATTTTGAATTTTCTAAAAAGAGCGTACCTAGATTACGTTAATAGGAATCAAATAATGGTAATTTCGTAAAAATATATTTACTTTAAGTAGGACAAAACAGCTTTTTACTCAGAAAAAAAGACGGCTAGGCGCTAGCGACTCTAGCGGTAATATTTATTGATGCTTAAGAAAATATCAATAATAATTATTGATAGCTATAAATTATATGTTATATTTATACCTATAGTGTATATTGTAATCTATATATCTATATAGAGAATTATTGTTTTATTGCAAATGTTATGCCATCGTATCCGCTGCGGGTCGTAATATTCTAAAAATATAACTTTTTATAATTATAATTCTCTATAAATATTATTCATTTATGTATGTATAAAATAATAACAATTATAGCTGAATATTTGTTACTTCAATATTACTCATATCAGTATGACGAAAAAGTGAGAAAATTGGTTTTCTGTTTTTATTAGTTTTGAAATTTTTTATAAATGTTTTTTCAGATTCTGAGCAATGCGATCCTATTGGATTTACAATGACTTTTATCTGTTTTTATTTGACTGACATTATTTCAGATAGAAATATTAGTCCAATTACCACAAATAGGGTATGCTTTCCGTACCAAATTACATCTATTTGGTACTTTATTTAGCTCCTTTTTCGAATTTCTCAAATGTTTTTTCTTAGGAGAAAAAAATCTACTAAAAAATGGCGTAAAATCCGGAAAATTACAGTTTCCGTTATTTAAAATTTTTTTGTTTCATGGTCACTAATTAAGTTTTGATCATAGGGAATTGAACATTTTTTTGAGTATTCAAATAAGTAATTTACACGCGTGGTAAAATTTTGAAACAGATTGGTCGATTTTCTGACTAAGTATAGATCTTTGAAATTTTTTCCAAAAATGTTTAATATTACATGCATTTTGGGTTATACGGTTTGAAAATTTAGCATACTCATATACAATTTAATTTATTTATAAAATATTTTGAAAATTGAAAGTTGTAAATCGTTTCCAAATTTTCTTTAATGTAGAATACCTATGTTGATACTCAAAAAAAGTTTTAAGGCCCTACGATCAAAACTCAATTAGTTGTCACGAAATTAGAAAATTTTAAATAACAGAAATCATAATTTTGCCGATTTTCCGCTATTTTTTAGTAGTTTTTCTTCTCCCACATAAAAATTTTTGAGAAATTAGAAAAATGAGTTAAATTAAGTACAAACTAGCGTGATTTGCTACCGAAAGCATAACCACAAGTAGGCAAGGTTAGGTAATCAGACCATTCTTTCTACCCGAAAAAATGTTTCCATACATAAGTAAAAAAAAACTTTGTAAAACCAATATATTCTTCGCTTTGCTCATAATCTAAAATAACGATTTTTAGACGTATAAAATGGAAAAACCTCTAATGATGTTTTACATGAAGCTCTATTGCCAGAAATTGTGTATCCTAGATGTTGTATAATGCCAATCAGTGATTTTACATAATAAATTTGTTTTTTATATGGATCTACTTTCTAATTTTATGTTATTATTATTACCTATTTTTATTTGTTTTCATTTGATAATTATAAAATAATTATAACTACTCATCAGAGAATTAATAATAATAATAATAATAATGAAAAAATAATGTTTTATTATTATTATTGTCTAATGTAGTAAACAATAATTTATTGTGTATAATATTCCTTAGTTGGAGCTGATAACATATGTAAGGTAATAAAAATAAATTAAATTTGACAGGTTGACAGGTATATTTGTATTATTGGTCGGGAAGGAGTAGTAGTACAAATCGTCCGAAACGCGATCTCTTGTCATTAAAACACACTAATTATGACTAGACATCCCCCTTAAAATATCAACATTATTATTATCATTATGAGCTGCAGGACACATTTTGACGCTGGTAAATCCCTTAATGAATATAAGGAGTTATTTTAGGAATGCATGGTGATTTAAAGAATTACCACTAATAAACTAATAATTGATAATGCTAACGTAATCGTTTTATTAAAAGATAACAAAATAATTAAAATTAACAAACCTAATATGTTTTAGTTTAATAGATATAAATGTCTTTTTTTCAAATTGTTTATAATAAACACAACACCGAATGTGTGATATAATTTTCATAAAAACTGGTCCTGATGCTACAAATGAATTTTATAATTCTTGAAGTTCATTTTACTTGTAAGCATAATTAATTATACATAGTTACATGTAGGATGTAGGAAAAACCAAAAAATTGTAGTGAATCATCTTATTTGTAAAATATGTCTGATTATTTTAAAATATCAACTTCTTTAAATCTTCGAATTGTGACTTGTGTAAAATATAAAAAATTAAGTGACAACGATATGTATATGATTCGGTCAGTGGCGGCGCCAGAATTTTATTCTAGGGCGGGCCAACTGAGGGCCTATGTATTTTAGAGAGGGCTATGAGTCAAGATCTAAAAAGATTTTAGGCAGTTTAGCTATTTGCTACTCGGCGGTGGAGGTGGTTGATTTGTGCCATAAAACGTTTATAATGAACCGTTTTTAAGACAATTAAATATTATTATACTTATTATATTAATAATAATCACTATGGTCTATAATAAATTAATATCTCTTTTCATGCAAGTAAATGTGCGCTCACAAGCGGCGGAAGACTCTGGAATAGTTATGGCTATAATACAAAGTTTAAATAACTCAGAAAATGCTATTAAATATTATGTCAAGTATAATTAAAAATGATACTTTTTTTTCGTCATCTTATATTTTATAATATAACAACACAATAATAATTTTAACGACCTTATAAGTTACAATAATTTTAGGGTGGGCCGGTGGACTGGCCAAAAAATTTTAGGGTGGGCCCGCCACTGGGTTCGGTTAATGATAAAATGTAGTGCTGGTGGCAAGTGGTCGGAAAGTGGTTGTGTTACGCTCAACCACCGACGACCACAATTTTGTGGGTGATACAGTCACCACAATGCGACTGTAATCGAAATTGACGGTAGAAACTAGAAAGTAGTCCGTCTGAATTCAATTGCATTTTTCGTATTATTTATATGTTTTTAATATATCAACCACGAGCGACCACCGTTTTTGGTCGTAGCGTGGTTCTAAAGAGGTCCGTGTGAGTTTACTCTGAAACTGCAGTGGCATCAGATTCACAGTCGCTTTTGATGAGAATACCGATTTAGAACCATAAACAAAATAAATGATATCATTGGATTGTATACAAAAATTAATAATAATAATACCTACGCAATAGTGTGTCAACAACACCATATGACGTGAAAACCGGTAAAATATAGATATTATTATATTAATGTTAAAATATTATACTGATTATTAATGATGGGCACTACCGACTAGTTTTGACTATCGAATATCATTCGATAGTCCAAGCAAACTATCGAATGAATAACCGATAGTTTTCATTCGAATCAAAAACATCCGATAGTTGTATTCGAATGAAAATCATTCGATAGTTTTATTTGAATGAATATCAATAATAATCATTCGATAATTCTTTTCGAATGAATAATCGTTATTAATCATTCATTCAATCAACTCCATGGGCATAGCGCATAGTCTGGATCGGATTTGTAAATTTGGATCACTGAGGCACTGAGATTTTTTTTTGATGTCCAATCTTATAAATTTTATCTTTTAAACGTATTTAAATTATGTTTAATTTATCCAGATTAATTTTACTAACACTTCTCTTTCTATGAATTTGTGTATATGCCCACAAAGATTTTCTCGATAACTTGTTTGGCTAATTCGAGTCTAGTATAGGTAAGCAAGGCCGTATCCAGAAATAATATTTTTTGGGGGGAAGGTCCAAAATATGTTTATTGAAATTTTACTGAATTTAGGTTTTAAAATGTGGTTAAAAATAAGACTTATAATAAGTTCTTTTAAACATTCGTAAAATACTGAAGAAATTTCGAGGGGGGACCGGACCCCTTGGACCCCCCCCCCACAGATACGGCCTTGTAGGTAAGAGAGAGGAAGTTTAAACACTCCCCCGAAATTTTATATCTTTTACATTATGATTTAATATTATATAATACTGTTATTAATACAGACCCTAACTACTCCAAAAATATTTTTCTAACTACGCCCTTGAATCATTTGAATAATTGAATTTATATTTATCAAATTTTAGTTGAAATTATTTGGTTTAAACATGAAGGTTAAAATCTTTTTCTATTAATCTTTAGGATTCGAATAAAAATTTCTATAAACTTGAGTGGTAATATTCTATTATCTTGGTGATGGGGCCATAATGAATGGTTTAAACAAAAATTAAATATATAATATATTAATAAAATAAAATATACAAATACGTAAAATAGTTATGAACACTCAAAACTTAACCTAATAGTTTACAAGTATACTTTAATACTATTTAACGTCCTAAATTCTTCAACAGTCTAGTTTCTACGATACACGTGTTATGTCGCTATAATTGTTACGTGTAAAACTGTAAGATGCAAATTGACAATTGTTAATTTTTAATTGACCAAATGACACAGGAGACACAACAAGATAAATGATAAAGTGATAACATAGGTAAATTGGCACCACGAATTAGCCCATAGATAATAAAAGTACTTCTATTATCTATGAATTAGCCACAAAGGCAAATTTGTTTGTGTATGATAGCCACCACCACGCACATTATATCTAACAAAGTAATAATGGATGATTCATTGTGTTAAAAATTATTCTATGGTTCTATTCCAATTTCGAATGAAAATCCATTAGATTATTTTATTCGAATGAAAATCATTCGATAATCTAATTCGAATGAAAAACATCCGAAAATTTTATTCGAAAGAAAATCATTCGATAGTATTATTCGAATGACAATCATTCAATAGTTTTATTCGAATGATATTCATTCGATAGTTTTATTCGAGTGAAAATCATTCGATAGTTTTATTCGAATGAAAATCATTCGATAGTTTAAAAATACAATCGAATGACTAGATAGTTTTAAACTATCGAACAAGTCGATAGTTTTTACTCGATAGTGCCCATCACTACTGATTATATTATTGTCGTCCGCATGCTCTCGCAATATACATACTATATTATTATTATCTATAAGTCGTATTTATTCATGTACGTCTTTGTATGTAACAGGTAATATCGTACATTAAAATAAAAGTATAAAACAATTTAAATTTTTAATTATTTTTTGTGGTCAAACATTATGATACTCTTTGTAATATATATATATGTATAGTATAGTCATAAAATATATTAATTATATTTATTCTGTGGTTTAGTAAATATAGTATAGGTAATATTTTTGTATACACAATCAGGGCTTAAGGCGTAGACGACGTAGGCCCAGGCTTACGACGTCATGAAAAACACTTTTTAAAGGGGCGGCATTTTTCGGAATCATTTACTAAAACTTTGTAATCATTGAAATATATAAGTATAAATGTATAGAGGTGAGTAGTTCATTAGTTATTTGATTCAAAGAGTTGATTCACTAATGCGAGTTGAAACAGTTAAATCAGTGTGTACCAGATCAGCAACTCACTTGACTCAGTGTCACCATAATGATTACTGATTAAAATGAAACTTAAAGAGTTCCGAATTGACTGAATTTCGACAAGTCCTGTACTCGCAAAAATATAGCAACTTATTCAATTCATATGTATTCTTTACTTACCTAAACCTTATTTATCACTAGCCAATTCAGTACCGCTATTATAGTGTTATAAATAAATCTAACAATCAATCAATAAAGTTTCAGTTACTATAAGTTTAAATACTATAAAAGTATAAACTATCAAGTTTATGTATGTTATATAATTTTGTTTTCATTTAGTTATATACATTGTATAAAATGTGAATTATCTAATACATATGTAAAACTTTTTGGTTATTCGCATTTGTTTGTGAATTGTGAATCATGATTTAGGAGAACTATTCAAATTTCAACTATTGAGCTATGTATGTATTTAAAATAGTTTAAAGAGTTGTGAGTTGCTTTGATAATTCAACTCATTTAGATGAATTGAGTTGTAGGAGTTGAATCTCCTAAAAGATTTGAAATTCCTATCTCTAATAATGTAAAATATATATTCTATAATCTATAATATTATAAGACTCAAATGTATAGGATTTGAATATTTATTTTTAACATTGTACACAACAAGTCAACATGGAAAAACGTATTATGTAATAATATTATCAGATGTTCATTGTAATAATTAAATAATATAATGCGTTTTGAACCACAATCGATTCGTCGGTGTTTCTATTGAACATGAAATCGTTGACGACTTAGATATTGATGATCTCATCAAAGAATTTTCATTTTTAAAAGCAAGAAAATTAAATGATTAAAGTTAAGATTAAATTAATAAGAATTGTATTTATAATTTTATACATATTATATTGTATTTGTATCTATATCTATTTAGTATTTATTTATTATTTTAATATGATTTTTATTTTACCAAAAGAAAAAAAGCTAGTTTCTCCTGTTTATATAGAATAATAATGATCAAATAACAGAGGCGGCAAATATAAGTCTTGCCTACGTATGAAATATTACTAGAGCCGGCCCTGTAACACAATAATATTATGTTTGAAATAATTCAAATAGATTTTTTAAAAATAGATGAATACAAATGTGGTGCTAAAAATAGGTGTTGTTAATTTGTCAGTTGTGTTGCGTATGTATGCACCGAAAGTATTGAAAATTTAAAAATTTCACGAAATACATATGCATTTCTGTATCCTCTAAGTACAAAATTTCTCCAAATATTTATTTCAATATAAGGCAATCCGACCGTAATATTTAATGTTATTATTGATTTTATAATAGACAAATTGCTTATAGTATATAGGTCAGGCACGTTCCAGACTATAATTTTTTTTGGGGACGCGATTTTTTTTTATATTCATATTTTTTATATAATAGTTATATTAAAATCAAATTAATTTCCGACTTTTGTATAGTATAATATAGTCTTTCGGAGGGGGGCGTTCGCTCCAATCGACCCCCCTTAAACACGTGCCTGTATATCATTTTCATTATATTTATAATATTACAATTTAGATGAAAATATTATTTAATATATCGGGTATTTATATCAAGGTTTTATATCGATAGTTATTTTGAATATTGGTTAAAATAGTATCGCCGATTTTACCATCTTTAGTAAAATGTCCGTGATTTTTGTACTACGGGATAAATATCTTAATTAGAAAATTCTAAAAAAGAAATCGAAAATAATTTACTGACCGGTGAACAGTGTGGCTCTTTGAATATCATCATATTGCAAGTTTTTAAAAAAATTGCTTGTTCTCTTCTACAAAAAGGTTGCCGGTCCCTATTATATTATAAGTATAAGACAAGAGCGCCTATAGATAGAAGAAGCAGAAGGGCCATGTCCTCCCCTATTTAGCAGCCTATGTGTTTGTATTGTATGTATTTTAATAAATATTTAAAATATAAAAATTTTTTCAATAAAAATCATTATTTATGTAAGTAATAATAGTTTGAAATTTCGAATATTGTATGATCTAAAGACGCATCACGCAGGGGTATGTGATTCCTCATATTCATTTTTTTTTAAAAAAATATTATTGTCCCCAAGGCCATAATATAATTATTTTTACCGGAACGGTTCGAAAATAATAATATTGTACACCTATTTATTATTTTACCTAATTTATATAGACAAATTAAATAGCTATACTTTTAATAGGTATACGAGTATTAGTATTATCGTTGATTATAGTCTGTTCTATAATCAATGGTATTACATTTTAATTTTATATAAAGAACTATATTTATAAATTTAAATAGGTATTTTTAATCAATAAAGTGGTGATTGTCTATTTAATAATGGTTTATTAATAATAATAATAAGTACCTGTGCGTGTGACATGTGCCTGGAATTATAAACAAAAAAATAATGATCATTGAAAACAAAACTAAAAATAGTCAGAATTAGAAATAAAATTATTGCTTATTGACAATCAAAAAGTGCTACAAAAATAAAACATTATTGTGATTATTTATTAATTTATAGTTTTGTACTGTCGCGTCGTGTTCTCGTCCCATTACTAACTTGCTATAACAATAATAATCTAATATTATGTTAATATATTTTGTAATTTCTTGAATTTTTAATAAATCATTATTAAATTGTATACTAATGTGTATTGTGTATATATTTAGGAAAGGGGCATACTTTTAAATTTTTTACAATAGAACACATCGCTTATTTTTTTTGTCTCAAATTCAAACACGAGTAAACATAGGGCGGCCGCACACGAACAACTCTTTGTTGCGCAACTGTTTTGTGGTTTTGTCTATTCCACAAATTCCATAAAGTCAAATGTAGTTCCGCACACGGAGAGACACAAATTTTTAGTTGCTCGAACCGAGAGGGTGGTTTTGAGGTTCAAACCATCATCAAATTAAAATGAACATTTTTTTATTTACATTGATACCGGCTTTTACTTATTATTATATTATTTTACATACCATTATTGTAGTGATATTAAATTTTTAAGTTAAAGCCACCACCATAATAAAATCTATTGGGAACAAGGCACAACCCTGAGTGAAAGGATATAATATAAGAATGACAAAATCTTTCGAAAAAATGATTCTGAGTTAGTTAGTAGCTCGGTCGTAACATATTTACTTAGATAGGTAATATTAATTATTTTATACAAATACATCTCAAACCTATAAAAGTATAAACTCTTATTTATATTCTAATTTTTAGGCCATTACTTTATTTCATGAACTGTAGTAAAAAATTAGTTTTTATGATATTTCCTTTTTTCATTATTTCTAGATATTTTATCCTTATGTAAAAAAATGTAAAAATGTTCATTTCTTATTGAAATATTTTACTGTAATAAATAATGTTAAACATATTGAAATCAATATTAAAAATATAACAATCGTTGAATATATATTATAATTAAATATACAATATTTATAATAAACATATTATATAAATTATCATATATAATATTATAAAATTTTTTTTTTCCTAGCTTTAAAATAATCAATAATCAGTAAAAATATATTAATTTTAAAATTATCTTCTATCACATATAACCGTCTACCGCCATCTACTTCATCATAATGTAGTTTAACAAAATGGAATCGTTTATTAATGAAGTTATTAGAAATATTCCATTTACTACAAAGAAATTTTGTATTTTAATATTACGAAATATATTTTTAACGATACCGTAACTTGCACAACGCAATCATAAATTATAATATAATTTCATCATAAATTCTTTATTCGTGATCGTTTCATTATGCTGTAATTCTATTTTAGAACATATCAATAACAAGCAATAACAATATTACTCTGTAATACACACAAACACACATTTATTTTTAATTATTATCCATTTTATATTTTCGTCCCCCTTACTCCATAGAATAAAAAAATATAATAATAATACCATAAAGCCATAAAAACCATAGACATTTAAACAGATTATATTGTAAATTATGATAAAAACATAAACGGGCAATTTCTTCAATTTTAATTATAAGAATGACATTAACATTAAAGTATTAAGGTACGTACGTATTTGAATATTTTTAAAATTTAAATTATCAATTTTTATTTATAACTCTTCGTACAAAATGATATTCTTTAGTTATAGTTCCATTTTCCATAATATGTTATTTTGGAAATAGCATTTGAGTATGGGCCCCCTAAAATCTAAAAGTATGTGAGCCCTTGTGCAATGAACCCGCACCACAGTTTTTACAGCACTGAATACCATTAATATTTCACCACTAATTTCTCCGAAGACCGAAAGGACGAAAGAGGAACGCCCGAAATCGACTTCCCGCTTTTAAAATTTAGTTACCCATGAAAATAATTTAAAAGTTGCAAACACTGTTCAATGGTTTGTTGTTATCTGTCAGCTGTGAGTCGGTGACCAAAGCCAAACCACAGAATAGATCAAAATCAAACCATCTAAATTTTGTTTATGTACCTTTTAGGTCATAATTATGTTTATTATTGGAAAACATACTGTTCAAAGTAAAACTACCCTGGGACTTGAATTTAATTATGTTGCCAACAAATTTATTGTTCACCGATTAAATTTGTAGACTTGTAGTATAGGCAGAAATCTGGGGGAGGGGCTTGAGAAGGCTTAGCACCCTCAAATTCCAAATTAGCCCCTCAAATATAGCATTAAAGAACTCACTTAGCTATTGTTATATTATTTATTTGTTGTTTATTAGCCCCCCCAAAAATTTCGGTGGATTTCCGCCTATGAGTATTTAGATAACACATTATTTATATTCTTCATAAATATTGTAATATAGTTGTCCTGCGCTGATTTCTCATTAATATATCATTTGATATAATGTAATTATACTATTATAGTAAATAATACATAATATCTATTTCATAAATAAAATTTATAGGCTAGTGGAGGTTTCTGCATAGATATTATTGATTTTATAATATCAACATTGACACACATTAACAAATATTATAATAAGGATTTCATTACAAATGCTATCTCGGCTTTTATTTTGTGATCTATCAAAACACATTATATATTTACATAAAATTATTAGGTAGGTAACTATCAGGTTTTAATACCGAAGAAAAAACAAAATTGAGTTTTTTAATAAAATATAAAATAATATGAGGGTACCATTAAATTTGGAACCATACTTTTCCACCATAATAATCAAACTAAGTAATATAATATAAAAATAATGATAATAATATTGCTGTTCTTATACTTATGGTTTACAGTATTTTCACTATTTCTTTAAATATTATATAACTCATTAAAAGTTAAATATGAATACAATTATATCAAAATTAGATAAATAATGTTATTATTTTTTACTTAAAATATGGAATCAATGTTAAAATTTATTTATATTTGACAATACTATTTACAATTTTAGAGCATATATTTTTTACTTTGCTATTTAGCATGTTTGTTTTCATTTTATTGTAATAAGCTCAATATTATTTATACCACATCAAGATTCATAAAATTATATATAGGTATATAAAACAATATCTGAAGATTAATAAACGTCACATTTATTGGTTGTGTATTTTAATATTTAACAATTTTTGTTATTTTTAGCTAAATTAATTAAGATACAAATTAATTATTCAACAAATGTGTATTATATTATCATATGTATAGTTAATGAATAGTAATGACTAATGAGTAATGGAAAGGGTAATAATAATACAAAATTAAAGTTGGTAGTAGTTATGAGAAAATTGAAAAGAGGCATATTGAATTGTGACTTTATGAGTTTGTAATTTTTAGGAGTATTTTACAGTTTACATTGTCTCTTTAATCATGTTTTAGATATTGGGCAAGTATATTACGTAAGGATGCACATTAGATAGCATTTTTTGTGTTTTTCTTAATACTAGAAAATATATATATAATGCATAATATTATATTATGGAAAATGCACTATATTTGTATGAAATAGTAATATTATAGGAGGGCTAAGTATCCTCCAATGTTTTCCTATATATAAAGAAATATTATGGTATAACCGTATAAGTATACTCATTAAACATATTTTATAACATTTAAATTTGAAATTACTTTCTTTATAATCTGCAAATATAATACAAGTATTATAAAATATTTGAGTAGCTTATTAATATTATTTTAAGTACACCTTAATTGTTTAGGAAAAATCATCTTAAAATTATAATTAAAGTTGTTTTTGTGAACCTTTAAATTTTAATAATTGATGTAACTTTTTAACATTTTATTAACTTTTAGATACAATTTTAAAATATTATAATATACTGCTAGCATCATCTGAATGAACGGAAAAAGACAATTTCTAAACACATATTCTCAGTTTCCCATAAATATTTATTAAAATTATATTTACTATTCTTAAAATTTAAAAACTTAAATGAAATAGTGGTAATTTTTTGTTAAATTTTATATAAATTTTAGATATTTTTTTTTTATCAATAAACTAAACCATATACTTTAGCATTAAATAATAATATACAATTTTAGGCACATATTTTTATTATTAAACATTAAAAATTAAAAAAAATATCATTAACAAAAACAGCTGGTAGAATTAGAAAAGAGTAACAAAAGAACACAGAACAAATTATGTAAATATAAATAAATAATAA
Source organism: Eriosoma lanigerum (assembly GCA_013282895.1). Taxonomy (NCBI): domain Eukaryota; kingdom Metazoa; phylum Arthropoda; class Insecta; order Hemiptera; family Aphididae; genus Eriosoma; species Eriosoma lanigerum. The sequence goes on along the minus strand of CM023357.1, from coordinate 37,810,474 downwards.
AAGTAAAAAAACAGATCATAAAATTTCAAAATAAACACTAGGTTAATTATTAAATTGTTAGCTCATAAGTTAGCAAAATCACTGTAATTTATATATTTACTTATTATTATTCAAAATAAAATTATTCCAGAGTCTTGTAATGCAAAGCCATGTATGATTAATTAAATTACAATCAATTTAAATTTTGTTAGTTATTACTCATTATTTATATGGTGGTAAAGACCACAGAGTAGTTGTCTTATCGGCACTGGTACTCAAAAAAGAAAAGTCTGTAGGATGCCAACGTCCAGATATGACTTTGTCCTGATGTTGGGCAACCACTACACTTGGCAACGATGTTGTCAAATCACCTGTAAGACAGAATATCGTATTTAGTTTTAGTTGGTTAGGTTTAAATAATAATATATTTTAATATAATAGTATAATTTATATAATATATAATATAAAGGTTAAATACTAATCATTTGCTAATAATCTGTTATTGACAATCAAACATGTAAATATTAAAAAGTCAGTTAATTTGGTTCTATAAAAAAATATCACATTTTGAGTTATTTGAATTTTTACTAAATTTTACAGAACCACAACTATTTTAAGTCACGTAATGACAACAATTATCTCAACATTAATTGTATAATATACTCGAAGTATATATCTATATTAATTGGTGCATATGTGCAAAAATTTATATTTTTGTGATTTATAGAACTTATTTCTAATAGCTTTTAGAAAACAAATACTTTTGTCTATCAAATATATTTTAATAGAAACAATTTTCTGAATATAGATCACTTAAAAATTTCTTTAAATAATCATTTGAATCATTTAATTTCTCATAAAACTTTTACTGAAATCGCCTTGTAATTTAAAGTAAAATTATTTATTAGTTACCTTGCAAGTCAGTAAGCACTAGCTTGTTGTCATATCCACCGGTCAGAAGATAATAAGCACTAGGTGAAAAACGCAATGAGCGCACGTCAGCTGAGTGTGGCTTGAAACATTGCAAACTCCTTGAACCTCGAATGTCATACAGAACACACGCAGAGTCCTCGTGGCCACTAACTAAAAGTCGACCAGATGGTTCCACACAAACAGCTGCCACTGGAGATCCTTGCTATTATTAATACAAATAAAAATAATAAAATAATACAAATAAACAAATATGTTATTAATTATAATTGTAGGTAATTTTAAAATTAAAACTAAACCTCAATACAATATTTACAAAAAATAAAATTTGTAAAACATTTTACATAATGTTTAAAATGATATAAATTAGAATTAGACAAATTTGGTCTTAGGTTTAAGTAAAAAACGCAACGAATGCACATTATGCATATATGTTGTAAATTAATAGTTTTACATCATCTTTTCCCATATGTTGCTTGGCTAGTAACAATCAACATATCTCATGGGGAATCGAAAATGGTTCTTGGTTAACTAAAACTTCATATTCTAGCTAACCAAATTATTGGACTTTTTCGGGTAAGTGTAGCCAGAGTAAAGTCCAGACGGCATTACGCGTAAAAACCTGAGTCGAACCAAGAATCGAACTGAGATCCTTGTGTGTTTTAATTACTCGGCCAAGCTAGACTCTATTTAAATGCATATAATATGTGTAATAATGTTATACGTGTAACACCTTTGTGTCCACATTTTATTGACATACACATTCATAAGATGAATTTTAACAATTTACTACCTGTACCATAATTTATACCCCAAATCATAGTCGCCTTCTTTAAAATATATAATAGTGATGAAACTGAAATCCATATTATAAAATAAAAAAATGTTTATAGGTAAAAAAGGTACTTGTAAATTCCGTCAGGAATCGTCTTCAAATTAATTTCCATACTTAAATTCAATAAATTGTGCTGCCTTCATTTTATATGCAGGTGTTTAATACTCGTTGTCTGTTGAACAATTTATAATTTCTAACTGTTGTTAGTAACCCTAAATCGCTATCCCAAAAGCCAATATGAAATTAGTCTAATATGATTGTTTTCACATTTTGTAACCAGATTAAATACATATATTATTTCTAAATATTACTAATCTATAAATGTATGAAATTTCATCTGATAACATTGAGTTGTAAAAACGAGATAAAATTCGGTTCGAGGGCAACTTACAATTAAAACACAACTGTGTAATAGTTTACATAATATTTACGAAACGTGTATTCTTTTGTATCTGTATATTTTTCCGGGTGGAATTTACGATTACCCATTAGATTCGATATATAGTTTGATCTGCACTTGTGTTATGTATTTATAGTATAGCTACTAAGTAATAAGTATATATTATGATATAGGTACTAACCCGATTAGTCAAAGATGTGTTCGGGGTGACGACATTTACGCACCCTCTTGTCCGCAAATCCCAAAATCTGATGGTCCTGTCATGACTTCCACTCACAAACATTGCTCCTCCCCAATTATACAATGTCAATATGTGTCCTGAAAAGAATCATTACTTAATTAATTCACATTTTAAATTTCTATAGTACTATTTGTGCGTCACGAGTGTTTCTTTTTTACAATCCAATAATATGATAAATCAGTGACGTGTCTAATAATTTTTAAAGGATACCTAAACAAAATAATGTTTATTTAATGGATAAAAAAACTAAAGCTTTAGTGATTCTCTCTTTACTTTTACAATAATCATTAATCAGTAATTAATAATAAAGATTATTTTTAAAAGACACCGTCACCATGTATAACATTAAATAATACAATTTTTGGTTAGTTTTATGTATCAATTTATATTGTTTACATTTGTATCCATATTTGTTTTTAGAAAACTGACGTTTACGTGTAAATTTTCTGAAACTAGAAAAAGTATTGTTTTAAATATCTTCCCTGTAAGTGTTATTACTGAAATAATATCACTTTGAATGACACTAAACGTGTTCGAAACGTTAATTTTCTAAAAATACGTTCCAAGTTCGGTGTTTTTATATTTGTAGTCTCAACAATATTTGGTGTAGTAGACGAGTTAGTGAGTACCTAATAATTGAATTACTTACATCTAAATATTTGTAATGAAATTATATCTGAAAAATTATAAAGTGGTATTAAACTGAAAATTGAAAATAATCCTATCATAAAAAGAAAAGTAGAAAATATAGAGGGAGAATTTGCCAATATTGAAGATAAATTAAATAACGAATCATATAACGAATGAAGATTATAGAAATTATAAACATTATATCAAGTCAGAAAACACCACTGAACATTATTATTTTTGTACTATACAACATTGTACAAGTACAATACCAACATTCAAATTGGTGAAACGAGTGTATGTTTATAAACAGTACTGTAGATATTTGGATATTCCGATGGTTTTTTTTTTTATTCGAAAATAATATTTGATAAAAAGAACCTAAGTTAGTGGAACATTTAAAGTGAACAGACTATAGATATAGAATTCTATTAATGGAAGTTGTTTATAGAAAAGTTTAAAAACAAATTCTGGAATAATGAGTACAATCAAATAACTAACCTAAATAAAGTATTGATAACTAGTAGTTATTATTATGAAAAAAACACCGAACTTAATACTTAAGTAATTTAGTAAATAAAATAATGAAATGTTCAACGTCTTTAGTTGATGTAGATAATTTTACACTCATGGCTAAATATTTTGAATAGCATAGCCCAATCAAACAATTGAAAGACTTAATTGATACGCACTTACGGTAAGATAGTATATTAGAAAGTTTAAAGATTAATAAGAATAAAAATAACGAAGAAAATCAGAAAAATAACTAACCTAACTGGAGTAATAGTGGAAACTATAGAAATGGATGAAAAAATACAAGTAACTATTAGTATAATAATAACAAATATAATAAAAACCATAAATACAAAGCGAATAAATAACAACAAAGAATTAAACAAAACAATGGATAATATAATGATCAGCGAAACTAAATACAAAAATCCCTTCGGGAGTAAGGGAGTAGACAAAATCAGATTTAAAACCGAAAATAGGATAAGCGAAAAACATTACAAAAAGTGGCTAATATTGTATTAGAAGATAATAAAGACACAATAGTAATATAGATTCCCCCAGAAATTTAAATGTTAGATTTACGAACATATTACATATATCTTGTTATGTCTATACTAAATTCACACGGATACAACATAACTATTTGAATTATATTTAACAAATGACCATTTAATCATGACAAACTATACAAAATAATTTTGTTATTGGTATAATAATGATAAATATGGGGATATAATTGAATATAATAGTGTAGTCCATCTATTTATTTATGATCTTTAGGTTATTACACATTTGCACGATATACAAAATGTAATTTTTACCACTTTGTTCTTCGAATTTTGTTATATGCTAAAATTTACGCACCGGAATGGCCACTAAGCGCCTGGTAAGGTTGTCCGGTCTCGCAATCTGTCACGTATATCTTGCAGTCGCCCGCGCCACCGCTGATCAGTAGACTACTCCTGTTGGACGTATCTTCGATGAAACATACGTCCCTGACCGTGCCGTCATGCATGGCCAATTCGATTTCCTGGCCTTCTAGGTTCGATGTGTCCGCGTTGAACTTCATTAGCTTGACCGTTTTGTCGTTGCTTCCTGTCGCTATTAGTGAACCGTCCGGCGTCCACGACATGCAATATATCGATCCCTTATGGTGTCTGGTGCGTTTGAACAATACAGTCGGCTGTTGAGCCACGTGATTCTCTCTGTAAAAAGGTGTATACCGAAGTTAGTAAACAATATAGATTTTCCAATAAATAATTTATATATTATACATATCATCATAATAGTGGCGTGGGGTGTATAAATCTCAATACTCTCCTCATATATTTTTTTTGGTTGTTTTAAGTTACGCATGCAATTTTTATTTAAATTGATGATTATTTTTCACCCAAAACCTATTTTTAAGTATAGTTACTACGTCATAATAATATGTATGTAGGTCTTTACAATTATTTTATTTACTGATTCTCTTATTAAAAATTCATTTTTTGTCCCAATCAACAACAAATTAATTAATTTTCAGCACATATGGGTAATTAATAAATAAATGATCTGGATGCTACTTTTGCTTTTAAACTTAGTTTTAAACTACGTAGGTACCAATAATAATGTAAATAAGACATTAGCTACATTTTTCATTAGTACGTTCTTGATTATAATATGCAACTTTAGTATGGTACACGGGATTCTATATTCAAATTCATAATCTTTCTAAAATTCAGAATAACTTAGATTTTTATGTTTCTAAAGCAAAGTGCATAGAGTATTTCATTTTAATCATGATAATATACACGTGATTCTATCTTGTAGGAAATATTCCAAAGTTTAAAATTTCTTTATAACTGTGTAAGATTTATAAAAGAATAGATTGTAAGATTGTAATATCGTATTTTATCCAGAATTAATTGGACGGATTAAACTTTAAGATAAATTCTCACAACTCTAGATAAAAATCATCTTATATGATATTTTACCCATCTAAGATATCAAATATATATATATATATATATAGGTGTGTTATTTTCTCTATCATATAATTTAATGTATGTACAGACAGTTACATAAACAATGAAAATTGACTGCATTGATAAAGTATCTCTATGTGTTTATTAATTATTTTGTACTCAAATTTATTTATTGTTATGTATATTGTATAATACTATAATGTATGTACCTTAATCTATTATCTTTAAATATTTATTATTAACAGTCTTGTATAATAAAGTATCTATATAGATATAAAGTCTAATATAAACTTATTATTTAAAATGGAAATTAAAATTTATTGCATACGTGTAATAAACGATATTGTTTTTTGTAATATAGTTAAGATACACATTATTTTCGTATACTAGATTGTATGATATCTTCCTGTACCAAACAAAACACTTAAAAATATTAAAGTTCGAAAATAACATCAGACTGCAAAATAAATTACCAAAAAAATGTCATATCTTATTATGTTACCCTGATCACCTCCCTCAAGCATTTCCCAACATCCTATTAGTAAATTGCTACGAGTGAGAATAATACAACATGATCGTAATCTTAATAAACAAACACAATTATCTGAACAGAATGAATTTAAAAATGATTTCTGTGGTAGACTGATAGGTCAAAAATAATTGTTTCCTGAATTAAAGTCTTTTCAAAAATGTATTCCTAGTTACACAACATTACCACAAGTACAAATAAATATACAGGGTGTTTCTGAAATGCATGAGGAGACTAATATAAGCATATTCAGTAGGATGAGCAAAATGAAGATATTTTTGAAATTTTTGTCCAACTTCAACACCTGAATTTTATCGATATATCCTTAGAACGGTATCTTGAATGTAAAAATAAATACGAATATATTATTTCTTGCAAAGTTCTCATACAAATCGAGATATAACATGGTTTTTGAGCTTGTCGCGCGTTTTTGACGCTTGGTGTCGCCAGAATCAAAATAAATGGTGTGATATATCATTTTGTATGAGAAATTTGCAAGAAAAATGGTAATGTAGTTTATTTGTTCTTATTTAACACACCTGATTAATTAGAATAATTTTTACATTACAGAATAACAAAAATCAAGTGCAAAATATTAAAAAAAAAAATTTATTTTATAAAATGTGTCTAATGTTCCCCACTATTCACATACAATAACATTTTAACATTTATAAATTATAGAATTTATTGTTATTAAATATTAATAATAATAAGTAGGTATAAACTATAATATCTAACAAGTTATCGTTATATTAAAAACTGGAATTCCAGTTTAAAGGCATTTATCTATTTTATCATTAATTTATGAGTTTATGACATTATACCTATTAATAGATACCCATTTACAATATTTTATAACAATTTATAATACTTAAAAATTTAAACACTTAAAACTAAAATTAATAACAATAAATTCTATAATTTATAAATGTTAAAATGTTGTTGTATGTGAATAGTGGGGAACATTAGACACATTTTATAAAATAATTTTTTTTTTTTAATATTTTGCACTTGATTTTTGTTATTCTGTAATGTAAAAATTATTCTAATTAATCAGGTGTGTTAAATAAGAACAAATAAACTACATTACCATTTTTCTTGCAAATTTCACATACAAAATGATATATCACACCATTTATTTTGATTCTGGCGACACCAAGCGTCAAAAACGCGCGACAAGCTCAAAAACCATGTTATATCTCGATTTGTATGAGAACTTTGCAAGAAATAATATATTCGTATTTATTTTTACATTTAAGATACCGTTCTAAGGATATATCGATAAAATTCAGGTGTTGAAGTTAGACAAAAATTTCAAAAATATCTTCATTTTGCTCATCCTACTGAATATGCCTATATTAGTCTCCTCATGCATTTCAGAAACACCCTGTATAAGTATTAAATATATTACTCAATTATAGGCGGTATGTAGTTATGTGACTCTGAATTCAAATATTCTTTGTAAAAATAGTAGATTAAAAAAAAATGTTTAGGTAAGTATATAAACATTTTTATGATTTTCTTGAAATATATCTATACCGCAACCGTTGTGTTGCGCAGGACGCAGGTGACAGTTTATGCTATATATTCTTAGTTTATATCAAGGTTCACATAACTCTATACATTTGGGAATTGGTAAGTAGTTTTAAATGTCCATAATCACTGTCAACCGTACACTGAATTACAAATTTTATAATAAAAAATAATATATTCTTCAATATAGAAATGAAAAACATTCTCTATGACCTTATATACTTATTTAATATTTGATTATTATACAAGCAGAATATTTGTTTAAAAGTTTTTCTAAAACACATTACTTTTATGCTATACGAATATTAATTATATGCAATTAAATATAATTTAGTTATTCTATTTTTTTAAGACTATTATTTTAATTATAACTTTTTACTTGGTGCCGTGTATTTTCACCGTTAAAGTAATTTAAACGTATTTTATAATGTGTATAGTGGTGTTAATAAAATACAGTTAATAAAATATTATAATGTTGACATGTCAAAACATTTAAGATGTAGGTAAAACATTATTACACGTTATATACATATTTTTAATTTATATTAATTTTACAAATTTTTTTTTTTTTTTTTTCATATATTTTATATACGAGTAAAATACATAAAACCACAAAAAAATATTGAAGTTTAAACTGATATATTTTATGTATATCGTCCTAAATTAATACATGAAAACCATAGTATTTACAGTTATACACATACCACAATATTTATAACTAACATAACATATTATTATAACACATTCTTGAAAACAGGAATTGAATTGAATCTACTTATCTTTTAATATGAGGAATGAGCAACTATAGGTATTATATTAATTAAAAGTATCATTATTATTATATTATATATATTATGTTTATTATATTATTATAATATATATATTATTATGTTATAATAATATATTATATATATTATTATGTTCTTAACGTGTATCTACTATACGTAAAATGTAAATAAAATGTTATTTTGTTTTTTTAATACTTACTTACAAAATACAATTAATACGAATATTTTTAACTGCATTCCTATAAAATTCCAATTAATAGTTTTATTTTATTTTTTTTTAAATCATATTTAAAGCTAATATTCATTTATTAAAACATAAACATGTATTTACCATTTTTAATTATTTTAATAAATTTCATGTAATTATTGAAAAACTATAAATGCAGACATGCAGTTAGACATTTATGGATGATACATAAAAAACTCCTTTTTTTTTATAAATATATTATAACGACAACTAGTAGGATTTATTTTGATTTATCAAAATAGGCACTTAAGAATACAAATTCAATTTAATTTCTCCTGTCGTTTCTAATTTAAGCCGACAACTGCCGTTGTAGTTTTAAAAATTCGGATATATTTTAAATTAAAAACATAATACATAATTTTACCGTAATATATGCAGTTTTGAGACATGAGTTACGAGAAAGTTATAATACGCCATGCTTAAGGGCATAATCATTAAAATTGTTACAGGAGTTAGGTCTACATCATCGCAATAATTATTGATATTTTTTGTTAATTTGTATTTGTTTGGGAACACTCGACATCGTTTACTGTATGTAGCAAAAGAAAGTTGATTTTTTTCGATGATTTAATTAATATTAAATTATTAAATTGATTAAACAAATATATTTAAATATCTCTCCAATAAAGATTTACACGGTTTGCGGTATAATCGAGATAATATCTTAATCACACTAATGTATCAAAAATGTTAAAAAAAAAGTAATAAAAGTCAAATAAACGCGATAATATTTACATGCTTATGTAAATAGACATAATACAGATATATACCTACTCGTTTCAGAATCCAAGCAGACTACGTAATGATAATTACTATGATGCATTTTTTTTTTACTATGTTTTCTTATTATTCGTATGAAAAAAACGCATAAATTTTGTCGATGACGACCTCTACGAGGTTGTATTAGTATGAGTATATTATAAATAAACAATAACAATATCTAGTTAAACGAATGCGTATGCTACACACGTATAAAGTCATTACCTGTAACACTTTAAATAACTAATAATGATCGCCTACAATATTTGCGGTAAAGAGAAGCGAAGAATAATACATAACATTATATACGATAATTTGGCGAAAGTGGTAAAAAATTTTAAATAACAAAAATTGGTAATATAATTATTATTTTTTTATTCATCTTCATCTAACGTGTTCGCTTTTCACTGACTGATAACATTATATATATATATATATATATATATACTTCGACTCCGACGGTCATTGCCATTATATCATTAAATAATTTAATATACTGTAAATCTTGAAACGCGATTAGTGAAAGGTGATATTTAAATGTCGGGTCGCGCGAGCTGTGGCTTGACTGGCCCGGAAGGAAGTGTTTATTAATTATTATTTTTCGTTCCTATATAATATGTTCACAATGAGATATTTCCGCGGCAAACAAATTATAGTTATTATATTCATGTATATTATACAACACGATCTGATATTTCGATAATTATATATCAACAAAAGATAACACTGATCGTCGTCGTCAAAACGATATACGTCGCCGATTTTGTGCGATTTATATAATATTTGACATTTAAGATTTAGCAGTCACCCGGAAGGAAGTAAACGATATTATCATATGATCCATAGAATCCGGTATCGGAACGTTATAAAATCTTTCTCGCGATAATCAAATGTCAATACAATAGTTTATGTTAAATTTTATACCTATTACAGCTTATACCTTATATTATTCCTTATATTATTACCTTATATTCCAAAGTCCAGTTTAGTATTTATAATGAAGTCGAATTTACAGGTTTTTTATAACAAATAAATGCTGACGATGTAAGTTAATTAAAACATATGGGTTGGTAAAATAAAATATATAATATACATTATGTTAGATACGTTACAAACGATCTCGAATATACCTGTTAGAAAATAACAATTCTGCGACTAATAAAAAGGATTTATTATACTACTTTATACAGTTTTCAATGATGTACTAAAAAATATTAATAAATAAACATTGTAATAGGTACGCAAATACGCAATTTTATAAGTTTATGCAATCAATAACAAATGGAAAAACAGGGTCAGAATATTATATAAATATATTATAGACACAAAACTGCATATTTTGTTATAAATAACATAATTTGCAGGTAAAAATGTATAATTTTTCAGACTCAACGTAGTTGAGACCATTCAACTGCACACAATTTTTTGGAATAATATTACACATAATTAAAAATGTATTGTATCAATTAAATATTGTAAATAATTTTAAAATACAGAATGAACACGGTTAATCTCCAAAAGAAGACTAAATAGTATTAATAGTATAGCGGATAATATGTTGTTTTCTTTTAGTAAATCTATGAGCTATGACAGTAATGGCTAATTATTATCAGAAAATCACAGTCACTTTTTTTTTTTATTGACCGCGTTAGAACATTGACATTGTTCACGAATAATAAAATATAATGAATAATGTATTGATTAATATAAATATAAATAATTAAAGTTCTGCTTTCAAAATATTATGAACATTTCAACAACTGTATTATATAAACTATTAAACATTATGACGTAATAATCGAACAGGAACAGTGGAATAGGAACTATATAAGTAATAATAATTCAAATACTACTTAATTGTTATCGAAATATTGTAATACGAACACTACAATTTCTATATTAGAAAAATATAATTATATCATTGGGTCATACATATTACACCTATATTTAATATTTTATTAACGCAGTAGGTAGTTTGCAGCAACTGACAATTGTAATTATTTCAAACATTGTCACAGTGATCAAGTTGTAATTACGGAACCCGTTAAAATGATTTTACGCTATCGATTTACCAGTTACCAGTTTTTCCGTAATTCAATTTATTAAATAAAATAACGTTTGTTACAATCAAAATTGGAACTAAACGTATTAATAAGACAGATTTACAACTGCCAACGGGAGTTTAACAACATAGACAAACCTTCGAACAGAGTAACAGATAAAAACATTTTTTAATGTACAGAGTACATGAAAAGTTGCACAATATTTTTTATAAGTTATGATTGTTACACAATATTACGTCGATTTTATTAAGCGGTTATGCGTACCTCTGATCATATTATTCGAATACCATTTTTGACTACCATTTAATTTGCGATATTTGATTTCGTGTTCACATTGAAATATAATTTTTTTATCACCTTCATTTTATTTAACTAAGTGTATTATAGGTTTCACCGTGTGGTATTTCAGATTCGAGAAAGTTCAAATGGTTTTATATTTTTGGATTATACATACCGCAAATCGACGAAATGGTATTTTGAGTAACATAAATCATAGTGGGTTATAGTAATAATAACATCGCTCGTGGAAAACACATTTTCCAACTGAGCGATACTCGAAGAGAAAAAAAATGACACTACTCGGTCATTAGAATAACATAAGCAATAATAGCTTTCACTCTGTTTTTAATAGCGACTAAGCACCAAAGAATATACACACAAATATAAGTATAATTTTATAAATATAAGACCGCTGCCGCAGTCGCTTCACTGATCACTGAATGGGCTTTTCTTTTTCTTCTTTTATGCTTTTTTTGCTAGCTCATTACTGAACAAATCGAGTAAATGATCGCGGTTATGGCTAACCTACAAACCGGACGACTTTTCTATATTATGATCAATTGATTATAAATAACGTTAGATTTCTTTGGACGCTAAATAAAAGTAAATAAAAAGTAATAATAAAATGGTGTAATTACGATATAATTTAATACCTATATAAATAATGAACGAAAAAGATCTGTCTGTTACGTATATAATATGTAGCAAAAATTTAGAATCACATATTATATTTATAATAAAATACGAATCCATATAAATATAATATATACTTTGCATAAATAATCATTAATTACATAATATTTGTAAAATAAAACGAAATTCTCAACTATACGCAATAGTATAATAATTTGCAATATATATATATATATATATATATATATATATATCTACAATATTTTATTTCAATTAAATATAAAAATGAAAGATGTACTCTAAATAGGTACAATTTTGTCGATCAAGTGCCATCATTATCTTAGACATAATAATATTATGACGATAATAGCTCGATCAATAAATAATATCAATCATTTATGTATTTCAGTTTACTTTGCAAATATATTTGTGGTAAACCGTGGATAATATATTTTTAAATTTGTAATTAAGTGTTAAATCTTAAAGTATTTAATTTTTCACGTAAGTTATTATTAACATGTATAATAAAAATATCATCATAATAGTATCAAGTGTTGCTTAGTATAATTAAAAATAGTCAAATAAGTTCTATGGTAGTATTAAAAAAATTTAAATATTATTTCCTTTTTCTTTAACACTTATCGAGTTTTGATATACTAATGTGGTTGTAGGATTTGAATATAATAAATTATTACAAATTAGATTTCAAAAAAATGTATTTTTAGAGGTACGTATTTTTATTATTCGTACCTGGTAAATGTTTTTGCGTAGCGAGAATATGAGAATATTATTTATTTCTATATATATTACCTATATTAGAATTCATGACTCGTATGTCATATTGTATTATATATAATTTATAATTTATATTATACCTAATCTATTATATATTATATAGGTACTATAGCTACTTTTTATTGGCGAACGGTTAAGACGTGTAAAATCAAAACTAGATCCACAATTTACATTTTACACCTCATAGTGTACATGTGATGAGAAGACGTTTGTTTGTAATGCGTAGGTATAATGCTGTGAATGTATAATGCATAAATATACAGAGTGACTCTTCTTTCATCTTACTAAACATTTTTTTGGATGGTCTTATAATAGATACTATTATAATTTAAAAAAAATGTTTTTACTGTTTTCAGTAATTATTTAAAATAAATAATATATTAGTGTGTAAGTTATCTATATAAACAAAATTGTTTTAATTTGAATCAAATATATTGTCCAACACGAATAATCAGGTAGGTTAGGTAATAGGTTAGCCGTTAGGTAGTAAGCTATAATAGAAACATTCTGTACATAATAATATGCATATGTGCGTGTAATAAATAATATAATATAAGTATTCTATAATACTCATTCGGCACGACGACGTAATATTGTAATGCAAGTTTTGTCATATTGCTCAACGACCTGCGTAGGTACAATATAATAATAAAATTTATTATACGCGCTATTCCTGATATTTAAGTCACGAGACACGACAATGTCTTATAAATGTATTATAATATAATATACAGCGTGATTAGAATTTCGTGTTACAAAAACGTTGAGTTATACATATTCCGATACTTTTTAACAATTCTCTATTATATCAGTAACACGATATTTAGATCACCGATCGCCCTGTATATCGTATACAAAAATATATAAATATTAATTTGGGAAAATTACGCAACGTTCACACATAGTTCACAAATCGTGTAGCAATGACATCGTGATCATTAATATTTTTTGGGGTAGTAAATAGTAATGGGTAAGAAGTGATTGAATAATCATTGTAAAACGCGTAATAGTTTTATAGTTTGTGAATCACAGAGCCGTGCTTATAAATTGAATACATATTTTATATTTAATTATCTAATTTGTTTATTTTTTATGATTTATGAATACAACACAAAATTATATGAAGGTTTAACACCAATAATGCAATTACCCCAAAAATGTTTTAGCCTAGTAAAATAATTATTATTATTTTATCAATATAATATGTGTATGTATTTTGAATTAAAACTTGAAATTAACTCCATGATTCCCCTACTTGTGATAGTATAAAACACTCTGAATACATCTTATCTATAATTTTAATTTTTAGGCCCAGAAATTTAGCTTTTGCTTGGGCCCCAAAATCCTTGAGAATGTTTTAATTTCTTGTATAACTTGCTGAAACAATTCCGTTTTCTATTTTACTTTTTTTTATTGTATAATTTATACTAAGCAGACCTATTTTCAAAACAACTATTGTTAGGTATAGATGTAATAATAATAATTATAACATAACATGATGTCGTGAGACGCGAGTTAAATCAAAACGGGGTTTAAGTCTACCATCAGTAATCATAATGTGCACAATTCCTTGAAATCGTAAAACGCGAAACACCAAATAAAATATATTAAATTTATAATTTTTTTTTTTTTTTACTCCTTGAATTTAATCAAATTTATTTACAACGGCAATATAATATTATGCGTTAATGTTATGAGATCATTTATAAAGAGTAGGACTTTTTGTGGATTTATTTAGTAATTTAATATATTTGTTTTGAATCTATGATGTAATTAAACGGGGGTAAGATATGACACATTTAAGATTCATAGAAAATAGAAATAAAACGCAATGACTAAATTGCATATTTTTAGATTAAATAAGAACATTATTAAATATTATCCATGAAAGTATATTGGTATAAGGTATGGAGACACAGAGTAATCAAAAAATATTCTGTTATTAAAATAATGGAGATAATATAATATATAATATTATGTTTTATGTTTCAACATAAACACAAGAAATTATAATTATTCTGTATAATATAGGCATATAGGTTAGGTTAGGTTAGGTTATATATATATATAATATAAGTGATAGTATTATAGTGTATGAATGATTAAAAAATCACGTTAAATTATATAAATATTGCATAATAATCATATTTTATCCCAATAATATAATATATTAATCAATTGTATATATTAATACATTTTACAGTTTGATTTAGTTTCCCCTTTATTTATAAATAATATGTAATATTACGCTAACAGAAAAATTATTTTAATTTTAACAAAATAAATACTTTTTGTATACGTTAATTATTATTATAAAGTAGTTTGTTTTTTTATTTTGTACTCTTATTGGCTATTATAGATTACCTACACTGTACACTACTACCACTATGTATCAAATTTAGATACATTGAAAATTATCTACTTTTAAAATACTGTTCGTTTTTCGTAAAAATATAGCTATCTCATCTAATTTGTGAATAATTGAATAGCGCATAATTTATAATCGAACTTACAGAATACTATAGTTTATAGGGGTTAAATCGTGAAAACCTGAACTATGGTTAAATTAAAATTATATAATATATTTACATACATGCATATATTACATAATATACATATATTTTGTCATTTAAATAATATAAAACCGTTAGAAAAGTGCACGTGTAGAATTGTTGAAAATATATGGATAATATAATATACATTTGTGAAAGTTGAAATGTAAAAATAATCGTTTCCGATTTCTTAAAGATATATGAAAAAATTACCAGATAATCAGATTTTATACGGAAAAATAACATATTAGACGAATCTGAGAAATTAATATAATTCCCATAATAATTCGTATCAGGTAGTACAATAATGATTATAAAATAATAACAATTGATAGTAAATTGGTAATCGATACCGCAGCGGTAATGGTTTGGCTTGGCTGTGCGTATCGAATTATCGACGAGTGGACGGACGTTGTGGCAATTAAAGAGATGAGTATATAAGAGTTGGTGGCGTGCGTGAACTGTGGTAGTATATTATAATACAGGTATATATATACTATATTATGATTCTTATATTATCACGATATTTCATATTTTCCATAAGTTTTTCTATCAATTTTGTTTGCAAAAAAATTTTAAATTACGAGTACATCCGACAGATTACACGAAACCGCGACGTTAATAATGGAGAACTCGTCAACTGGAAACTGTGTCCCTTCTTTGGATAATTCAAACTGATATGTATAATATAAATGTTTAATTTAATCGAGTGATATCGCTGTATAGATTAGGCAGTAAGCGCCTACATGTACATCATATTATTATGTTCTATCACTCATATTCCTATGCAGGAAACGATTCAAAAAAACCGTCTAGTTATGGACCTGGTCTTTGAAAGAGGTATTACGTAATTTATTGAGATTAACTGACCCGATATCCGTGACTTTTGGATAAGCGCATATTCGAAGCGTTTTAGAGTTGGATCCAACTGCATACACCGAACCGTGTGGATGAAATTCTGCACACCGGACAGCCTGCACGTCCTCCAATCGGGTGACCGCTATGAACCTGGGTTTTCCACTCTGGTCGTTACCATTGTAGCCACTGCCGTCAAGTATTCCGTCGCCGGAGGTATTCAGCCCAGCCGTTTTGTTGCCACCAATGGCCGTTGTCATCGTCGTTGGCTGAAACAATTAAAACGTAAATAATTCATTGAACCTATTATAATTCATGTAATAATAATACTATACTAATTATTGACAAATTATTGTTCAAAGTTATATAATATGTTTAGAGTCATTAGACCATTGCTATCGTTTATAATTTTACATTTTCATATTTCATACATAACTAATCAGTTATATCTATTTTAAATTTGTTCTAATATCGTATCATAAATCGTATAAATACTAGGTATGTAGTGAAATACTATTACATTTTCTATACTTTTATATAATATTTAAAATTATAATTATATACTTAATAGATTTTATAAAATTCAGTAGGTATATAAAGAAGTAAAACAGACTACACAGAATACTTATATTATGATAATAATTAATAAAAATAACAGTAAAAATGATAAAATTGCGTCATATTTGTATAGAATCGTATACAAACGAGATCATTTTATGCCATGGATAAAATATGTTCGTTTACGTTCGCCTTGTTCTTCGAAATAAAGCTCTTGTCAGTTTTGACGCCTCACAATAAAATTTAGCGCATTTATTGAACAAAAATAGGATGACGATCCTCTGACGAGAACACTATACATGATGATCACACCGATCGGGGTAGGTCGCCGGACACGGTCTCGTGGATTTCTAGTTCGTGGCCGACACCAAATCACGTACGTATTTTATACGTATTGTCATTCATTCGATCGACTATGGGCGCTATATATTCATTAGTCATTACTCATATTAATATGTTCGGTTGTGTGAAAATAATTTTTTTTTATTTGGAACGTGATACGCGAACATAAAAATAGTATAATGTAAGTATATACAAGTTGACTCGGTGAAAATGTATGATTACATACAAATTATACATAATGTTTTGAAATTAATGAAGACTCGGGGCGAGCTTAAAAAAATGTATCCATTACATATTTACGAAAGGCAAATAAAACAAAATATATCTATATCAAATTTTTTTTTTTTTTTATAATCATTTTATGTAATTAAATGCCATATGCTATATACTTACATAGAAATATAAGATATGTTTACAAATGCGATAGTTACATAATATTATATAAGTATATAGCTAACTCAATTAAAAGAGAAAAACCTAGATAAATAATATATTTGAATTGTAATTAAAAACTATTTAATGAAGAGTGATAAACTAATAACAAATTTCTGGCATCTGTCTCAACTTAACAAGTACAAAAAAAAAAAACAATTATGTTATAGAAATTTAAGTTTAAAAATGTAATTTAATAAAATAAGCGAAATTAAAATTCGAAATTATTTTCAATACCTTTTTATGTTATATTTAAATATTTTTAGACATAAGTAATTATAAAATTGAGCATTTTTTGTTTATTTAATTAGGCGTTCTGCAGAATGCAGTCGTCTAATGCCAATTTCTCCTCAAAGCATTCCTTCCTTAAAAATAGGACAGTCGCACCTATATGAATTCGTACTGGAATATGTCGACTTCTATATCGGATCCAAGTAGACGACCCCGATTTTTATAAATAATTACCAACAAATACGATATATCGCCTCCCATATAACAGCGTCGTTTATGTTACGTGCACAATAGTGATTATATAAAATATATTTATATATTATAATATATAAAATGAAACGGACCAATAGACCCGCGGTTAGTCAAAGTCGGTCGAACGGAATGAATTGTTGTTGGTGGTGTGTATATTATAAAACATTGATGTAATATTATGATATTATTATATTTTATACACCGAATATATTATAAACCGCTTATTTCTATGCGTTTAAGATAAATATGTGAGCGCATAAGTTTATAATATAGAATATTTTAAATTTTTTAACTAAATCACTATATATATATATATATATATATTATAATACTATAGACTCGTATTATAATATTTATTTTGGTATATGTTTCGTTATACGTGCTCACGCAGCAACTTGAGGATCAAACGGAATATTGCCCGCGAGTGCTAGAAAACCCAATGAGTGGCCGATGTTTGAACGATAACTCGTCACCGTTAAACGCGTGTGGTGCCGAGAGAAACGTGTACAATTGGCATGTTCGACAGCAATACGGCAATTACGAAGCAAACAAATAAAATATACTATGATACAAAATATAAATAATAATAATTAAAAATCACGTTTAGATCGATAATGTAAAACTAAAAGAATACAATTTAAATTGTTTTTATAACATTATATGATAAATTGTTTAATATTATTACTTAAACCAGCAAAATGGTATACAATTATAAATATATCTACGTCCCAGTTCAAAATCCGATAACAGCAATTGTTGGCAATAATTATAATTTGTGTTAAGTATTAGTTATATAAGTAATGATGTATTTTGGTTTTTTTTAATGTTATACTGTTGTCCTGACATGATGCTCAGTTTATCGATTTTAATATTCATCCTATTCGCCTTTTATATTTAAATCAGTCAGAAATGAAAATTGTATGAACTTGTATTTAATAGACAACAGAAAATGATCAATATACCTAATTATATCATAATGTTTTACTTTTTTTATGTCATGAAATGTTATAACCCTCTACAGTAAAGCCCCTAATACATACGCAATTGCTTTTAAGACAGACATTTTAACATTACGTTTAATAAACTTACTTTTTAACCATAATATATTATATTACTTGTTTATTGTATTAATTTCTTTCAAAAAACTAAAAAAATTATGTCCCGAATAAATGAATTTTTGAGTCGTTAACGTTATTTATTTTTAAACGAATGCGTTGAAATTGGTCGACGTATAAACTACAACTGTATATATTAGCATCCAGTGACGCCCAAAAGGTTTATAAAATTTGTAATGCATCTACGTGAATAGTGAGTATAGGGTATGATGTACTAATTAAATGTTATTTTTCTTGAACTTTTTTGAATAACTTATTTTAATAACTGCAAATTAAATATTCATGAGTTCAATTCTTACACGATATTAATTTACTTTGTAAGTATACATATAAAAGTAATACTAACATACAAATATTAACTTATTGCAATTGTTATTATTTAAATAACGTTAATGCTTAATCATAATTACCTCTTGAGAATACCATTATATATATTTATAGATATATAATAAACTGGCATAATATGTATAAGAAATAGTTATTAAAAACTTTCTAAAAGAAAAGATCAAGTGAATTTTCATTCTTTATGTAAATATTTCAATGTGGATAATAATGTTTGACAATGAGTGATCAAGTGGTTGGTGTTTATAAACGTTTAAACAAATTATAATTATTTTCCATTTAATATGTATATGATTCATATTAATAAATATTAGAAAATTCATTATCGCATGTTTAAACATAATATAATATAATAATTATATATTATATAATTATTTAATATTACATTTTCATTTCGATTTGTTTAGCAACCTTAAATAATATATCGATTAAATAAAATTAAGCTCAAAACAGTAAATCGGTTATAAGATATATTATTCCTCTATGGTCATATTTCGATTTAAAAAAAAAAATGCTTTTGTGTGTAGTTATACAAAATCATCTTTAGTGTAAATGTAAAATCTATTACGAGTTAACATAATATCATATGTCACATAAATTCGTACCTACTGATATTGAATTATTTAGTAACAATTTCAAATTGATTAATTTCACTTATTCCATGCTATGCAGTATAAGAATTAAGTACACCATACTTTATAATCGAGACTATTTAAAGAATAGTTTAATGTACAATATAGTAAAATACATTAATAGAAATGAAAGCATTAACGAATATTTAGTTAAGTAAATCATATTAATGAAGATTATGACTTGGAGTATCAATGATCTAATGAAGAATAATTTATAAATTATATACAATTATTGTATAGAAATAAAATAGCGTGTTCTTAAATAATTTAATCCAGTCAATAAAAAATTACAAGCAAATAGTAAAATAAGTTTGATTTTTAATAGCACATGAATTAAACAACTACTATCAAACTAGATTTCTAGTATTTTTACTGTTTTTTTGTTGTTTTATACTAGTAACATACAAGTAACATTTGATGATGACAAAAGATGATTTATATAATATGTTCGAAATCATAAAATAAAACAAAATTAATACATTTTTATTATATTGCACATAGGTATGTCGCGTCGTCTTTAATAATTATTGTTCGTGAATCGTGTTTTAATAATATTATATATATATATTATATTTGCGTGAAAAACTTTTTGATGTAATTCACTATAATGTCATAACGAATATACAAGATAAATTATCCTATTATGATTTCTATATAGGAATTGGAAATTTAACGAGTATAGTATACTTTATATATATGTATATGTAAACACTCGGATTGCTTTCAAATGTACTTATATTATTATATTAACTTGACCTTTCTTCGTCCCCTTATCTGTAACGATATATATTCGTTTACATTTCTTGAGGTTTTTTACGCGCGTTTATATAAAATGTTAAGATGCATATATTCCTCTCTCGACACTATTGGCTGTAACCACCTTGTCACATAATAATATTTTATATATATGATAAAAACAAGTTTCTAAAAGTGAAACCCTACAATGGCATTATTTTTTTTCTTCTTCCGTGAGTGCCGTTTTAAAAAATATATATATATATATGCAATTAATATATTTACTCCGGTTTTGAAGAATTTTTTATATTTTTCTATATTATTTGCGGACAACCTTTAAAACAACAGCGAAAGTATCTATATCGGTGTAAGTACTCGCAGAATACAACAGCAAGTTACTCATCGTTACCTGACGGTACGATTTTCGATAATATACGGGGAAAAACAAGTTAGCCAGTTGTGCGAATACAGTTAAATATATGGTTTCGATATTTTTGCAAAAAGCACTTATGACAGTCGCTGTACCTAATGCTAATAATAATTATTTATTAATTATAGAAAAATAGACATGTGTTTATTATCAACGTCAAGCAAATAGTATACATCGTTAAAAAGACAATAAATATACATACATAATAATTTAAACCAAGTACAATATAATATTCTACAGATAAATAATAAATAACAGTCATTATAGGTAATTTTCAACGTGTAGATGATGGGCTCATATAGCAGGAAGTCAAAACGGGTTAAATATATTTAGGTGTAGAATTCCGGATTAAAACTGAGATTTAAGAATTTTGGATTTCGAGTTCTGGATTAAAATCAAGATTTATTTTTATTTTGGTTTCAATTTTCTGATTCAAACTGGGTTTTATTAATATTCGGGTATTAATCCATTATCACTTTTATTAATAATACAAATTATTTAGGTAAGTATATTTTATTAAAAAATCATCGTCGATGTACAAATAACACGATTTTATTTATATTTTAATTAAAATAGAAAATATTATAAATTTATAAGTATATTAGAATAAATAACAAAAATTGTAAGTGATATAGTATTATAGTGATATATCTATAAAAATGGAATTTAATGGAATACAAAAAATATTATCAAGAAAAATCTCAATTTTATAAATGTTTTTTATAAAATAGTGTTGGAAAACTTTGTGATCAAGAAATTTATCGAGCAAGGCATAATATAATGAAGATAGTGTATTGGAACGAGAAATAGATGTGAGACGTTCATATAGGTTCAAGTACTTAGGATCAGTAGTTGAAAATAATGGTAGTTCAGTGGAGATGAAAAATAGGATATAGATAGTTATAGTGATAGAAGGAATCGGGTATTTTGTGTGTAAAAAATATGCACGTGAACAAAAAAAAAAAAAATGATATAAGGATGAGTGAAGGGGAAATGATGAGAACACTAAGATAGATGTATGGAGGAAATGATTAGAGATTCTAGAATAAGAAATTAATACATACGGGGAAGCATAAGAGTTGTAATTACAGCGAAAATAAGATAGAATAGGCTGATATGGTTTGGACATGCTAAAAGATGAAAAGATACAGAGGCAGTCAGTGATAGTTGTTATTGAAATTAATGTAGAAGGTAAGAATGGAGAAAAAGCCGATGAAAAAATGGATATAATAGAGAAATAATATAATAGAGTGATATAAAGATATATCTGGTGTGAATGGACATGAGGCAGATTATTGAGATTTATAGAGGTATAGGACTTGGGTGGCCAACGCCATTCAGCTGGAATTGTTGGGAAGGTAAAGGGACGAAGAAGAAAATACAAATGACATTTAAGAAAAATAATTAAATATTGTTCAGTAAATATCAATTAAAAAATAAAAACAATTAAAATATGTCACTGATCCATATGAAAAAAAAACTAATTTCTAAAATTAAAAATCGAAAGTGTTAAAAAATAGACGTCTTATATATTTTTTAAACGTATTTTATTATGTTTACATTACTTATTAAATATTCATACTTTAAATAGTGATCTGCAATTAGTGAAACAAACGTACAGTTATAATCTGTAAATGCGATTACTTATATTGAATGTAAAAATACAAATCCTATATTAGAATCGTTTTAAATATATTTTCTAATCAATTACCGTACTAAATGTTATAATTTTAAAGTTTAATATTATATATATGAATAATACAAATTTAAAACATCGTTATTCCCAATTAGGTTCAACGAAAAATAGCATAGAGATTACTATCTATGTGACGCTTAAATTTTTCTACACATGTCACTACGGTCACTGCAGGTCAATATGTCCGCCGCATTAATAATTAAAGACTAAATCATACATAACGATTGTTATTATATTGACTTGAAATGAAAGCGATTAGAAAATATACGAGTATAATATCTATATTAAATAATAAAATTAGTATCGGTTCATTTAGTTGTCACTAAAATATGAGAATTAAACAAATCCACTAGAATACATTATGGTATAAATATATAATCTCGCTTTTACGGATCGTTAGTACGAATTCAAAACATTTTATTTATACTATTTATATGTAGCTAATAAATAGCTAAGGAGACTAAATAAACGGATCCAAATTATAGATAAACGTAAATTCAAAACTATAATACAGAATACGGTATTATATTATAACAATATTTTGCCACTTGTGTAACAGAATATAATTTATTATTATGGTTTTTGGTATATCTTTAGGTGTACTCTTTAGGTATACTCGGGGGGCAACCACACGCGAAACCGTATCCTTCCCGAAAACGAAAAAAAATTTGCTATGTGTAATGTGTATTATTTTCTAACACTGATCGTGGGCGTCCACTCATAATACAAAAATAAAATAGTATTTTCAAAGTAGACCTACATTTTATCTTTCAACATATAATGGTAAAATGGATAAAAATTTGTTTTCGACGTATGTAAACATTTTTGATATCCTTAATTTTCTTTAGATATAATGTGTATACAGTATACCTATGATAATTCTTTATTGAAGATTTTTTTATAGACCACTTTCAGTTAAATTAAAAAAGTTTTATTCTGATTGCGTACTATTAACAAACGATTCAATTTATTGCAAAGTCGAAGAGAGCAACTCTACATAAAACTTCATTAGCTATATGTAATAAAGAACATACGAATATACCTACGTATGTTAAGTAGCAGGTCGCCTCTAGTTATATTATAATGTGTATGAAAAATAAATAATAAACGAAACAATTATTTCAATTTTCAAGTCTTACGTGATGGAAAAATTCAAAATTTTTTACGGCGATGGCAGCGGCGTCGCGAGTCGAAAGTAGACTTTCCATGGATCTTCGCTTCCATGCGTGTCTATTCTCCTTGCCTGGTACCTTCATTTTGCGCCTGGGATTTCCGTAGTGACAACTCTTTTCGTATACGCCCCGGTAACCGGCGTGTACCGCGGTTCCAGTATCGTCAAGCTCGACAACCCGTAACAAGTCTTCGAGAGACCTGGAAGGCCGGGTTCGTACATAGGCACACCGTCGCTCCGACTGCGGTGGATTTTGCACTTGTTGGTGTTGTACTAGTTTAAAGTTATGGTAAGACTGATGCTGCTTCTGCAAGAGGGAATGCGTATTCGGTGCCATTTGGAACGACGACTTTTGCGTGTGGCCGGACGCACAACAGCTGCGATACGGATAACCGCCACCGTTTCGAACAGGTAAAGGCGGCGGCGGTCCACGATGGTAGGATGCGACTGAATGTTGTTGTTGATTTCGTACGGTTAACGGTCCCGCCGACGTATGTAACGGCGGACTGCACGTGCACGGAGCGGCGATAACGAAACACGCTCCGGCCGCTGTGGTGGTGGCGACAGCATCACGGCGGTAACGCGTCGTCATCGGCTGCGGTTGCGGTGCCGCCGCAGCCGAGACGATTTTTTGTTGTGGCGTCGGACGGTAAACGGGCGGCCACGCGCGCCTCATGGTACTCACTGAACGGAGCACACGCACGTAGCATAAAACGAATGAACCCGTTGTTGCTGCCTGTGCCCCTACTGACAACAACGGTTTGAGAGGGGAACCGTGTACACGCGACTAACATATAAACTCAATCCAATCTTTTGAACTTGTCGCGTGGCTCGCGAATGTCAAGTCCTTTGGGAAAATTCTTACCTAACCTCTAACTTAACCTAACAACGTTTATATATATAAGACATACTTCAGTAAATATTACAAATTATCATAAAATCTAAAAATACTTAGAGAAGAGGAAAAAAATCGTAACATCATACAAAAATTGATATGAATAATGAATGCGCTATCAGTTCTGTTAGGGATAGGGATACAATTTGAAATTTTAAAATGACTCATAAGACAAAAATGATTAAACTTATGTTTTTAATAAATCAAACAATTAAAAATAATTATTGAAATAATAGTTTCTAAGAATAAAAAATAGGTACTTTCCATTTGGAAAAATAAGTTATATTATCACAAGTTATACTTAAGATGGAAAAAATATAAATAAATATAAGCATGTTATTTAGTTTGCTAGGAGGTTGAATGGAGTACAGCCCTCCAGAACATTTTGTAGATACTAACCTAAAATTGTAACCGTTTGATTATAGTAGTTTATCACGTTATTATAAAAATATCAATTGTTATAATATCATTATGCTTATACACCTAGGAAAAATTATATTATATTATAAAAAGGTTTAGATTTTAAAATTTTACTAGTTTTAATTTTAATATGATAAATTCAATAATATTAAACAAAGTAAATTGTGTAATTATACTTATTGTGTTGTAGGATTATATTAATATTTTTCTAATTAAAAATAAAATGTTTAGAGAAATATTTAGATAAAATAAACATCCAATGCTATCTTATTTCTAATATCACAATTTATATGATAAACTGGAATTTATATTAAAAACTTGAATAATTATACTATAAAGTAATACAAATATTTAATAATATTAATTAATTATATTATAAAATTTAAATTCAAAATATTTAAAGGACAAAATATTATATTTTAGGCGAGTTTGTAGTATTGATATTATATTTCTTTCATTGAAATGTACATGTGTAAGGGTAAAATGGATTATATCTTCAAAATTCTAGGGGGAGATATAACATATTATAGAACAACATTATAATATACTAATTATGAAGATATATAATATAAAAAACAAAAAGCGGGACCGTCAATTGAGGATGTTCTTCCTTCGTTCTTTTGGTCCTCGGAGAAATTAGTGATTTATTATAATTATTAAGATTTTAATGGAATATTGTATTAGAAAATATGATTCTGAACGAATTTAAATAACAATATATTTTACTGATAATCTATTCCAAAATTGTACCACGAGTGTAAATTACATATGTAAAATATTCAAAATAAATTTCAAATCCTTAAGATCAAAATTCAACGAGTTATTATCATTTCATGATAAAAAATGTCACGATTTTCAAAACATTTTGTAAATAGATTAAATAGTATATAATTAGATTTCGACAAAAATTTTAAACTGTTAATTCAAAATTGCAGGTAACATTTTAAACATTTTTAGAAAAAATTCGAAGCTCTATATTTAGCCAAAAAATTAACCAATCCGTTCCAAAATTTTACTAAACGTCAATATTACCTATGTTAGTACTCAAAACAATTTTCAAATCTCTACGATCAAAACTCAATTAGTAATCACGTTTTTACACAACGAAGCATAATAAATGACCGTTTTACGGTGCATGAATGGTTATAAAAATAATAATACATTTTTAATAGATGGATTTCAATTTGCAATTTTTTAAACAATATGAAATATTATGATCGTCAGTGATTTGATCATAGTTATTTTTAATAAAACAAAAATCATACCATGACTTTAACGATGTCATGCATGCGTATAGTAAAGTTCCATAGTTTTGTTGGCTTCAATGGCTTCCATCTACAGTATATGAGCTAAGTGGGTTATCATAATTATGTAATAAAATTTTAATATTTTTGATATCGTATATCGTATAATCCATGGTATAATCACAAAATAATATTATTGCCATGGTATTGTTATGAACCCCTGAATATTTTAATCAATATACATGATAAAATACAGAACATTAGGAATTGTGTGTCGAACGACGAGTGATGGGAATGTGCTGAATAAGCATATAATGTCCAGCACTCGCCGCCGTCCGTCGACAAGGGACGCCAGTCAGTTTTACATAATCAGTGTGTATTTAGCAAAGCATCCGTAAGAACCTCCGTAAGATTGGATCCTCCAAATTTTCTTTTATTTAATATAATTCTTAAGTTCTAAAACTAGCGTGTTTACTAATTATTTAATAATTAGTTTTTATTGTGGAGATGTTCACACAGTATATACATTTTACAAGAAATCCCTTGGGGAGATACCATTTCCCTGCACCCAAAAGACACCTATGTGTAGGTGTACCATATTTTATAAAACAATATTATATCTCGTTGATTTTATAAACCAAAATCAACGTCATGGTCGAATAATAGTGTGTTACAGTTAATTAACACACTCATCAAACATATTATTTGATTAAATCACACGAAATCTTTTGGTTTTATATACACGATTTTACAACAGGGCTTCGAAGTGCATTTATAATAATATATATACTTTCTATTAATGACTGGTGTGGTGTGCTCGTTGTCTACATTTACTATTTAACTGTATAGGCAAGAATAGATACATTGATAAAAGACGATACAGCGTGGGTATTATTACATTGCACATGAGTTACGAAAGAGAAAATTACAAGTAATTACCTGCATGTATATCTACATAATAACATATATGTATGTATTATATACTTATTCAATAAAAACATAATGAATTTTTACAATATTATATTTAAATATGAAAGAAGTAGGATTCAATAAATATTGCATAATATTCGATTCTAGATTATTATATTAGATGCGTATATACGTCACGGAAATTATAAATTTGAAATTCATAAGCCCAAAGATTTTGATGTCGTTCTTTTAAATTAACAATTTACTGAACTAGTTGACATAACTATTGACAGTATTAAAATTGGAAAAAAAACAGCAGAGGAATGCAAAAAAATGATTTTAATTTTGTGTCCTTCTGAAGATCTATATGACTAATTGTATTGAATTTTTAAAAAAGAGATACTTTGTTTCACACATTTCTTCCAGATCAAGCATTGACTATTAATAACGTACACCTAAACTAAGAACTAACATGTAAGTTCATTAACCGTACCCCATCAGAATCCAATGACTAATATGTATGGTAATATTTATTACAATTTTTTTTTTTAAAAATAACATAAAAAAGTAAAAAGTAACTTTAATTTTGTTAAGTTATGGGAAATTTGAAGATAGTCAAATTAAAGAGTACCTACCTATATTTGTATAAAAAATTTAATTTGTCGACTTCCAATGTTTATTGTTATTGATAATATAATTTTACATGACATGATATTAAAATATAATTAAATTATTATAATAAAGGGCATAGAATATTTAATTTTTCAGTTATATAAAAAATTTACAAAAATCTTGATGTAACTGGGAAGTTGACACATCAATATTTTCATAAAAATATACTCTTTGATTCCTATAGGTACACTCTTGATATTTTAAAAACTTACGATGATATTGCAATTTGTAAATAGATCTGGGACACTCTGTAAGACTGTAATTATACTATATTGTACACAAACGATCCGCATACATGCAAGTATAACTTCGGAAGTAAAGTTATGAACATAATACTTAAAAATTATTACATCAATATGTATTATTATTTTCCTAAGTTCGTGAAAATATGACTATAATATATTAACTTTAAGTATTCAATTATTATCCAAAAGTAAATAAATACAAAATATTATTAATATATTATATGTAAGGATACATAATCAATGATAATATTATAAAATGTAAATTGCTTCAACATGTATAATATTAAGTTTTCCGGACATTTTTCATGGTACTTAATACAAAACAACTATACACAACGGTAACAATGATACACTGGTTAATTTTGTAACACTTCAATTATTTGTGGTTTAAAATCTCCAATGCGTCATAAATATATTCATTCAACCATTTCTTAACAATAAATAAACGGTTAACTATAATACAATTTAATATACATTTATTTATTTATAAGAAAAAAAGTGGGAATGTCAATTTAGGATGTTCCTCCTTCATCCTACGATCCTCGGATAAATTAGTAGTTTATTATAATTATTAAAATTTGAATGAAATTATATTGTATTAAAAAATACGATTTTGAGCGAATCTCAATACATTAATAATCCATTCCATGACTTTACCACGAGTGTAAATTACACATATATATATTCAAAATTAATTTCAAATTCCTACGATAAAAATTCAAGGAGTTATAATTTCATGATAAAAATGTCAATCACGATTTTCAAAATATTTTGTAAATAGATTAAATAGTATATGATTAGGTTTCTACAAAAATTTCAAACCGTTAAATCAAAAATTGCAGGTAATATTAAACATATTTAAAAAAAAAATTCAAAGCTTTATTTTTATCTAAAAAATTAACCAATCCATTCTAAAATTTTTCTAAACGTAAATATTATTTATGTGAGTAATTAAAAAAATTACTAAACGTAAATATTACCTATATGATTACTCAAAAACATTTTCAAATCCCTACCATCAAAACTCAATTAATTATCAAGAAATAAAAAATTTATAATAACGAAAACCGTAATTTTTCCAATTTTCAAAAAAATTCAAAAAATGAGCTAAATAAAGTACTAACTAGATGAAATTTGGTACAGAAAAGGTACCCAATTTTGGTAATCTCACCATTATTTCTATCAGATAATCGAAATGTTATCATACATAAAAAAAAACATCTTTGTAGAAACAATACATTCCTCGACCCGCTCAGAATCTAAAATTAATGGTATCGAATTAATCACCTAATTATAATTTTAATAAAGTAATAAATTATATAAATTATAATGTAAGTGCAGTAATAAATCGTGTGAACGTAATAATTATTGTCCAATGTTTAATAATATGTGATATTCTACACAAAATTCTGCAAAATAATGTCAAATGTCAATCGTATAAATATTTGACATAAACATATAATTAACAAAAAAATTAAAAAAATAGTTTTAAACTAAACATTTTACAGTTTCTATTACATCTTCTTCACTAATTTAGTAACTTCTGTACGTATATTCTGTTTTATATTCTATTGATGTTTTATGAATTGGTGTAAAACTGGTTTTAACAACCAAACTACTATTTACTTAATCGTTAAATTGCAACTTTTCCACGCTTTCTATATTAATTTATAAATAGAGGTATAAATGTTTACTATACAGAAATATAATATGAAGAAATATAAACATTAATCAATTATGTGCATGCTGATGTGCCATAATTCCATATAAATACAAGAAAAATATAACAATATTGTTAAATTTAATTAATAAATTGCAATATGTATTATTATACATTATTACATTAACGATAAAAGCACACTTTAAGATTTTAAGCAAATTTAGTTTATTAATTAAATTCTAAATACACTAAAAAAATGGTGTTAAAATAGATTCATTAGTGTTATAATATATAGCAATGTCGAAATGAATAAAATAGCATTACTATAATAGTATAAAATACTAATGCTGGTTTGCATAAAAATCAGTTGTTTAATTTTAAACAAATGATTAACTAACAACCCGTTAAATATTCAAATGATGAATGATTTTATCAGGGAAAATGAATATGTACTACATATTATCTAACATATTTTAATTAAACATTTTATCGATAAATATTAAGCATGTTTTCGTGAGAGGTACGGAAAGCAAAATGTTTACAGACTGTTTACTAATACGCAATAGTCTAGATAACAAGTTTATGCGTCGCCAAAACGAGTGAAAACTGATAATACCAATTTAAATCCTAATCACTTATTTAAATATCTATTTTATTTCATAACATTACGACAGTGCGAGTGTACAATACAGTGTATTTTCTATTATCATTTTTATAATAAGAGGTAACAGAATTACAAAACTGTTGGTGAAGGTGTTTAGTGATAAGAGCAAACATTTTAATAAACAGTTTACTGTTTTAATCAAAAACAATCGCCAAAACGATTTTTAGTAAACTGTTTCCTTTCGGTACCTTTGCGAAAACACGCTTATTATTATATTATAAGTGCTTATAAAGTAAAACAAAATAAACATATGAAACTTCAAACTGTAAAAGTGTAAAATATGAATGTATACATATTATATCTTGTCCGTGACTAAATATATAAGTATGTCAGTTACATAACAAACGTCTCTTCACAGGAAAAAGTCCAAATATTCTATGTCCTTCATGTGCATGCGCAACGATTTAAATACTGATATCAATTTATTATCAATATAATAGAACATTGTGTGTGAATACAATACTATATTTTTTTGACAACTTATACTAAAATTTTAAAGTATATTATAAATTTGTAACTAATGTGTAAAGATAACATGATAAAACACTAAAGATGCCAATATGGCAGTATAGCTGTATTAAAAACAAAATTGTTAAGTGTATATTACTATATTACTTTATTACTATATGTTCGTAGTTAAATTATGGCATTAAAATTATATGCAATGATATTGCATTAGAAAATACGATTCTGAACGAAACTCAATATATTACATCATGCTATACTGTTAATCCATTCCAAAATTTTACCACATGTGTAAATTACGAATGTAAATATTTAAAACAAATTTCAATTTCCTACGATCTAAACTTAATTAGTTATCAAGAAATAAAATAATAAAACCGTAATTTTACCGATTTTCAAGAACTTTTACTTTAAAAGCTTATGAAAAAAATTGTCATTTGATTATCAAAATATTTTGTAAAAAGATTAAGTAGTAAATGTCTAGACTTCGATAAAATTTTCAAACCAATAAATCAAAAATTGCAGAAAATATTAAACATTTTTGAAAAAAAAAAAAACCAAAACTCTATACTTAGTCAGAAAATCAACCATTCGTTTTTAAATTTGTTCTTGTAATGAAGTTCACCTAAGTAAATACTCAAAAAATGTTCAAAACACTATGATTAAAACTCATTAGTTATCACGAAATTAAACAAATTTAAATTTCAGAAACGTTATTTTGCCGATTTTCCAAACCCTAACCTAACCTATATAAAATATAATTATATGCATGTTAAATAATTTAAAAAATATATAATTTGTAATTTTTTTTTTTTATAATATATAAATAATACAATTATGTAGTTTCCCAAATAATTAAATATTTCATCTTTGTATTATTCTATAAGTAATAAAAATAAACTTTCAAAATATGAAGGCCTTAATTAAGCTAATATGGCAACACAATGAACACCTGTATATTTTATATTTTTTATAATATTATTAAATTGTGTATACGTAGAACACCTAAATTTATTCTAAAAACAAAAATATTTAAAAAAAACTTAATAACTATTACTACAAAAATATGCAATAATATGTATACGGGTGCGATCGTTTAACTTATTTTGTAACACGATTGCAATCGGTACAACTTACAAATTTACGATAAAAAGTAGTTTTTATACATGAAAAATGACACAATTGCGGAAGATTTTGCATACGACATTGCCAATTTTATAATTTACTATAAATTATTATATATAATATATATATTATATATAGATTTTAGATTTAGTTTCAGGTAGGCAAATACTGCGCGTGTTTGGCATGTTTGTCGCTTCGCTCCCCAAATCGAAAATTATCTGATTTGTAGTGCATAACCATCTTAAATAAATAAATTTACAATAAAAAAAGATACGTTCAAA
The DNA here is from genome assembly GCA_013282895.1 of Eriosoma lanigerum. Lineage (NCBI taxonomy): Eukaryota > Metazoa > Arthropoda > Insecta > Hemiptera > Aphididae > Eriosoma > Eriosoma lanigerum. The sequence goes on along the minus strand of CM023357.1, from coordinate 37,777,433 downwards.
ATAATTTTTAAAAAATATTTATAAGGCGACCTACGTTTCGAATTATATTCTACGACCGCATATAAGCATTTTGGAGTTCTTTGCGGCACCTGTGTTCAACTATGCCCTACGATAGATCGATTTTAAATTCCCAAGCTAATACTTTTGCGAACCCTACGTTTTTTTAGGGATGCAAGTGCGACCCCTTGCTACTCCCCAATTACGCCACTGTACAATATTATATATTGTATATTATTATATAATATATATCTTGAAACTTAACAGATTGCCAATATTATTCTTTAATCGCCAATACTAATAATATTCATACAATATTAAAGTATAATAAAATTGATAACTGAATAGAAATGTGCTGTTGTTTAAAATATGCTAATTAAAAGGCAGTAATTATAGCGAAGCCAAGACTGATCTCAGAATGATAAAATTCATATAGGCTATCACGTTTTTCAATTGAAGCGCAGCGCCTTTATCATTTTTATATAACCTATATATTATACTCTAAATACAAGTCGAAACGCAAAATCAAAATCATCCAATCAAAAGTTCTAATTTATTCTTTTCTTTGGCGGTATATTCAAATACGGACGGGCTTATAATATGACAACGTAACTCAATAATTTAATTGCAATATCGATCGCAATAATGCACTATAAAAAAAAATGGTTCCAATAAGGAACGAAGTAAACTACTTATAGACAATACTAATAACAAAAATATCCAAATTTTTCAATAAAATAAGTATAAATTTATAATTAAAACTATTTGACAATGATCAATGCAACAATATGTATAATGCTAAATGGGTACGACAAGTATATAAGAAATTTATATTTTAAATTTTGTATAGAAATGTAAAAGTATTAAGTTTCTTAAACTATACGCATCAACCACCAAAGTGACTTTTAAATAAATATAAATAATTATTTATAATTACATTAATTATTACTTAAACATATTTATTTAAACAAATATAAATAGGAATAATGGAATATACTAATAGTTATATATTATACTGTTTCTGTAGCAAACTGATAGCTGTAGTTACAATTATATTTTATATAAAAAAATATACAAAGAGATACTCCTGTAAATAAAAATCTATGCAATATAACATACACTAATTTAAAATTGTGAAAGTAAAATTCCTATACAAATAATATTATACCATTTTAAAGTCTATATACAATTACCTTGGTTAAAATATAAAATTAATTACAAAGAAGCAATTATTTTATAACTATCAATGTCTAGAACAAATTTAGTGCAGTTATTCTTATTACCAAAACGTAAGTGTACGATTTATATGAACATTTATAAGTAATATGAGACTATAATACAAAAGAGTGGGAAGGTCAATTTTTGATGTTCATCCTTCGTCCCTTCGGTCCTCGGAGAAATAAGTGGTTTATAATTAAGATTTGAATGTAATAATATTGCATTAGAAAATACGATTCTGAGCGAAACTTAATATAATACAATATATTATACTGATAGGTCGTTCCATAAGTTTACAACGTGAGTAAACTACCTATGAAGTACTGAGAAAAAATTTAAAGTAACTACGTTCAAAGGTGCATTAGTTATCATGAAAAACCTAAAATCATTTTTTTCAAAATTACGATTTCCTTAAATTTTGACGTTTTTCCGTCATTTTTTGGTAGTTTTTCTTCTCCTAAGAAAAAACTTTGGAGAAATTTGAAAAATTAACTAAATAAAGTACCAACTAGACGCAATTTGCTATCAAAAGCATTCCCTATTTGTGGTAATCGTACCATTATTTCTATTCGAAATCGTTCTTTCAGACAAAAAAAAAAAAATATAATACTTGTATAATGTATAAATATAATACATAATAATTCTACTAAATATTCAAATTTTAGAAACTTATAAAAAAGAAATTATCGGTTTTAAAAATATTTTGGAAATAGATTAAGTAGTATATGATTAGATATCGATAAAATGTTTAAACCAATAAATCGAAAATTGCAGGAAATATTAAACATTTTTGGAAAAAAGTTCAAAGCTCTATACTTGGCCAAAAAATTAACTAATCTGTTCCAAAATTTGACCACACTTGTATATTATCTATGTTAGGTTATAACTATATACAATAACTAATTGACTTTTGATCGTAGGGACTTGAAAATTTTTTGAATATCAATATAAGTGTTCTACATTAAAGGAAAAAAAATTTGAAAAGGATTGGTTGATTATTTGGCCAAGTATAGAACTTTGTACTTTTTTCCAAAAATGTTTAATATTTTCAGCAGTTTTTGGTTTATTGCTTTGAAAATTTTGTCGAAGTATAACCATATACTACTTAATTTTTTTACAAAATATTTTGAAAATCGTGATAGACAAAGTGGGAATGTCGATTTTCAGCGTTCCTCCTTCGTCACTTAAGTCCTCGGAGAAATTAGTGGTTTATTATAATTAAGATTTGAATTCAATAATATTGCATTAGAAAATATGATTCTTAGCTCTCAATATATCATAATACACTATACTAATAATTCATTCCAAAATGAAATCATTACCTCACTTGTATACTACCTATGTTAATACTTAAAAAAAATTTCTAGCCCTACGATCAAAACTCAATTAGTTATCACAAAATTAAAATAACAGAAACCGTAATCGGACCATCATTTCTACCCCAAAAAAATGTTTTTATATATCAAGAAAAAAAAAATATTAATAAGCCTATAAAAAAAATTGTCAGTGACGATTTTTATAATATTTTGTAAAAAAAATTAAGGAGTATATTATTAGGCTTCTGTAAAATTTTCAAATCGATAAAACCAAAATTGTAGGTAATATTAATTTTTTTTGGAATAAAATTCAAAGCTCCATATTTGGCCAAAAAATCAACCAATCCCTTCTAAAATTACACCACACTTGTATATTACCAATGTTAGTACTCCAGAGAATTTTTAAGTCCCTAGGATCAAAACTCAATTAGTTCTAACGAAATAAAAAATAAAAAATTACGGAAATTGTAATATTGCCGATTTTTCGATTTTTTGGTAGTTTTTCTCCTTCCAAGGGAAAACTTTTAAGAAATACGAAAAATGTGCTAAATAAAGTACCAACTAGACACGATTTGCTGTCGAAAGCATACCCTACTTGTGGTAATCAGACCATTATTTCTACCCGAAAAAGTGTTTTCATATATCAAATATATATATATAATATTCAATTCTACTAAAAATATTCAAATTTTAGAAGCTTATAAAAAAAAAATTGTCAGTCACGATTTTCAAAATATTTTGTAAAAAGATTAAGTTGTATATGATTAGACTTCGACAAAATTTTCAAAGCGATAAACCAAAAATTGCCAGAAATATTAAACATTTTTGGAAAAAATTTTAAATTTCTATACTTAATCAGAAAATCAATCAATCTGTTCCAAAATTGTACCACACTTGTATATTACCTTTATTAATACTCAAAAAAAATTTCATGTCCTCACGATCAAAACTCAATTAGTTATCACGAAATAAAAAAATTTAAAATAACAGAAACAGTAATTTTGCCGATTTTCCGCCATTTTTTGGTAGTTTTTTGGTAGTTCCCCTCTCAAGGAAAAACTTTTGAGAAATTCGAAAAATGAGCTAAATAAAGTATCAACTAGACACGATTTGCTACCGAAAGCACACTTTACTTGTGGTAATCGGACCATTATTTCTACCTGAAAAAGTGTTTTCATACATAAAAAAAAAAAAAAACGAGTTGTCCATAGATCCTACATTTATTGATGAGGTAATCAATTTTTTGCAAAACAAAAGTAGAAAGATTGATTTAATTTATAAAATAATATTAACATATGTGTATGTATTAAGAATAAAATAAGTTTATTCATGTATTTTTGTTTATATAATTTCATTCTAAAAAAAAATAATTAAAATTTATCTACCCTAATCCCGAATCTATCTTCACCACTGGTTGAAGTATAATATGGGGTAAAAACTATTATACGATTTAGCTTTATTAATTGTTTACCGTGAAATAAACATAAAAATTCAAGTCGTTATTGAAAATTATGCGAAATTGAAAAAATAAAAATTACTTTCATAATGTAAAAACAAAAAATATATTATTATATTTTTAATATACTAATAGTTTTGTTTATGAACAAAAGTTTACGCACAGATTTTATTTTTATTTACAAATTAAATATATAATTTTTTTGATTTAAAAATTATCTTCTGATACGTGCTGGGTTAATTTTCGGTTAACCACGGCGAACGATTTAGTAATCATCTTTACAAAGTAAAAATATATAAATATAACATATTGTATTTATGCATGTAAAATTGTAAAATTAATTATATAATTCTTTAGTAAGATTGTATTTTAATAAACAACCTAACCTTAATTTACAATAAATAATTGTAACCCCAAAATAGTCTCTGAATCCTGTCTAAACTATTTTTAAACTTTAGTTGTTGGTGTTATAATCATTTATATTTATAAATATATTTTAAGTTTTCTAAATATTGCTCTTGAAAACACAACCAATTTTATTAGTTTTAATACAAGTAAAGGCAATTAAAGGTAAAATAGAAATAATAAAATATTATCTTACGTTTCAATATTTTTATATAAAAAAAAAGATGAAAATAATGAAATACAATATGATTTTAAAAATTAAAACTAATCCACCTAAACAAATCATCGCTGTTAAAGTAAATTAAATTGCACATGTGATATATTTATAAATGGTAAGATTTTAGTTTACTTAACAAATATAAAAAATCAACAAGTATACAATAACATACAAATGAATCGTGTATCTCAGTTCTCTTCGCTTAAACTTATACCTACGAAATGTATAGTAATATATTTAAATATAAATTAATTGAGTTGAAAGGTAAGCGATTGAGAATTATTAACATGCGTTTTATATTCAGTAAACATATTTTAATTTGTTATTGCACAATTCTATCTGCATAATATAAAATTATAAACATTATCCATAAGAAACTTACCCAGAATGAAAACAGCGAACTATTTATAATATATATAAAATACTATACACAAAATTATTTAAATTTCAAAATAAAACAACAGAACAGGCTGCACATGGGCCATAACGTATGTGTATTATATTATAAAAATCCATATTAGTATTGTGTGTCTTATGATATCTTGTGTGACGGTGACAGAAGAATGACAACGGAGAGGTTTTGAAAATGTAAGTATAAAATATATCATATAACAATCATTACCTGCATTGGATGTATGAGATTGGATACCGACAGACGATTTTATTGGGTTCGGGTACCCGATACATACACAAATTAAAAAAAAATGTAAAACTACGTAAAATAATTGATTGTCATCATCATTACACCGATATAAAGACCACGTTTGATTTAAAAACTGATTAATATATAGTAACTTTAAATAATAGGTATATAATATTTATATTATAACAAAACCATTCCACAAGACGGAACCAGCGCGCGTTTACTGAGGAAAACTAGGCGATAAAACTATCTGGTCGAGTCGACCGATCATCAGAGCGTTCTACTTTCTTTCGGCTGAAGAACTACCATTCCTATAGCAATACTATGGCGACAACAACAATACGGTGGCAAAGTGGAGTGGTTCGACCTATACCGCGGTTAGAGTATATAAGTATCTTGTATAACTATATACTATGTAGCATGTATTAGATTAGAGTAACAGTTGCTTGGATGAACGCAATCATTTACATACACTCAAAGTGTTTCTCATTACCCTTACCACTACAAATATCAATCAGCATACAACTAATTAAATAAACCATTTTAGTTGTAGTAGTAATACTACACACTGGACACGTGGTGTTGTATTATTATACTGATACATGTTTATATAGTTTCTGTTTCTCCAACCGACGCTATAAATTCCATATTTATTTGAAACAAATATTCATTTATTATATTTGAATTATACTATTCCCCCCGATTTTGCAAATTTTTACGACCCCATACGTGTTTTTCCTATTTACGAGTTACACCTCTCTCGTTTATTTATTACATACTACTTTTATGGTTTGTTATAAAATACAAGAGAGAAGGTAAATGTACTGAAATAACCACTGGTTCATCCAATCTTCCGTCTTCGACCACGATGAGTCGATTATTATCATCATTAATAAACCGGAGTTTGTTTATGCGTGAAATGTAAATCATTTCACTGTGGGTTCGAAATACCTAGATATAGTCGTCACTCGGTGGAACTCGTTGTTTCTCGAAAAATAAACTGGTTTTTGTAACTAAAGAAATCCGCTACGATTATACGGCGTATAATATCCTCTTATATTATATTATACATTGTCGATGGACATTTTTATTCATTCGAATATACATATTATGCGTGTGTTGATCAGACGTACGAGTGTCTGTTGTTATGCTTCCACTACGCGGAACCAAAAAAAAAAAAAACAAAGGATTCCCAATTCCGAATACAAAATGAGAAAAATTATGTAAAAAATCCACCCACAATTTCTTTGTATATGATAAGACGTGTTATTATGTGGGCTGCAGTGTAATACGTATATTATAGATATACGATTGGAAATCGTGGATTATTAAAATTCTATGGACAAGAAAATAACGGATATTGAAATAGATTATGTATATTATCATCCAAAGAAATATTTCAACATTACAACTATAGATATAATAATACTATAATATATTATAGTAATTACTAATTACTAAACAAAAGTAGAAGTAAACAAATTCGTGTATCCTGCACGTTTCCGTAATGTAATCCTTGACTGATAACTAGTTATAGATTGACGGCTATATGTGTCCACATATAGGTGTGTAAGTTATGTGGGTTAACGAAAGGTTAGTCGTAAGGACATATTATAATCGTCTAAACGTATATATCATACATACCACGCATCTTCTCGTATGGCATAGACCTTGGGATACGAACCTTGATGACGACTAAAAGCCGATGTGGATATACCATGTCTCCAAAAATAATCAACAAGTACATTTCAATAATCGCGATTGCTTGTACTATTTAATATGAGATATTAAATCGTGTTTTGAGATGTTTAAAGAATAGTTACCGAGTTAGTAATTTTACTTCTATCTAATCAAAAACGTGAATATGAAATAAAAGCAAACGTTTAAATAACCTATAATATCGTAATTACATTTTGATGTTAAAAATACTCATCGTGACTATTTCAAAATATTATACATTAGATCGAAATATTAGGTAATAACCACAAATTTTATGTAAACTAGAATAAAAAAGCAGGTCAAAATATGTTAAATATAATATGGATATAGCTGTATACGATTATTTCGTGTGGGAAGAAAAAATAATGATTCACTTATTATTATTTTTAATTATTTTGTAAGTATAAAAACTAAAATGTATGATATGAACAATAAAATAAAATAAACCTATTTTTTTCACTCATAGATTAATAATGAAGTGTAATAATTATTATAAACTAACAAAATATCCTCTATGGCTCTATTGGCTTTATTGACTTATAATTATAGTATAGATATTTAATCAATGTACTTAACAACCTTTGGGAATTGATCAAAATCGTTTAATATTTTTAATTAAAATCAAAATAACAAGGGAAATTGTAAATTAAGTATTTAACGAGTCATTTCATAAACATATTTACAACAAAAATGATAAAATAAAACTATTTTAAATCATAAAAACAGTACATTATACTATAGTTATATACTATATTATTGGAAATGGTTCATTATATATTTTAAATTTTAACTGACTTACCTATAGGCTATAGCCATGATATAATTGCTATATTGTTATAATATATAAACATGTTTCAATATATTATATCTCATATAGTAATACCTATGGTACGAAACGTTTTATTATGCATACTATTACTGTAAATTATTTCCAATTACTTTGTACAGTTGACAATTTAAATTTGACATATTATATATAATACTATATATGTTAACTATTTTTGTATATATAATAGGTAAAATTTTAATAAAATGTGCAACTCAAATACCCAAAATTTAAAAATATTTAGTATAGACTATAGATAATCAATAGAAAATATTAATAAAAATAATAATTAAATAATGATTAATGATTGCTTAATTATTTTGATAATTAAACAATGTTTTACGAACTATAATATAGAATTACATAAATACAATAATACACGTATTATAATAATTAAATGGATATTATAGAAAATATACCAAATACTAATTTGGGTAATTTTACTAATTAGTTATTAATCATACTTAAGAATAAATAGGTACGTAAAAGTACCTATACGTGATACGATATGTTAATATCATTAAATTGTCACAAGTTAGGCACAAAAAAAAAAACCATTAAAAATTAGTACACTCGCTTTTTGAGAATGAAGATAATGACATTTGCCTGTGGTTGCAACAGAAGACACAACATGTTTTAAACAAAATGTAGGAGCCAATGACCCAAAAATAATAATTTATCGATTGTAATGTAGGCCCAGAGGCACAAACACACACGTAAATAATTGGCGTTGTCAGCACAGTCTTACCAGTGATTATAAGGCGTCACAATAAACGGACAACAAAAGGATAATAATAATAATAATCATAATAATAATAAAAATAATAATGAAACATATTATAATATAACTCATAACCGTTGCGGATAGTGCCTATACTGACCATCACATGTGTCTCATTGTCCACAGCGCTCAACGATTTTGAAGGCCCACACTCCCACAGGCCACAACTAATATATTATATTATATAAAATAAATTGTATATAGCTATACTTATACACAACTTGTCGTTGAGGAAAACAACGAGTTTTACTCACTATTTTAGACTATAATGTATTATAAGACGTATTAATATGACAATATGAATAATAACTTTTCTTCTGTTCGATTCTACCCGATTGTGTTTATTTTTATCGTGAAATAATGTTATTTTTCGTCAAATATTTAAATTTGTTTTATCTGGATGCAATATTAAGATCGCAACTGTCACAAATAATCACGAACCACGCGAATGAGCAAAAAATTGCTAAACACGTAAATCGCTAAACAATAAAAAAAAAAACCCCGAATTATAAATAATTTACAACGGTGAGTAACTGCCATCAGACCACTACGTTAAACCTAATCTGCGAAATACGTGCGAACATATCTGCTATTTACATTATATTATATTTTGTTATAATTGTTTAACTTTGTAATTCCGTTATAGCCTTATAAAATTATAATATATTTCCATTCGTTTTTCAATTATGCTTAGGTACCTACACTTAAATTATACATTTTGGTTCCGAACGATCCATATACCCACTGATACATTATACATTCTGATACAATATATATAGCCACATAGATGATTTTACATTGAATCTTAACAAATAAAAAATAATAATATAGTTGCGTACTCTTTAGCGTATTAAATTTCAGTAGGTGAAATTGATACAATTGCAAAAAAGATCGTGAAAACGGTATATTTACTGAACTACAATATTGTATTTTACCAAACATTTATATATAAAGTTGTTAATTTCAGGCAGTGTAAATGCAACGTTTGATAATTATCGGTTCAAATAAACATATTATACGTTTATATATCTTTGTTATCTAATAATATGTATTTAATAGTAGATTAGAACAAATTGGTTTTAGAAGTTCATTAGTCATTTTCTTTTCTAGACGTTTTTGAAATCGTTTAATATCCAATACAATATGTTAACAATTTAGCATGTAATTATTAATGTTAAATCATCTTTATAGGTAATCCCATTCTTGTAATGTAATAATCTTGCTGTACATTACTGCCCACTGATACGTTAGTTATTAATATACAGTGTCTATTATATATGTTATTCGCAATGTCACGATTACTGCTGTTACTATTATATTTATAAGTATAAACCAAACTCACCCTGCAGGTCTCTTCCCAGATAGGATCTTCGCAGCCGGCCGATGATCCAGACGAACCCCGACGGCCACTCGGGTCCCACGAATTCCTGCGCACCGAGTCAAGTGAATCGGTAGAGAATCGTCGCCAGGCTGGCACCGCTGCAGACGAATCCTTGCGACCGGCGCCTGTAGACTCGCGACGTAATACTACCGAGCCGCTGATGGGGGCGGTCGTCTGGTGATGTGGTGGCGGAGACAGAGAATCACGACGCACCGAGTTGATGGAATCGCGGCGTAACGAGGATGTGGATGACGCTAAAGAATCACGGCGCAACGACGACGGGAACGAGGACGGATGGTGGCACAGGGTGTCGCGGCCAGGCGAACCCAACACGATGGAATCGCGGCGTCGCATGCTAGCCGCCGGTATGGAAGTGGGTGCGGAATCGCGTCTGGGTGCTGCCGCCATGGTCGCTGCCGTTCCGGACACCACGCTCCCGCGATGATGATGGTGCAGATGTTCTGATTTGCGGCGGCCGGCCACACTGCCATGTACATCGCAATCAGCCGTTACGGCAAAATGTACTTTTTCCACGGATGCCCTTTTGGTTTTGGACGGTTCGCTGCCATCCGCGAGCTTAACATCTTCGAACAGGGCCTCAAGCCTCTTTAACGCAGCCGCGGTGGCCGTCATTTGCGTGATAATGGCACCAAATATTATGTAATATCGCGTAGTATACCGATTATAGTAATAGTCTTATTTCTTATATTTAACTAGTACAGTACTAATAAATTTTACACTCATATTATGTACATCATAGTACAATAATAATTTACGCGGTTAACTGCGCGTACACCGGTTACGTGAACACTGTTAACTGTTGAGTTTTGACGTTAAGCTTGAAGGTGGTCGCCAGTGGCCGCCCGAACGAGCATTCTAGTAATCGCAGCGGCCCCACCAAACGACCATATCAGGCATGTACCGCGCGCGCTGCTGCTCCGGGTGGTTCCACGCGATATTTACGTCGGAACGCGACGTACACTGTCTTGTACTCGTCGTCGTCTAATGCATATTATATATTATGAAATACGTCAACGACGAGATGTATTATATTATTCGCACCTACGATGGATATCAAAAGCTATGGTGATCTCCAGTAAAAAACCATTGTCCCGTCACCGCGTCAGGACAGATCGTCAAGACGATATCACTGACAGAATATAATTTTACGCATTGTCGTCCTTATGAATCATGTCCGATTACGTCGTAAACCGCATAAGATACTCATAAATTTACATCGTATATCATATTATCGTATACATAATATTATACACTTAAAATTATGACAATACGGTAGTAAATGTTTCATAACCGAATTCGGCATAATTTGTATATTATTCTTACATTGTAACCTAGGTATTTTTCTAATTTTAATCAATTTTTTGTCTGAAAACTAATGATTTTCAGTATTTATAAAAAAATGTTTTTAAATAAATGTATTGTATAGATATAGAATATTCAAAATTCAACATTCGACAATACAAAAATGTAGTTTTATCTGATGCAAAATGGCATAACGCAAATAAGTTTGAAATTGACATAATATAATTTTTTAAAACATGCATTCTATATATCTACCAATAATAGTATAAATACTATAAATAGTACAGTTTTAAATATGTTATTACTTTATTAACAAACTAGTAAATACAATTTATTACCATTTAAATCTATACTGTTTGGTACACAAAATGCTATTAATCGTCAATCGTTGATTCTTTTTAACTATACATTCATAACTTACTTTCATTAAAATTTTATTGATATTATTTATTCAAAATTAATTATAGACGTAGTACTTTACAAATTAGTAATTTCATTATATATACTGTTTTAAATTCTCCTATGAAAAAATACTAAAACGCGCATACTATTTCCATCGAAAGGATTTTTATTTTTTATTTTTTCCAAAAAGAAAACATTCTCCATAGGGTAGCTAAATGTTTCTTTTTAAAATTGTTTGAAATGAACATTTATATTTTCATAAATTGCATACATATTTTTCATATAATATTAATATATAATAATTATATTTATAATATTGTATTTAAATTAAATCAAAAATTGGGCTGCTAGCTACCCTGTTTTTTTCGTTTTTATATTGGAAACATTAATGAAATCCATCATGTGATTATTTCGGAAAGTGAATTATACATTTATACGAAATCACTTATTATGAATAATTATTTAATTGTTTTATAAAGATTTCTGATAAATACCACATATTTGATGGTCAAGTGTGAATAATTACTGTTGTTGAAATGTTTAAATATAATTTATTCCCGAATCAATTGTTTCTTATGTGGTATATTTTGTGCATTATTTAATTCAAACCGTGTGTATAAATTGCAAAATAAATAGCTGCTTCCGTTCCTGTTAAGGAAATGGGTGCGGCATGATTTTTAAAGAGTTGTGTATATGTCATGCTTGTGCACCACTTGCACTCGCTGCACTACAGCCACACATAAAGAATACGTGTTTTTCTTACACAACCACCACACTGCTTAGGTCTGTGTCCGACCTAAGTGTGTTCGTATTAAATTAATATTAGTGTGTATGTTCTTCCCTTAATGATAGTTACACATATATATACAAATGTCAACGTCTGTGCATGACATAAATATATATTTTTTTTATTTTACATGTATAATGGCTAAAAAGACTGACAAAATTACATATACTTAAAATGGTCCGATTTAAATTCTGAAAACAATATTTTTTACAACTAAACATTAGAAATATTCGTTTTAGTTTAAATATTATTTTCACTAGACAACTTTTTTTTGCAAAATATTATATTTCCAACATTTGGTAATAAAATACTTACGAATTCAAATATATTTTCAGAAATTAATTCCAAATATTCCTAATTTTGTCAGGCTTTATTACTGATTTAGACCATAAAATAAAAACTTCTTTGCAAAAATTTGTTTACAAAACGTATAATATGATATTTAACTCCAAAATATAACTTTTCAATTTGGTAATAAATCTTTATATGGTAAGTTTAAGTTCAATCTAGACATCACAAAGTTCTGTATTGCTGTAATTTTGCTATATTCTCCGTTAGATTGATGGAGATAGCATTACATCTACGGGTATATTAATAGCATCTTCTTAAGATCGAATCGAAAAAGATCGATGAAATTGAAATTGAACCGGAAATAACGAATTTGAACAATACATCTAAGAGTAGATTTTATTTTTTATTGTTCAACCAACTTTTTTTCTTCAAATTGTTTAATATATTTCTTAATTATGTACATAAACATAATATAAAAAAAAAAAAATAGGTTTATTTTATTATTTACCAATACTTCAAAAAGTTTACAACGGTGGAGAAAATTCGAAAAATGTAGAAAATACATATTACATGCCATAATTAGAATAGAATAATATTGTGGAAATTAAAATAGATTTCAACAAGATTAAATCATAAAAAAGTAAATTATTTACTTTATTAGGATTAAATCAATGAAATTAATTTTTAACCGAATTAATAAATTAACTGTCATTATGTTCAAAGCATAGTTCAACTGCTCTTTGGTAAATTGAGAATTATAAAAATATAGTACCTAACTATTAGCTTTGTTTTATTAAATTGTAAACAATAATAATAATAATAATTTTTTTATTCAGTCATTAGTTATACAATTACTTGTTATTATAGTTATTGTATAACTTTGTTAATTTATTTTTAAGTAATTACATAGATAGATATTTATCAACTATTTTTTCACATACTTCTAATTTTCACTAGTAAACAAGACTCACCTTAACAAGTGGGTGGACCTCACCCAATAAAAAATTCTCAAGAGCAAAAAAATATGACCTTGAATATTTACGCCTATTTACTTCTTATAAAGCATTTAATATTTATAATATATGTAAACAAAATTAATCATTTACTTTAATATTTTTATTTTTAATTAATTTATAAAATGCATATATAATTTAAAATTAATATAATATAAGTATGCAATATTCATAGGCTTTTAATATTTTAAAATGTTCCTAAGTTATAATAAAACGTACATTTAATAATTGTATACTCATTGCGTTGTATGTAAAATTTGTACATAGTACATTGATTACAGAATGTGAAAAACTATACCAATTACTAAAAACTATGCTCAAAATACTAAATTTAGAAACGATGAATTCTTTTTTTAAGACATTAAAAAGTTTATAGACGGATTCACACTATAGCATGTCAAATGTAAAGTATTAAATGGATCAAAAAATAAGGTTAAAAATGTAGATATCAATATTAAAACAAAATTTATTTATTTATTGGATTTATTTTATTAATACTTGATTCTTACTATACTTGGGATTAAAGAATATAGTGAATAATTAGTATGTGTACAAAAATATATATCCTCCCCAAGATAAAATTTGAATTATGCTACTGATCTTTTACAGTTAGTGGTGGCTATCTAGTAAATAAAATGGTGCTTAAGCAAACCTCCATTATTTTAGTGGGCAATATAGGTGAGTAAGTATAACAATTTAATATTTTAATAAAATAACATTTTATTATTTTATATATTATCCATTTTTCTTAAAGAAAATTTCCATTAGGTGATGATTAGTTAGGTTGATACCTGTTTATTTAGGCTATAGCTTTTTTAAGATAAGATTATAAGATTTATTTTCCACTATTTATATTTTTTTTTTTAATTAACTTATTTAAAACTATATAGTATTAATATAAATTTCTAACCTGTATTTCTTTTAAATAATCATTTCCCGAAGGCCATTCTTCTTTACTGCCATTTGTTACATTTATCTTTGTAGGTATTGGAGGTTTTGATGCACTATTTTTTGGAAACAATCCAGAATCAGGTAAAACAACTTTATTTGATAATTCTCTGAAAATATACGAATACACATATTTATAAATTGTAAGTCTCTAATATAAGTTTTATAAAACAAACCCATTTTCATCTTGTAACTTAGATTCTGTACTATGTAATTGTTGAATAAGCTCAAGGCGTTCTTTTTCTTGATCTTGTAAAGCATCTTGATATCTTTGTTTTTGTCGTTGATACTCCTTGAGTAAATCACACTGACTATTCTGCATATCAAAACTAGTACTAGATTGATTAATAGATGAAAGTTGATATCGATCAGTAAGTGAATCTCGTCTAGACGACCTGGTAGTATTTGATGCAGTTGTGGAATTTGATGATCTTCCCGGTTCTGGAGACAATAATTCTGTAAAGTTTTTCCTATTTTCTTTTACGGGTGTTGCTATTTCTGTGATAGATGGTAGCTCACCATTTATACTATTTACGAAAACTTCACTTTCAAATAACTTATCTACTGAACTAGTCATTGGTGTATTACTTTTCAGTCCTGTTAGGTGAAAACTAGCAAAAGATGATTTTATCAAATTTGATTGTATATTAGGAACTCCAATAGATGATATAAGAGATGAAGATGAAGTATTTTGATCAAGATTAGGTAACAAAGAACGAGACATAATATCAGCAGCAGAACGTGGTCTAGTAAATGGCATTGCAGAATGTGGGAATTGTTTTGGTTTTATAGGTGTAACTAACATATGTTCTGTCCATGATGTTTCGAGGGATGGTCTCTCTAACTGTTCAAGTTCAACACTTAAAGTTTTTTGTTCAAAAGGCACAACAAAAGTTTCAGTTGGAATGCTTTGAAGCCATGACATCAAACTAAGATCTGTATCTTTATAACTTTCAGAACCATTAAATATATGTGAAAAATTTAATATACTAGGTCCAAAAGGTTGTTTATTTCCAATTGCCTTTGATTTACAAAAATTACAACATGATTCGTAAAGCATCCCTTTTATAATTAATTGGATAAGTCTATCATTTGTCGCATCTGGCATAACTGACTTTTTGTCACATGGTAAAAATTTCATCACAAGAGGATAAACTTGTTTAAAACATTGTACTCGCGCTGTACTAGGATTCCAATCTTTATATCCTAAATTATCGGATAATCTTGGTAATGTCAACATTAAACACAAATTAGAATATTCTTCTTTGGTAGGACATACTTTTTCTAATTCATTAAGAACTTTAACTACTTCTTCAACTGCAGTATCAACACTTCCAACCATAGTGGCCTCTGATTTCATACATATTAGTTCAGCATATTTATGTCTCAAGATACAATACTTGAATTTATTAGAGAGAAAAGATGGTATCGCTTCCAGTGGTTGAATAAACTCAAGCACGTCATCCCATTGACCATCCAAAATAAGCTGACGAAGAAACAAAGTGTCATCTGAATAACTTCCATTGATAACCCCAGTTTCACGTTCAACACTTAATTGGGAAATATGAAGTTCACGATTATGCAAAAACTCTAAAGATAATCGAATAATATCTTCTTCCCGCACAGAAATCTTTGCTGTTGGCATCACGTAACATATACACAATCTAGAAATAATAAAAAATTTGTATTTTAAAACAAAATATGAAATAAATTGAACAAGAGCGCTCAGGTTAAGGTAAGGAAACAAACGACACTGCCAGACGCTTTTGTACAAAAATAGTAAAGGAGTGTCCCGCGAGTCACGGCACTCCTTTCATATTAGTTTATTTTAGTACACCGACAAAATAATATGTACCCTTGCTACAATTAATATGTTTATAAAGATGGATATTTTAAACGTATTCATAATAAACAAATTATTCAAATGAAAATAAAACAATTTATTTCAAAATAAAATATAAATATATTATATTATATTAATATAAAATAATTTTATAATTAATTATATTCTATTTATATACCTAGTAAAATAAATGTATTCTTTATAATTATTTCTATTTTTACTATCTAAATATATTTGTATTTATAATAATTTAAATTAAATATTAGTTGCATAAACCAAACACATAAAAAGGTTAAAGTGTACTAAGACACTAAGCAGAAAATCTTCTAAAAACATACTACATAGGATGAAAACAAAATAACACTGCGCATGTCACTAACCTAGTAGATTTATTTGATCTCAAAACTTTTAAACATTAAATAATATAAATAAATAATGTTCTAGTGTTATCTATAAAGTATTTTTCAAAAATGTATTTTTGTGTAATTTAAAAAAACATAAAACAACGCGTTTTTTAAACAAAAATGGATATGGGTTGTCACAGCCTACACTATACATATTACATATTTTATAATTTATAAGAAGTGTGGTAGACGGTAGTATGTATTTGTAAGTGAATACAGAATAATGCACACTGCATAGAGTACAATACTTTCAAAATGTGTAAAAACTCTTATAATACGCTTACTTAAATTCGATTTAACTACTAGAAAAAAAAAACTTAAATTATTATATTTTATTTTATAATTATTAGTTATTACTATTATTTATTAACAATAATAAGTATGAACAATAATTATTAAGATTTACTATTTGTAATTAATAATGTGACCATAATTTTTTTTTAAGGAATCGAGAGGGTCTTACAAGAGTTAATATATTATATAATATTAATTATATGAAAAAAAGACTCCTTGGATCGAAAAAACATTTTATATATTTAGGTAAAATGTATACTATTATTCCAAATTTTTGGGTAAAATTTGGATGCCTTCTTGAAAGTCGGTATTGTATATAGACATAAACATAATATTATATAATAATTATTTATTATGTCTATGAACCTATGATACTGTAACTACTATCTGTAAATGTACTCAGTATTAACATTGATTACACGTTATGTATAATATACAAGTACATACCTATATGGCTATAACTATTTTATATTGAATTTCAAAGTAGTTAATATATAAAATTATATGAAAATACCTATTAAATATGTAGGTAACCAACTAGAAACGATCAATTCCTACGCAATGTATTATTTATTAATGATAGTATATTGTGTTATTGTAGATATTAAAGATAAAAATAATTTAATCTTTTAATCACATTTTTATATACTTTTTAATATATTTTTTAAAGTAGAATTTAATCAAATTGTAATAGTTAAATTTCAATATAAAAAGTATTGATATGAATATCATATAAATTAGTATGTTATTACATTATTAGATTACAATTTAACAATTACATTAAATTATAACACAAATTAAGTCTATAGTTGAAAATTAAAATACAATGAACAAAAAAGTGGGAAGGCCGATTGTGGACATTCCTCCTTCGTTCCTTCAGTCCTCGGAGAAATTAGTGGTTTATTATTTAAATTATTAATCTTAATTAAGATTTGAATACAATGATATTGCATTAGAAAATATTTTTTTATAAAAATAACAAAAAGAGGGCGGGAAGGTTATTGTGGACGTTCCTCCTTCGTCCCTTCGATCCTCGGAGAAATTAGTGGTTTTTAATAATTATTAAGATTTGAATGCAATGATATTGCATTAGAAAATATGATTCTGAGCGAATCTCAATATATTGCAATATATTATACTGATAATCAATTCCAAAATTTACCACAAATGTAAATTACATATGTAAATATGCAAAATAAATTTCAAATCCCTATACGAAAAATATTCAAGGAGTTATTATTTCATGATAAAAATTGTCAGTCACAATTTTCAAAATATTTTGTAAATATATTAAATAGTATTAAGTAAGCTTCTGTAAAATTTTCAAATGGATAAACCCAAAATTGTAGGTAATTGTAGGTAATATTAATTTGTTTTGTAAAAAAGTTCATAGCTGTATATATTGCCAAATAATCAACTAATCTGTTCCAAAATTTTACCACATTTGTATATTACCAATGTTAGTAGTCAAAAAAAATTTCAAGTCTCTACAATCAAAACTAAATTAGTTATCACGAAATAAAAAATTAAAAAATAACGAATATCGTAATTTTGCCAATTTTTTGCTAGTTTTTGGTAGTTTTCTTCTCCTAGGGTAAAACTTTGGAGAAATTCGAAAAATGAGCTAAATAAAGTACCAAGAGGACACAATTTGCTACCGAAAGCATACTTGTGATAATCGGACAATTATTTCTATCCAAAAAAAATGTTTTCATACATAAAAAAAAACATCATTGTAGAAACAATACATTCCTCGCTCCGCTCAGAATCTAAAATTTTAAAAAGCGGGAAGGTCGATTCTAGACATTCCTCCTTCGTCACTTCGATTCTCGGAGAAATTAGTGGTTTAATATAATTAAGATTTGAATGCATTGGTATTACCATTGATTATAGAATCGGAGTTGATATGGGGGTCATATTCTCTTGGTAGGTAAAATAAACGTTTTTGCAATAAATTAATAAACAATTATTATTTTATGTCTATATTAAATAAGTATATCTATACATATATGTACACACATATTTAATACCCCCCCCCCCCCGGGGAAGAAAAACATAGATGAGCCACGGGTCAGAAATACAATATATTTTACTGAAAATCCATTCCAAAATTTTACAACGTGTGTAAATTACCTATGAGATTACTTTAAAAAAATATCAAGTCTGATCAAAATTGAATTAGTAATCGCGAAATATAAAAAATCAAATTATCGGCAAATTAAGTAATTTTACAAATTTTCTGATAAAATATCATAATATTCAATTCCACTAAAGGTTTTAACTTTAAAAGCTTATAAAAAAATTGTTATTTACGATTTTCATAATATTTTATAAGTGGATTAAATAAAATACTAGTATATAAGTAAGCTTCAATACAATTTTTAAACCCTTAAAATCAAAATTACATGTAATATTAAACATTTTTGGAAACAATTTTAAAACTCTATATTAAATCAAAAAATCAACCAATCTGTTCCAAAATTTTACCCCTCGTGTATATTATCTATGTGAGTACTTTAAAATTTTCAAGTCCCTGCGATTAAAACTTAATTAGTTATCATGAAGACATGAAATAAAAAAGTCTAAAATAATAGAAACCGTAATTTTGCTGATTTTCCGCCATTTTTCGGTAATTTTTTTTCTCCCAATGAAAAACTTTTGAGAAAATTATCTGAATAAAGTAAGAACTAAATGAAATTTGGTACGGAAAGCTTACCCTATTTGTGGTAATCGAACCATTATTTCTACCAAAAAAAAAAAAAAATCTTTGTAAATTAATACTCGTTTCGCTCAGAATTTAAAACGTAAAGATTGAGTATAATATTATGTATATACCTATGTAAAATTTAAATAATAAAACTTCTCGAATACAAACATTCTAATATAAAACTATTAAGATGATGGACGTGCAAATAAATAGATTATATTTTATCTAAGGACAAAAATTGAATCACAGGCTCGACGACGGCTGGACTATAGAACAATTGATAAAACCTCGAGGAGTTGCTTCAAGTTGTTCGATTAAGCATTAATAAAGTTATATTTTTATTACATTATTTTAATTCATATTATATCGAAAAATAACGATTCGCTAAAAGTGCAATAATATATTTTGTAGAAATAAGTTTGAGTAAACGCAGATTCAATAAAAATGTATGGTTTTCGTTCTTTCAAAATATTTAATTAATAGGCTTGAATAAATAGGTAAAACAATTGTTATCAAAATAGTCATTTTTGAGACAGTCAAAATCACGATGGACTGAAATGGTTCAATGCAACTCTGCAGAGGGTAGTTTTATAGTTTTTTGAGTTAAATTCAAAAACTATAGTTCTTGAAATAAAAATGTAT
Source organism: Eriosoma lanigerum (assembly GCA_013282895.1). NCBI lineage: Eukaryota > Metazoa > Arthropoda > Insecta > Hemiptera > Aphididae > Eriosoma > Eriosoma lanigerum. The sequence goes on along the minus strand of CM023357.1, from coordinate 37,756,820 downwards.
AGAACTTAATTTTAGATCATAATATTCTAAATAAAAAATGTATAGACAAAATTTCTTGTAAATTTACTGTTTTTTAAGATAAATTAAAATGTACAACAAATTTAGTTTTTTCGGAAAAATTACATTTGTTGCCATTATTTAATGTACATGACGAACAGTAAATTTTATAAAAGAAAGGTTATTTGTAAAATTACATTGGAATGTACGAAAATTGGAATGTGTGAAAATTTATGTGAAATTACCGAAGAATTTCCGAATGTGGTTTGTCTATTTGTTGTTATGTGGGTTGTCTACAGCTGCATAAATATTTTACAAAATAAAATATAACACATTTATTGTTTACAGGTGCACGCAGTGGCGTAGCCAGGAGGGTGGTTTAATTGTTAAAACACCTTAAGCCCTTTTCGACCGTATTTAAGCCAAAACTATATTATAAACTAGTTTCTACAAGACATTTTGTTACATGTCGTTTATAGTTTTAAATTATATTTTTTTGTTTTCTTATATTTTATTTTATAGCTAATAGTTTTAAGATAAGAATAATAATGATTAGTTAGATAAATATAGCACAAAAACAATAAAAATAGGTTTAAAATAATATATTATATTCTTTGTAGACTTCTAGTCATTAACTAATATCATACGTATGTTATTTTTATTTGTTATATTAGTTGTAATTTGTAAAATATTATAAATAAAACAATTATTTACTTTCTGAGTGCAATATGGTATTAAATATAAACATAATAATGTTATGTTAAAAAAAGTATGTTAATATTGATTTTGAAATTTATGTGTGTGGGAGGGGTGATATGTAAATTAGTAGAAATTTTGTCTGTACATTTTTTATGTAGAATAATATGATCTAAAATTTAAGTTCTATACATTATGTTTTATGTCAAGAGCTATTGTTTTTAAATTTAACTCAAAAATTATAAAACTACCCCTTTGTCTATTTTTTAACCCTCTAGCGGCACGTGAAGGGGGTGAATAATTATTATAAAAATTTACACAAATTACTTTTTAATAGTATTGAACAAAATGGTGGTCCTGAATAAAAAATAATTAAAAACATTTTCCTCTTCTATGGTTAAGGACCAGTCGAATATACATATTCTATTTATTGCACTCTACTATAATATAAAATATGTTATTCTACAATGACAAAAAAAAATATTAATAATTTATTTATATGTATGTAAATTTTAAATGATGGAGAGAAATATGGAGTAATAACGAGAAACAGTAAAGTTGTAGAGACGAGCTCATTTAAATATTATACTATTATGTGACTCAAATGTAACCTAGAAGCTAAAAGTAAATAAAGTATATGTATTTTAGAATTATCGAAATTATAATACTTTTCTGATACAAAAATTATTAGGTAAATAATACTTATGAATAGGAATCGGATGCTTTATAAAATAAAATAAGCCATTCAAAAACTTACACTTAAAACGTTTTTTGATCGTTGACCATTGAAAAGAAAAAAAGATAATCGAAAGACAATTTAGTTTATGCATTAATTAAATGACGGTCTGACGGACATAATAGATATTAGATTCAAATATTCAATTCTCAAAATTTTTATTTATAAATTTTTAAGAGTATCATGTTTTGAATAAATGAATGTACTTATGTAAAAAGAAATATTTACACAAATACAACTAAATTACTAAATATATATATTATAGTAAAATAAAATTATCAATTAGTTCCAAAAATGTTAAAACGTGTTTATATTTTATTTAAATTTGTAATTGTGATCTCTGTATTATTTAACATGTACTATGTAAAAACTACTTCAAAATTCCTAAAATACATAATAAGGTAATAATTAGCTAAAAATAGCTACCTAATGAAATTCGTTCATTAATTATGATTTATATTAGATAGTAGTTAGTAGGTACTACAGATAACAGATGTTAAATATAAAAATAAAAAGTAATTGGTTCATTTTTCCGAAAGAAAAAAAACCGACACACCGGAGAAGGAATACCGGAAGTTTCAATAATAATAGTAATTATAACTCGTATAAGTCGTATACATATCTAAATAATGTAGACAAACTGTATTGCATACACTAAATATAAGTTATAACTTATAACCCGCTTGGCTGCTTATTACTTCTTACTTCCTTAGACAGTTTACAAATTTTTAAGCAAGTATATTTTAAAATTCATTAATACTAAGACCTTATAGTGAGTTCCTTAGGAGTAATTCAATAAATAAATGATAAAATATAATTAATAGTAACTCAATATAGGAAATAACATAATATGTTTACATTTATATTATACGATTACAAAGGTAAATTTTATTATTGTATATACGAGTTATACAAATATTTTTTTATAGTTATTAATCAAAAACCGCATATGTAAAACAAATATGCATGTCAACATAAATGTATTATTCCTAATTCCTATATTAAAATAAAAAAAATATTAAATTAATAATATTATAATAGATAAATACTATTTAGATGTATCAATTTTCAGTAAATAGATACCTAATATTTTTAAAGTAATATTTCAATCAATTAGTCTTTGAAGTATGAAAATATTTGTTTTAAATTAAATAAATATACTATAGCCCAATTACAATTATGTTATAGTTATTTCAAATATCAAATTTCCCTAGCTTATAGTTTAATAACGCTTTACCCGTATGTGTTATGTAATGTTGACTCTGTCTATCTAATAAAGAATGTAGCAAAAATTATAGCAATGCAGAACATTATGAAGTTGTTGTTGAACTCATTTACTCATCAGTTTTGTAAAATATCACTTGGTAAAGAAGTTACAGAGTAATAAAAAATGTAAAACTTATTACCCTAAAACTTCTTTGCCAGGTGATATTTTACAAAATGAATGGCATTACCCACAAAATATGATTCTTTTTAAATTTGATAATATATTATATATGTTTGTACTCTAAATTCAACTAAAACGTCACAATTAATGTTCTGTGTTGTTGTGATTTTGCTATATTTCCTGTTGGATAGACGGAGACAGGTATTTATATATCATCATCTTAAATAAAATATAATACTTGTTATAAACTAAAAAAATGTATCATAAATATGTGTAAATCTTCTTTATACACAAAAGTTAGGAGCAATATTGTATTTGGCTTTATGGCACTTTAAATCAAATTAAAGATGTATTACTATAAATTAAGGGTTAAAATATAGTTTTTTATGGATCATGTTATCATAATCATAAATATATTTAAAAGATTCATTTATAATATGAGTAATATTGTGTTTGTACGTATACGGTATACTTAAACATAGTTGTAAGTAAAATATAATTTTTAACATTCAATTTTAAATTTAACTAGATTAATTACTAATATAATTTATTTCTTACTAAATATTAAAAAACAAAGATCTGTAATACTTAGTTAATACATTTAATTTTAATCACTTTCTATAAAATATACCTATTTTCTAAAAAAGAACTATTAGATAGGTACTTAGTACTTTATTTCTATAATTAAATTTAAATAATAATAAATACAAATAAATATTATTTATTGTAGTCAATAATATTATGTTTGATATAAACTGATTAATTTTAAAATTTATATTATTTAAAAATTATCATCATGATAAAATAAAATAAAATAAAATAAAATAAATATTTTTATATTTCTAAGAAAAGTTATTAAAGTTATTAAATAGTTATTTATTTGTTAGTATGCACTAGGGATAAGCATATATAAATAATAAAGTTTACTAATGAAAATAATGTGATAGACAAGTATTGTAATAGGCAATAGTATCTATTAAATATTAAAATATAAAACTAATATTTAACATAAGTATAATCACAGATTATATGAAACAGGTATAATACAGGTCGGAACTTATTTGAAAATGAAAATTAAACACATTAGCCAATACTAATTTTAAATATAAATTAAAAAGGAATATAATTAATTAATTATATATCATAATTTATTTAGATCAATAAATATTTGTTTTTATTAGTTGTATTGAATATTAAAGTCAAAAATATAGTGATAAATAACAGTATTCACTATTTAGATCTAAAAAATAATCTCTAATCTTCTATAATTTATAAATATACATTACAACATTATATTATCTAATGATTATAAAATTTCACAGGTAGATGAAGTTAGTTTTAGATTATACGTAACTGTATGTATGTATACAATTTAATTTAAATAATCAAATATTAATACTGTTTTGGTTTTATATGTAAAGTGTAAATATAATGTTAATTTTTTAATTTGTGAAATGAAATGTCCATAGGCATAGCATGATGAATATCTGTGGAGGGTTATAGCCCCCAACTGAAAAAGACTTAGATAATGTTAAGTATTAGATGAATTTTAAATGGGGGGACTTGCTATTTTAAATCTCCCTAATTACGCTACACCTATGGAAATGTTATAAATGAATGGATAGGTTTAAAATGTCAAATCTAAAAAATATAACAATCTAACTAACAGTTTAAATAATTAGATACTATATAAATAAATTATTTATAACAAATCTTAATTTGTAGGTATATACATTATGCACATTTTTATAAAAATTATAACTACAAATTAACATACCGTTATAAACAAATTTCTGTTGAGTAGAATCTATGTATAATGTCAGAGGTCAACAAACTAGTAGACTACCATAATTATATTTTATTGTTTGCAAGACATATCGAATGACAAAACTTGCTAAATAATACGAATATTTCCAAAAGTAGTTTTTTAATTTTAAATGTGACAAATTCAAAATCTTTTAATGGTCATTAACAAATATTATTTAAACAAAAAAATATATAATAATAATTTGAATATGAAAAACTAAACATCAACAATTATGTCCATAATGAGTTATCCTTATCAAGGTTGAGATAAGGAAATATGATAAGAACAATCGCGATTCTTAAAAAAATCGCCAATGCTGCAGCTGACCACACTGCAGTACTACACTATAACGATTAACGATATATGTGAATAGTGAATAGCCGAATAGTTATGTACTTGTAAATTGAATTTATAAAATGTTCATTTTCTAAACTATTTATTTTCATTCAAAATGTTATACTTTTACTTTCGTATTGATTGTTTAATCTATTGACTAATGGAAATTACTTAAAATAAGTGTATATATTATAAGTACTTGAGTTTATGATCAATGATTAAAACTACTGAATAAAATGCTTAATTTTTTGAGATGTCAATTTACAAATAAGCTTTGATAATGGCTGATACTATTAGAAATAATAAACAATGTATACGCGTTGGACGACGAGTATGTGTTGCAACATATACAGGAGTTGTTAGATATGTTGGTCCTATACCAGGAACAGAATCCGTTTGGGCTGGAATTGAATGGGATGATCCATCTAGAGGAAAACATAACGGTATTCATAATGGTATAAGATATTTTAATGCTTTGTAAGTATATAATATAATAATAATAATTTAAAAGTCATCATTAACTAAAATGTTATATTGATTTTAGATATCCTAATGGAGCATCTTTTGTAAGATTAGAAAAAGTTATACCTTGTAATGTTAGTTTTATAACTGCATTTAAGAATAAATATGGCCAAGAGTGTGATCTAAAAATTGATTCAGAGTTATCTGCCTTCATAAAAAAGTCTAAAATGTCATCATTTGAACTAGTTGGAATGCAAAAAATTCAGAAAAAACAATCGTAAAACTTGCTCTTTTATTTTCTAAATTATAATTATATATTATTTATTATTTATATGAATTATAATACTATATAGATGTTTTGATAAGTTAACTCATGTGAGCTTAAGTCATCAAAGTATTACAGACCCTGGAATCCCTGGTGAAATACAAAATTGTTGTCCAAATATAATGGATTTAGAACTTTGCAATAATTGTTTTACTGATTGGGAAACTGTATCACAAATTGCCCAACAATTGAGTCAATTAACAAGTTTAAATTTAAGGCAAGTTATTATTTTTATCAATATTACAAGTATTAAAATGATTAATATATTATATTTATAAATATTTTTAGTTTTAACACTATAGATTTACCACAAGTACCACTAAATAAGCAAATAATGGAATCTTTTAAGTGTTTAAAGAAAATTGTTTTAGGCAAACTTAATTATAGTTGGTATGATATCATGTCGTTATGTGAAGCATTTCCACAACTTGAATTACTAGAGGTATTTTTTTAAAATAAAAAATGTTATAACTATAAAATATAGTTAGTTCAAGTTAAGAAACAGTCTGATTTCTGACGGTGGCAGATTATGCCCATCAGTTTCTCCTGCTTATTTAACCATCTGTTCACATTCTCTACCAATGAGAATTTTATGGCACCTATGTACAGGAAAAATACACAATGCACTGCATTAAAATTAAAGGGTATACAATGCATTTTAAGTTATTTTTTCACATCGCTTGTCAACGATAGATTAATGCAACATTCTTGTCATTGGCATCGTTCGAAATCTGTGCTCGTAATTAAGTCATGTCCATGAATAGTAGTCAACTGTCGCCTATATTTCTTAACTTGAACAGATTATAGTATATAATTTCAATTTAACTTAATCATTATCAGGTCCCGGATAATAATATATACAGGCTTGAAATACCATCAACAGTCATGGAAAATCTTTCGTACATAAATCTGGAAAATAATAATTTACCGTGGTTAGAAATCAATAAACTACGTTTTCTGGAAAAGTAATAAATAAGTTAATAATTTAATTTAAAATTAATTCTTTTAAATATTAGATTAGAATGTTTAAATGTCAATCGTAATGGAATAAAAGATATTCAAATTGTACCATCATCATTTCCTTCGCTAAAATATTTGATGATCAGTGATAATCTATTATTACATGTAAGACTACTGTGTATACAACCATATATTAAATTTTTAATTAAATTATTAAAATGTAATTTTTTTTTTAAGTTTGAATCACTTTGTGAATTAAATAAACTACCAGCACTAAATTCTTTAAGAATTCAAAATAACCCTTTACTTAAGGGAATGAGTATAAGCAACTATACTTTACAAATAGTAGCAAGAATCGCAAATTTAACAGTAAATTAATACATTATTTTACTGTATTAAAATAAATTATAAATTTAGATGATTATTTAGATACTAAATGGAACAATGATAACTCATAAAGAACGACGAAATAGTGAAAGAGATTTTTTAAAGGATTTGGATCTCATTTGGCATAGAAAATTAAAGAGCGCAGAAGAAAAAGCAGAATTTTTAGCTAAACACCCACGATATTTGGAACTTATTGCTAGTAAATAATAATTTATTTGTTCTTTTTAACATTAATATTATTAACTACAATTAATTTTTAGAATATGGTTCCGATTACTCTGAAGACTTGAATACATCAAACAAAATAAAAACAATAAAGTTAAGAATTGTGAACTTTTGTAAAGAATCAAATACAGAAAAAGATGTAATCTTAAAGACACTACCAATTACTATGACGCTTAATCGTTTAAAAGACCTCGGAAAGCGTTTATTTGGTCTGGGAAACAAACAACTAGAATTTTCTTACTTAACAAAAGAAGTAAAATATTTATATTTAATATTAATTTCTTTTAGAGATTCTGAGCAAAGTAAAGAATGTATTGTTTCAACAAAGATTTTTATTTTTTTTTTATGTATGAAAACATTTTTTTAGGTAGAAATAATAACTAATTACCAAAAATAGGGTACTCTTTCCGTATCAAATTTCATTTAGTTGGTACTTTATTAATTACATTTAAGTATTACATATTTAATATGCTGTTATGTAATATAGATTACACTCTATTTAAATAATATAACAAAATTAATTAATTCAATTTAACTCTGACACATCGGGCATCGGTGCCAATATGAAATTAAAGCAGGCCAATTATGATACGGATAAAATAAGGCCGCCAATGTATACCCTGCAATATTCCAAATGGCACCCCTGAATTATACTCATTATTTCAGTATTATTAATTTATACCATTACCATAAAAGTCAATGGATCTAATGTTGATTAATAGTGAGTAATTTGAATAATATAAATGGAATTATAACTATTATTATTAATACAATATCTAAATATTAAATATTGTTTATCATCATGAAAAATTACTTGTGATGTACAAAAATCTAATTTTTCAGTAAAGATAAGAGTAAATATCAGTGATGTCACAAACCCTAATATTTGAGTTCGAATCAATCCCAAACTGAATTAAATAAACATTTTCTGAATAATTGAATTATAAAAATTTTAAAACTATGAAAATCCATATTTTGTTTGAAAATTAACTTTATCCTACAAATTTTCAAACTGAACCAAACACCTGAATTTGGTTAAAATATTGAACAGTTTATCATATCATTTGTAAATGTAATAAAATTAAATGTGTAATGTATATAATTTATCTGTCCAAAATTAGTTTTAACTTAAACTGCAACTGAATGAGTGCAATTGGCATCTAACAAAAATATACTTAATTTTAAAGTACGTAAAAATATAAGTTAATTAAACAATATTTTAATGTTAATTTAATTCAATTGAATTTTAACATATGGAAATTCAATGTATATAAATTTTAAAAAAGTGGGAAGGTCGATTTTGAATGTTCATTCTTTGTCCCTTCAGTCCTCGGAGAATTAGTAGTTTATTGTAATTAAGATTTGAATGCAATGATACTGCATTAAAATATATGATTCTGAGCAAAACTCAATATAATACAAAAATATTATATTGATAGGTTGTTTCATAAGTTTATTATTTGTGTAAACTACCTATGAGATTACTTAAAAAATTTAAGTACCTACGTTTAAAATCGTTATCTTGAAAAACCTAAAATCAATTTTATTAAAATTACGTTTTCCATAAATTCTGACGTCCTATCGTCATTGTTTGGTAGCTTTTCTTCCCTCAGTGAAAGTTTTTTGTGAAATTCGGAAAATGAGCTAAATAAAGTACCAACTAGACGAAATTAATTACAAAAATAAAACCCTATTTCTGATAATGGGACCATTATTTCTACCCAAAAAAGTGTTTTCAGACATAAAAAAAAAAAATTTTTGTAATACTAATACATTCCTCACTTCACTCAGAATCTAAAATTTAATCAATTATAATTATATTTTAATTCACTATTTTAAATGTAGAACTAGTGTTTCCAGGCATATGAACATGTTTAAAATCTGTGTACGACCATAAAAAAAAAAAAAAAAATGCTTGTATTTAAATTTAGGATTTTTTAAAATATTTTCACATTACAATATTCAGAAAAAAATTACACAAACTAATATTTTGTTATATTGTACAAAGTACATAAATTGTTGATAATATTCTAGGATATACTGTAAAACTTAACTACTTTTAAGATTATTTATAACTTAAACACATTAAATGCTTCTTTACCTTTAACTATTTAAATTTAGAATAGGATATTATCACAAAATAAATTATTCATAAAAAAAACTCTTTGTAAAACCAAGACAAACAAGTTATTAATATTTTATTATTCATATTATTTTATTTATACAATAATTTTTCACACATACTATTAAAAGTTTGAGTTCTTTGATACTTGCCTGAATTAAGTACATTTTGTAGCATTGTTTTGTTGGTAAATACTAAGTACAAGTACTCTTAATATTGACTACAAGACATATTGTCAAAAACTCAAAACTTATTTTAATACGAAATATATATTTAACAAAGAAAATAGTTACATTACACATTCGGTAAAATAATTTAAAAATAGATTTCTAGTTAATTAATCAACTTGTTACTTTATCAATGCAATATGCATTTTCAACCATGTGTTTAGTAACATTAATATTTTGTTCCGGGTTAATTGGTCATCCTGAAAGAAGACACCAGGATGGCATACTCAAAACCGGGATGTATGGCAACCCTAATATTATAGCATTTAGTAAAAAAATAAAAAATGAATAATTCTAAAATGTGTTCAATTTCTTATGCTTCATTGATTCTCATCAATCTTATCTTATGAATTTCAGGAATATACTTAAGGTTTTATTAAAATAATTTTGACATGTCTGGTAAAAACTTACTTTGACAATTTTTTAGGATATTTTAATTTAGAAGTTATTAGAACATAAGACTTTATCAACCTAGAAAAACCAGAATGTCATTTTTACTAAAGATTTTTCCAATGTTCCAAACTTATTCCTTAGTAATAATATATATTTTAATATCTTGCTCATTAGTCAATAACATTATTATTTTCTATATCTGTTTCAGAAACCTGATATTGAATATACTATGGAAAACTTGAATCAAACGTTAGATTATTATTCTGTTGAAGATGGAAACACAATTTTAATTAAATGGTAAAAATAAAACAACTAATTTTGTATAGACTTTTTATTACTTATATTATAAATGTTTCATTTGTTACTTTTTAAATTTTATACTTGTTTTTCGTTTTATAAAATAAAATATTAAATTAAACTAGTATTTGAGATATTCAAGGGTGTTACTGTGTTATGTAGTCTAGATACAGCAGCTTGTACCATCTTTTGTAAAATAACGTCCTCACAGGTTACTTCCTTTATAAAATAATAAACAAGCATAATATAATAGTAATAATATAAAGCATAATATACAGAAAATTAATTAAAATTACATAAAAAAATTGAAAAAAGTCATACCAAATTTTTTAAATTTATATTGGCTTTTTTTCCATCAACAGCTACAAATAATTTTTCACCTCTGAATATTTTTGGCACAGATTCTTCACCAAACATTTCTTGTAAAATTTCTATCAAACATTCCTAAATATATATTGTTTAATAAATATTGTTTTCATTTATTTAAAAACAAATATAAAAAGTAAATTTTACCTTGAAATGCATATGATCATATTCAGTAAATGGCACTGATGACACATTTTTCATATCGCCATGACTCATTGCTTGAATTTTCATTAATACTTGTACAACAATATCTGCATACATATCATTTTCTGGTGTAGTACTCCATTCAAGTGTCGCAAAGTTTTTATCCACAGACACGTCCACAGAGTTTAATACTCTTAATTTTTTATTTGGAATAATGATTTCAGGTACACTACCGGTTAAATGTGACAACATATTTTGTAATACTGAAAACGATCCTGTAAATCTATGAAGTTGTTTTTGTTGAATTTCACTTAATAACATATCAGAGTATCCTTGAAAAAAATAATTGAACATAATTATTACATAAGTTGTATTTTATACTTAACATACTCAACAAGTAATATAAGATATTCTCACATTTTACAAATACAAAATAAAAAACGGAATGTCAATTTAGTATTTTCCTCCTTCGACCATTCGGTTCTCGGAGAAATTAGTGGTTTATTATAATTATTAAGATTTGAATGTAATAATATTGCATTAGAAAAGACGATTCTGAGCATATTATATATATAAATTATATTACACAGATAATTTTTTCCAAAATTTTACCACGAATATGTAAATATTCAAAATAAATTCAAGTTCCTACGATCAAAATTCAAGGAATTATCAATTCATAATAAAAATTGTCAGTCACGATTATCAAAATATTTTTTAAACAGATTAAATAGTATATGAGGAGGCTTCTATAAAAAATTTCATACCATAAAACAAAAAATAGCAGGTAATATTAAATATTTTTGGAAAAAATTCTAAGTTCTATATTTAGCCGAAAAATCAAACGTAAATATTACTTGTAAGTACTCAAAATTTTTTTTTAAGTCCCTATGATCAAAACTCAATTAGTTATCACTAAATAAAAAAAAATTTAAAAAACAGAAACCGTTATTTTGTCGATTTTCCGCCTTTCAGGGAAAAACTTGGGAAATTCAAAAAATGAGCTAAAAAAGTAACAACTAGTGAAATTTGGTACGGTAAGGATACACTATTTGTAATAATTGGACCATTATTTTTACATGTAAAAATGTTTTCATACAAAAAAAAAATAATATAAAGCCTATAAAAAAATTGTCAGTCACAATTTTTAAAATTATTTTGTAAAAAGATAAGTAGTATAATATTAGGCTTCTATAAAATTTTCAAACTGATAAACCTGAAATTGTAGATTATATTTAACATATGTAATTATATTCTATTTTACTATTGAAAATTAATTAAATAATAATAATTTATTAAAAATTAAATTAAAACAATTTTTTTAAGTAATTATTTTCTTTTAAATATATTATAAAAATAATTCTACATTTAATGAATATACAATGCAATGCATAAGATTAAGATGGTAAAATTTTCTGACTGAATATTCTAACATAATAGTTTTAAACATAATCATACTTGGAATATCTTCAGCTGCAAAAATATGATAACTAAAATTTTTTTTTAATAAAACTCCACTTAAAATATTATTTTCTGCAGGTTTTTCAATAGCTATTTCTCCCATAACCTGTATGTTAATAAAATTATTTTAAAAATTCTATACATAATAATTTTAATTAATTGTACTTTAGCTGTTTTTTCACCGGTAAAGTAAAAATCTACTCCAACTGTATTCCTAGGATTGTAAACTTTAATATTTTCAGAGTTTTCCTCATACTCTCTAACCAAAGCTGATTTTAATCTTTGCATTTCATTTTGTTCTCCGTGTACTAAAACCTGGATAATAAAAAAAGTAACTAAATTTGTTATATTAAATTGGTTTATTAAAAGCTACTAACTATGTGAGGTGGTTTTAGGATGTTAATAAATTCTCGAGTTTGTTGGTAGTCTGTATGAGCTGAAAATGAAATATAATCAACAGACATTTTTAGTGGTAGTTTTTGACCACTCATTGTCGTGATATCTTCAGGTTCAGATAAAATAGCCTTAGCTAGTGTTCCTTGTACCACATAACCTAAAATTTTAATTTTAGATATATTTACTTATAAATAACAAATTATTTATATTTTTATTTACCAGCAATAATAACACCATTTTTACTATCTGTACACCACATTTCAAAAAGTTCTCTAGATAAACCGCTTTCCATTACACCAGGTGATGCCATCACCACACAAGGACCAATGTCTTCAAAATGATCGATGCTCTAAAATTATTCACCTCGTTTATTTTATATTTTAATAAAATAATAATTCATCTTTATTAAAAAATAGCATTTAAAATTTGTAATCATTTACATTATATTATACTATAATACAATTGTAATAAAGTTTCCTTTTGTTATATTAATTTATTTTTTATTTATAAAGGTTCAACTAAATTTGTATAAAAGTATTAATCACAGGGCATGGATTTAAATGCAAAATTTATTTCATACTTGAAAGAATTTAAAATTTAATCATTATTTATTTTTAGAGCATTTAATGACATTTTTTTTTTATTTTTAAATCATATATAATGTATTTAATAAGAATTGATAACAAATTTGCTTAAAATTAACTCTAAATTTTTCGAATTTCTCAAAAGTTTTTTCTTAGAAGAAAAACTACCAAAAAATGGCGAAAATTTTGTAAAATTACAATTTTGTTATTTTGAATTTTTTATTTCGTGATAACTAAACTAATTGAGTTTTGACCATAAGGGGCTTTTGATAAATGTGAAAAATGAACTAAATATAAAGTACTATGTAGATACAATTTTCAATCGAATGCATACCCTACTTGTGTTAATCGTAACATTATTACTACCCAAAAATGTGTCTTCAGATATAAAAAAAAACATCATTCTAAAACTGATACAATCGTGCAGCAATATCAACTAAAATTGAATTTAATGATTCTTAATGAATATAACAAATTGTCATTGCAAAGTGAAATATTAAAAAAAAATATAAAAAACATTAAGAATACATTATTTAAAAGATTTAAATTATTTACTTGTGTTTTTATTTATAAAAAAATGATAAATTGTATTAGATATTATAACCTTAGATAAGGTGTAGAAATGCAATAAACAATGCGAGCGAAACGAAAATTCATTTTTTAGTGGCCCTTTCATTGATGAGCCCTTAAATTCATTTCCCGGTAACATTAAACAGAGTCCTATGCTTAGGACCATCCAGTCTCACAACTAACCCTCTATCTTTCTCTGTCTAAAACTAGAATCTTCCAGTTAGACCCTCATCCCAAACGTTTCATATCCCTTTTATAACATCCTCCCATTGTATTTGCATTTTTTAATGTTATTGTATTATATAAAGTAATTTACACTCGTAAAATTTTGTAATTGATTATTAGTATAAAATATTGACATTTTTTAATGCAATATCATTAATCTCTCCAAGGACCAAAGGGACGAAGGAGGAACGTCCTAAATTGACATTCCCGCTTTTTTATAAATTAAAATTATTAATATATAATTAATTAAAATCCAATGTTAAAGATTAATTGTTAAAACTATATCAATTATATTATTTTTAAAATTAACGTACTTTAAGATTAGTTATATGTTTAAATACAAATGGATTATTAACAGCAATTTGACGTTTTATACGGTCATTCATAGCATTAATATATGTCTGGTACACAGCCATGCACTTTTTTGCTAATGATGATGCATAATATATAGGAATATCATGAAGTTCTGGATGAAGGCCCCAATATTCATCTAAAATCAGAATATATTAATACATTTTAATATATAACAATGTATATTTGCTTACCTAATATTAACAACAATTCCTGAGCTCGTCCTAACGCAAAAACTGGAATCAGACATCTACCACCACGATTAACAATATCATTTACAAGCATAGTAAATCGTCGTTCGCGTTCTTCACGTTTTTCATGAATATGAGTTCCATAAGTAGATTCCTTTAATATTATAAATAATGAACTAAAATAATTTTTAATAATTTAATGATAATTTACTGTAATAAGAATTTCAGGCCTGGATGGTGGTATTTCAGCAGCCATTAAATGTCTGTCTTCCTGTCTTGAAAAGTCTCCAGTATATAATACTTTAACTCCAGCAATTTCAATCATAAACATTGCTGCACCTAACACATGACCTGCATTATAGGCACAAAAACGAATTCCTCCGATATCTTTTTCTTCATGAAAATTAATTGTTTCTATGCGATCCATGCTTTTTTCTAAATCAGCTTCAGTATAAAGCATTTGTTCAGTTCCAATATTACTATAGTGGTAAATAATTGAATTATTATTAATTACTAATAATTACAATATATTTAATAAATAGAAAGTATCAGATAATAAAATTCAATAATTTTATATTTTATTATTACTGAAAAAAAAAAAGTTAAAAATATATATATAATATTAGAAGTATTACTATGATTATATAATAAAACATCACGATATATATAAAAAATATTTGCATTTAAACATAAAGAAAATAATAGTGCATAGAAAATATTAAATCCAAATAAAATATAAATACATTAATTTAAAATAATTAGTCATATAAAATTGTATATCATACACTTTTAACTATTTTTTTACTAATTTAAAACAATCAAAACTTAATTTAATTTATGAAATAAATTACCTGACTTTAATGTAATCTGACAATAACCATCTGTATATAGCTTTAGTTGCATGAGTCATATAACATTTGCCTTTGAATTTAGTTTTAAGTAAGAACCATGGTAATGCACCACTATGATCCAGATGAAAACTAAAGTATATATAAATATTTAACTTATTATATGTATGAGTTATATAAATTTAATTAATAAAGAATTTATTTTTCTATTTTTATTTACTGAGTGATTAATAGTAGATCAATTTCATTCGCTTCAATGAGATCAACAAATGGCAATGCATCTAAACCTTGAAGACCCGGATGAATTCCACAATCAAGCTAAGAAATAATTATTATAATTATACATAATATATGCAAAAATAGAGCTTACCATAATTTTTTTGCCTTTGAACTCCATAACAATACATGATCTACCAACCTCTTGACCTGCACCACTAAAAATATAATAAAATCAAAAATTAAAATTTTAAACTGCCACAAAAAATAATAAATATAATTATATTTATAGTATCTATTTTATTTAATATTATTTATAACTTATATGCAGAAGTTATAAAAAGATAAAATGGAATAAAAGGCAATTTGTGATTACTTGATAATCACATAATTTACTTCAGTGAAAATAATGAATTAGAACTTTTTTTTTAAAATAAAAAACAAGACAAAAAATCCAATTCATTATTTATTTAAAAAATGTAATTTTTACAATAAATATATATTTAGAACATTTACTTAAAAAATTATTAATTAAATTGAAACAATAGTCATAATAGTTAGTTATACACATTTTACCATCTAACAAACTTAAATTTAAATAATTATATTCATCATTGAATTAATTATTACTGAAAAAAACATAAATCATAAAACAATCTTATACAACTTTGAATACCAAATGTACATATATATAAATTGTATAAATTCTTATTTTTATTAGTAAATTGTTAAAATAAATAAATAAAAAATTATACATCACTATATTTACATAATATGTAAATAAAATAATAATTATAAAATAATTTTTTTTTTTTTAATTATTCAATGTCTAATCTATTTTAAACTCCACATCATCCTCTTCATCACTACAAGGATTAGAATTTGGTATCTCTGTTTTAACACGATTATCTGAAAAAATTATTTTAGCCAATTCTTCACGATTTAATGTTGTAGCCCATTTCTGATATTTATCTTTAACCACATCATTATCCAAAACACACTCATCATTTTCTTCATCATTTTGGTTATCTTCATCTATTACTGCTTCTAATTGTTTGGTAATTTTTTGTCTAGTATAATCTAAATTATCTTCCTCCATATAATCATTATAAAGGTTAGTGTGTTCATTATCACAAGACGGTAGCTCACCAATCAAATACTTCTGCCAAGCTTTTTCTAAATACTCATACATAACAGTTCTTATATCATCTATAAATTCTTTTTTAAGCCAACCTGCATGTTTACTACATGTAGCTGATAAAGATACATTTTTAAGCATTTCTTTGACTTCAGGTAAATGAATATCACACAACTGATAGTTAGTGACAATGGACAAAGGAAAAGAATTTGGAGAAAAATAAAATTGTTTTTCTGCAGTATTAGGATTATAGTCTTCTATCTTGAATTTTGCTTTTTTGGGGTTAGATGGATTGTGTTCATCAAACCATTGATTTCGTATCTCAACTACCTGGTACATGTAATTAGATGGATCATCATGATAGTTGTATCCATGCCTGTAAATAAAAATAAATATTTAATTACCTATTTATATTTATTAGTCATAAAAAAAATGATTAATTAAATTACCTAACCCACATACGACGAAATGGTCCAGTAGTTGTAAAATATCCTGTTGTAGGCAATAAGTATTTCATCTTTTCCTTGTTGATAACTTTAGCAAAATGGAATAATGCAGGTTTAACCCAAATAGGTCTTTTTTCAAACAATCTATCCATCAATCTTTTTTCATCAGGTGAAAACATCTTTACGGTTAGACAATATTTTAATAAATCCAAAGGCATAGGCGGTAAATCATTATCCTCAAAACGATTATTTCTAGTAAAATTCCGAACATATGGCCTTAATCTGTGTTTTTTTGATAACATGTCCAACTTTTTAAGATTTACTAAATCATAAAAATCTGTTTGAGGTTCATTAAATTTACTAAGTTTACTAGGTAATAATGATAATGGCACATCTTTTTCTAAAGCCCAATCTATAGCAAATAATTTATTTACATGCCATAACTCAGAACAGTTAGGCTTAAGTGGAAAAAACGCAAAATCCACAATGTTAGTAAATGTAAACGTTTTCTGTATAAAACCAATCATTTTAGATGATACATTGATACAAATTTTTTTACCAGATTTTTTATTTACTTTATACTTGGTCTTAACAGAAACTAGTAATGAACGGTCATAACTTCTATTCCCTGCAAGTGGTGGTCCAAATTCTGACGTTACTAAATTAACAGATAATGCAACTTCTGGATTTTCAAATGCATATGCAATCTCTTCAATACCACCAAGATTGTCAATTGCTCGTTCAGCATTATTAACAATGCCAGGATATAACACACAATTTAAAAGTTTTAGTTTGGGCGGACTAATAATTTTATTTTCTTCAGTTAATTCCATTATTCAAACTAACAAACTAGAAAACAAAAAATTATTATTTTAATGTCTTACAGAGGTTTTATGGTAAGTTTATCATTTTCTTCTTCGGAGATCTGAATTTCTTCACCTTTTTTGTCTTGAATTGACAACATATTAACTAAATGAAAAGATAAATTATCAACATTAATTTGTTTTTATTTTAAAAACGTAATTATATTTCAGATTTTAATGTTGTGTATTTGTTATATTGATAAAAAAAATACATTTATTGTAAGTAATAGCATTGATTAATTATACATATATAATACAAGTATAATTAATCAATGGTAAAGCTATTTATTATTTGAATTAGAATATAAATATTTATTATAGATAGAAGTTTAAATTTAATTTAATCTTAGTAAGCAATTATTTTAAATAATTTTAAAATGATATATCTAATTATTTGTGGTTATATTATAGCAATACAAACAACTATAATTATAATTATAGTTAAAACGATAAGCTGAAACCACTGTCACCACTATTATACCACGGTCATGATAAATTGATTATAAGTAGGTAACCATCAAAGAAATTTTTACAAATATTATTTTAAAGTATCTATGCCATAGCCCATAGCATTGATTATAGAATAGATAGTCTATTCTATTATCAATGCCCATAGGTAGCCCATGCTATGGACCATAGGTAACCACAGACTAAAATTATTTAGGTTACTAAATTATAAGGTTACTGAAACTGTCCTTCATATTAAAATAATATCATCTGTTAATCAATAACCATTATCAATCTTGGACATATTT
Source organism: Eriosoma lanigerum (assembly GCA_013282895.1). Taxonomy (NCBI): domain Eukaryota; kingdom Metazoa; phylum Arthropoda; class Insecta; order Hemiptera; family Aphididae; genus Eriosoma; species Eriosoma lanigerum. The sequence goes on along the minus strand of CM023357.1, from coordinate 37,737,909 downwards.
TTTCAATATATTAATGATAGCAAAACTATTCTTTAAAAAATTTTAAATTAAATTACAAAATATAAATGTTAAATTTACTTATTCTTATTTAATTAGTTTATTGGTGTTTCAAATCCAAATTTAAATTTAAAATGGTTTTACCTCATGTAGTTAGAGGAATTTTACGCACTAAAGCTATTTATTCCGTATCTAGTAGAACTGTGGTGTCACACGAACCATGGAAGCCTGGTCCATATCCAAAAACTGAAGAAGAACGAATAGCTGCTGCTAAGAAATATGGGCTGCTACCAGAGGAGTATGATGCATATCCAGATGATGGTTTAGGTTTTGGTGATTATCCAAAGTTACCAGATATTGGACAAGATTCCAAAAGTGAATATTATCCATGGGACTGCCCTGAGCTTAATAGAAATTTTGGTATGGTGATAAAAAAATCATTTACTTTTTTTTATTCTATAGGATGACTTTTTTTTTCTTAGGTGAAATAATGCATGTACATACTGACATGTGGGGTTCAGACAAAGGTGATCCAAATTATAGAGATAACGCTAGATTTACTGATTGGCAAAGAGTTTCATCATTGTTCGCTGCTATTTTTGGAATAGGTGGATTGATGTTCACTGGAGATTTTTGGTGTAAGCGATATAGAGAGTTTATGCCTAAACAATGGCCTCAAGACGAAGTTAAACATTATACTTATTCTGATAAATACTTTTAATATGTTATTAAATTATAATTGCGTCTGTGTAGTAGTTTATTCACATGAATTATGTTGTATAATCTAAAGTTAAATAAAAATATGTATTAATTATGAATTGACCAAATATGTTATAATCACTTATGATAGAACTTATTTAAAATAAGATCAAAAGTACCATAACTCGGGAAATATATAATTCAGAAATGATGTAAAAATCAAATATATCAGTCGTGTATTTAATTTTTCATTATATGTAGGTGTACAGTATTATTATAAATTATAGAATAATATTCTATCTTATAAGCCAGTTAAAATTCAATTATTAAATGTATGGTTAATATTAACAGTTAATTATAAACTAATATAATTTTACTGAATTATTTTTATCTAGATATTATGTTAAATGAATATATTAATATTGATATATTTTCTTACTACCTTGCTCAAAATGAGTAATATATCATTTTTTCTGTGAAAAATATTAGGTTAGTCTGTTTTCATGATTTTATATTTCCTTAATGAGTATTAATGGTTAATATAAATAAAATTACGTCAACTTATTACAAATTTTCAGATTAATATTTGCCCTAAATTTATTATAAAGTATATTATATATATAAATTATAATATAATATATAAATATTATATATTACTATTGCAGCAAATAAGATAAAAAGGAACAAGTAGGTAATGAATAACATTAAAATAGATAATTTATGTAATTAAAATATTTTAGTAGTAAATTTAATCAAACATAAATAAATAAAATTGTATAACTATATAAATAATAACACAAATTAAATAAAACAAGTACTAAAATAAATGTGATATAAATTGTAAATTATGATTACATTAAAACTTGAAATCCAAATTTACTTCATATTAGATTTTAAAATATTAATTCATGTCCAAAGAATTTAGAAATTTACTAAAATTTATCTGACATGTTGATAGATGCTAATTTAGTTTCATTTAACCATGCACAGTAATCAAAATAGAGAATATATTTCACAAGTCGTCTCCATGTTACAGTCTTAAAAAAAATTATACTTAATTTCTTGTTTGTTAGGTATACTACTAATTAAGAGATTTATAAAGTATTTTTCAAAGATTCATTTTTAATAACCATGAAAAATGTTAATTAAATAAATAATATAGGTACACTGAATACAGATATAATGTCAAAAAGGTTCTTTGGGGTGTAAACATGTAATATATATTTTTAAGATAAATTCAATAATGAATGATAAAACAATTTTGTTAATTTACAAATCTGGTTTAAAAGTAGTATTATAACACATAGTTAATAATGGAATAAGTCTAATAATACATTGCACAAAATTAGGTAAAAAAGTCTAAATAAACATAGTTTTGATGAGTAACTTTATCACACTTCTTTGTCGCTTTCGTGAATTTGAATAAGAAATTCTGCTTGTTCAGCATCACCATCTCTTAGTCTGTGAATAAATATAAATTTTAAATTACTAACCTTTTATGAACACATATTTATTATTATCACCTAATTAATTTTTTTCTCTGGCAACGATCTAAGCAGTTATACTCATTTTGATTATAATTAAATTGATGGGTTAACCAAATTAGAAAAAAGTAAGAAACAGTTATAGGAACTAAACCTAAATAAAATGATGGTAACAAAAATCGTTCTCGATCAGACTTGTTTTGACTGGAGATACCTTGCAGCATTATAGACATTGGAATAGTTAATCCAACAGACATTGTTGCTATAATTGATGATGTCAGTAAGCATCCCCTACCATAAAATTATTGAATTAGAATTATATTACTTGTAAATAATACATTTTTTACCATAACCATATAATTTCAGGCAATGTTGCTTTTATAACTCCGTTGATCAACAATGAAAATGCTTGTTGTTTGGTAGGCCATTCAAAGGTTTCAAGTTCAAAATAATGTAAAAATATGAATAATGGCCAAAACATAAGAACATTAAATAAACCAACAAGACCTAAAAATTAAATAATGTATTCAATATTATAGATACATAAACACAATATATAGAAAATAAAATTCAAGAAATAATATTTTAAAAATATTACCAAAGTACAATGTGATGTTCAATTTATCTTCATGATCTACCCATGATCGTAATGTAACAATATTCAATGCATAGAAAATAGCACTACCTAATGATAAAGCAAATCCAACATTAATTTCATTAAAACTGAAATGAGAATCTGGTAATGTAATTACAACCTGAAAATATAACATCATTAAAATATTGTTTTAATAATTGATAAAAGTATGATTATTATTTTGATTTAATTAACAAAGATATACATAAATCTTAATACTCATGAAATAATAAAACGCATTATATTCTATTTTAATCAAACTATTATTATTTTATAGACATTAAAAATTAGTACACACATTTCCAGTTATGCTGAATAATACAGTAATTAGTTTAGTGATTGTAAAGCGGTCTGTAGAAGGTGTAACAAAAAACAGAGATAGCAGAAGAGTGAAAAAACTAGTTGTAGACATTATGACAGACACTAAGGTATATTCCATATAAACCATAGATACTTGATGTAATAAATTAGCAACACCCCACTGGAAACAAAAGAGTTATACATTATATTATATAAATTATAAATAACTAATAATCTAGTATTTTAGTTGTATATTATCTATTTATATCAATATAATTTTTTGGTGTGGGAAAGGGAAATTTACTACAATTATATTTAACATATCATCACAAATTTAGAATCTGTTAAAAATATTTATAATTTATAAATATATATAATTTTTAATCAATATATATATATATATTAATAACAATAAACGAATAAAACAAATAAATAAACTAAGGGAAAAAGTAAGTCATTTCTAACAGAAAAAAAACACTGCAGTAATATTAAATTCATTTTAGTTTTTAAGTTTTATATTTTTTATTCTACAATAATTTAAAGGATTAATAAATTAATACTATCTGAATATCATTAATATTAAATATAAATTTAATTATTAAAGAAATGAGGTTAAATGATAATTATAATTAAAATATAAATGTTTATTAATTCTTACAAGTGGTGCTACTGTAAAAGCAAGCTTTGCAGTTTGATGAAGATTTAGTAATTGTCTCGATAAACGACAGATTTCTCGTGCTCTTAATGTAGCAGCATATGATAAACGGGCCATTAATGCTTCTTTAGCTTCTGTTTCCGACAAATGTCTAACCTATAGTGATTGATATATATTGATTCATTAATATTTTTATAATAAAATAAAAGAAAAAATGTGATTTATAAAATGTATGCATTGTTTTTTTTTTTATTCAGATGTCATAATATTATTTTAATATATTATATTATAATCTGTGATATTATGTGATCAGTACATTTTGATTAGATACTACATTGGTCACATTTTTCAAAATATTTGTATAAAATTTCTTTTCCCATATAAATGACAATAGAAAAGGACTTTATCGATACTTTTCATATGGCAGACAATGTGATTTTTTATGAAACCAGTTTTAAAAGAGATATGTGTGAATATTTCTTTCAGTGAATTGGACATATTTTTGTTCTGCACACGCTGATAGCTGTATAATAATTTCATACCGTTTCTTAATAGTTAATGTTAATGACAATTCACAAACAAAATATAATTATTGTGACCTGTATATTAAAAAATAAATAGAGTGTACAGGTTAGCATAGTATTCAGTTAATTGAATGGGAATAAGGAATAGAATAAGGTATTAATTGCTACTTGTACAATTTAGATTAATTATTAATTAATATTATATCAAACATGACATTTCACTTTAAAATTGTTTATTATTTATATAATATTTATTGATAATAAATATCTATATGTAGTGGCACACAGAGATTTTTAATTAAGTAAGGTTAATTTTTTTTTTTTTTTGTAAACCATAAATTCTTGTCACTAATGTATTAAAAAAATTATTATTATTAACACCCAATAAGATAAGTAGATTAATACTTGTGTGAAACTTAATTCTGAATACCAGTACATCACCTACCCTGAAAATTTAGTGTTGTCTACTTTTTACTTTGTTTACTTCTGTCTTTATTAACATATATGTCAGTGGCAGCTTGTGTACAAGGAAGATCGCCCCCTTCTTCTAAAATTGTTATAAATGGTTTTTAATAAATTTTATATTGATATAAAAATTAAAAATTATTTACATTATTATAAATGTGCATAATACAAGGTTGAAAAACAAAAATACTTTTCTGTTATATATTGTAATAAAAACATTTTTGTCAGTTTAAAATGATCAATTTAAAAATATACTATTTAACTGTAAGGATATGAAACCAATAAAAAAATTATTTTGATTTTAATGCAACTAACGCAATAATAAATACTAAATAAATAAATAATTATACAGGCTACAGCCGCCCTGTCGAGTATTTACCCGATTAACATACTGCATAACGATACAATTTAATGCCTACACAATGTGTTTGTATTTATTTACAATTTTAGACTAATATTAGACAATATTTTCCTGTGTGTTCATATGATCATAACAACAATATCTACGTAAAATAATACAAGTTTTTGCAAAATATTATATTACAATATTAAATTAATTAATTTAAGTTATTTAACATTAACATATTTAATGGATTTGTTTGAAAATAAAAATTTGGTTAATTATTTAAATACAAATAATTTTACATCATTCACTTATGAACAATAAATTGAAATAAAACAACTTGGTAGACCAATGCCTGATTTAAAAAGATTGTTAAATATTGAAAATGAAATGAATTCCAATTACGTTGATTTTAACAAAAAAGTGATTGCTATGTTTAGGAAAACAAAAGATAGACCCTTAGATTTCAAGTCTCACCCTCCCATTTTTAAGGCCTATGAGCAGTGGTGTCATTTGAGGGGGGCAATTCATACATTTGCAGTAGTCTACAATTAGCCAAATTCTAAGTTCGCAGATTTCAAAAATAACAACCCCTTAATTGATTACAGCTTACAATAAAATAAAATACCCACCAAAAAAATGACCCTTCCCACTTCTGTTCTTAAAAATAGTTGGCAAATTTATGGATCTGCCGTAGTCTAGTAAAAACTGAAATAACGCCACTGCCTATGAGCTGCCACTAACATATATGATAGTTGTTTTCTTATGATAATTAGGACATTATACATATTAAAGGACAATTTTGTAAATGAAAGCAAACTACAGATTTAACAGTATTAACAAGAAAAATCTTAAGACTTAGGAATTTAAACCATAATATTGTGGACTGAAACTGTATTTCTATATTCTGATCTATGAAAGAACAAAAGTTCTACAAATGTGACAATCAAGGGACTGAGATTTAATTTTCCTCTCTCAGCAAACTCAATCATTCTGGTACATGTTTAACTAAATAATAACAATTATTTTTAAGCAAATAATTTATTTAGTTTTATAATATTTATAAAATGTGTATTACCTCTGCAACTTTGTTAAAGCGAACTACTTTATTACTTGAATTAGCAGTTCCTGAATCATCACTTTCAGTGCCAGAAGTTATACTAGAATTTTTTATAGGGACATAACTTGCTGAGCCCTTAAAAATCATTTAAATATTTGTATTATATAGTTATATATATGATTTAAATTTATAATATGTAGGACTAAATATGAATGTAACTGATTAAAAAAAATTGTAAAATAAAGAATTATGTGTTGTATACATAGGCATGCGTACATGAGGATCAGGGAATGTTTGCTAACCCTGAAAAGTTCAGGTAAGTATACTTGAAAAGGCCGAATAGATCAAAGCTGCAGTGCAACCGTATAATGTGGCAATATAAAATACCTAAGTTGATTATCCTAAAGAAATATTCAATTACTATAAGTTAATCTATTCTTAGTATAAATTACATGAAATTCACATGATAATTCTTATTTCAAGAAAAATAGTTTAAAAAATTCGAAAAATAAGCAAAATAAAGTACCAGGTAGATGCAATTATTTGCCAAAAGCAAAAATAGGTAGACAAATTGTAAAACCATCAGGTATATTTTTCGCTTTGCTTAGAATATACAAATTATCTGTAGCCTGTGGGACGATAAAAAAGAAGAATGGCCTAATGGCATTAATTTTTACTGTCCCGAACATTAACTAAACTTAAACGCCTATGATTGTATAGAATATAAATATACATAAACATAAAAAATATTTGTGTATTATAATAAACTTTTATACCTTATGCTCAACCAAATTACTTACTAATCTTTCAGTTTCATCAGTAAATACATTATCTTCTTCTTCATCATCATCTTCCTCATTTGTATCAAAATTGACAAACTAGAATAATAGAATATATCTAAATATCATAATTTATTAGGTAACAAATAATTACTATAATAAGTAATTACCATATAATTATTTTTTTCACACGGTTTTCGCAATTCTTTAAATATTATATATACCAAAAAGTAGATAGTAAACATTGATGCTTTGGTATATGCCAAAAAAAATGGCTTTTTGTAATCATTATTAAAAGGAACATACTGAAAAACAAAATGAAATATAGTATATAATTTATATTAATACCTAGAATAAATATTAGATAACATATTCTTAAGTTTAATTTTTATTATTATTTATAAAGTATTCATAAACTCATTTACATAACATACATTTGTAAATTTAGATGATATGATCCATATTATATCAGCTAATAGTAATAACAACAAGCCAAGTGTCAGTCTTTGAGCCGGGTTTTGCATTTTTTTTTTAAATTTAATTTTAAATGTTATGACAAGACCGATTCCATTAGGCCATCTGCCTTCCTACAATTAAAAATAATAAAGAAACTAAAGTAATACATATATGTTAGCATTTATTTTAACTATAGTAATATAGTATACAATTTAATTAAAAGATCACATTTCTGTTGTAGATTGTATTGTTTAACGTTTTAAAAAAATACTAAACACTAAAATAAAAAATAACAAATGAATTATAACTTTTATATTTATCTTTCGGTATATTATTAATTCTTATTTCTTATCGAAAATGTAATAATATTATTTATAATACAGTATTGACTATTGACATAGATAAAATATACATTATATATGTATAATCTATGGTATTGATCATAATATTCATATCTGATATCATAAATCTAGGGGCCATGTACCAGTTGTACTAATGATGATAAGAAATATAACCTAACATAGCTAAAATTCATATATACCAACTTAGAAACTTAAAAATCTTATAAATCAAATTTTCGTAAATAAATAAAATGTATTTATTTATGTATTAAATTCAATACAATAATTACAATAATTATTTTCTTAAAATAGATCAAACTAATATACAAATTAATAATATTCAATTTTAGAATATTTTCTTTTTGTACAATCAATGTTACATATAAACAACTTATTTTCTAGATGTTATTATCTTCTTCTTTTTCTTTTTCTTCTTTAGGCATCTTAAAAACCATTAAAGTCCATCGCCACAACAATAATGTCCCTCCACTAAAATTATATTATAGCCAACAACAATTTTCAAGATACTATCAAGATACTACATTACTATTGTATTATTTATTGGCATACCTAACTACATATGTAAGATTAGTAGATTATGCTTTTATTTTGCATTTTAAAAATATTTTTGAATTTATGAATAACATTTATTTTTTTCTGAATATGTTTTTTAATCATTTTTCCTAAATGTTAATATTTAAAATACCATTTAAACTTTTTAAAGTACTATAGCGAAACTGAGATAATTTTTTTAGGGGAACTATAGGCTCAATAATTAAATCTTAAATCTGACAAAACTTTGACATGATGATATATATATCAACATTTTGTTGAAGTAATCAACTTAATAAATTCAATATTTGATTGTGCCACTCCACCCACTACTCCTACCATCCACCATCCAAACCTCCACCTCTTCACCCTCTCCCACCGTTCGCTGACACCCACAATGAACACCCTACCATCCGCCACCCTCTCGCCCACTCATCAACCGGTGATGGTGATTCCATATACTTGAAAGTGTAAGATTCGGGACCATCGTTTTCGTCAACAGCCTGAAAGTTAATGATTATATTATATTAAAATATAATATAATAATAATTAATAATAAATAAATAAACAAAATTATTATTAAATTACCGGCTGCGGTGGTAAGCGTAGTCGTTTATTTAGCTTCGGTGTTTCGAGTTGTGAAAAAGTCAGTGGTGATACAGGACTCGATAGGCTGTTACGTAAAATCATTGGCATTGATGTGCACTGTATCCGGAATAGAAACTTAATAAATTTGGCTGCTCTGGTTTTCTCATAGAATTTCTACAACATAACAATAACGAAAACAATTTATAATTTTTTATTTTATATTATTAACGATTTTACCCTCGGTAGTGAATTTTCTTCGGGATCCGTATATAGACATGTATGATTTAGTATTCTAAATATAAAGTAAATTTTTTGTCGCCACAAAAATCATAAAAACTTATTTACATACTACTCCCCTTGCAAAGTATATATATTTAAAATGGAGTACTACATATTAATAAATAATATATCACTGCTCTTCCTTAATTTATCCATACAAAATATTAGTATATTATTGTATAGATATTATACAGTAATTTTATTGTATCCAAAAAAATCACATACTCGTCATAATCATAGTACTTACTACTCCCCTCGCAATTTTTTTTTAAATTTTTAATTTTAATTTTAATTCTAAATATTAAAATAATGTAGAACATTTTAAATATAAAATATTTTTTGTATCCACCCAAATAATTAACACCTATATTTATTTACTATACTCTCCATGCAAATATTTTTATTAAATTTCATGGTCCTAATATTAAAAAAATTATATTTCACTTCCTCCTTAATTTTGATATTTAATATAGAATATTTTTAATATAAATTAAATTCTTTGATTTACCTAAATCATAAACACGTCATTATAATTGATTTTGGTTGGACAAAATTGTACTTAATAAATTATGAGTTTGATTATGTATGTTTTCACCAGCAGATAATAGTCCACTCGATATGCGTTCCATATTTGTCAAGTCTTGTTCAGTTGAAAGATATGAACCATATGGATTTATATTTACCTAACTCTAATAAAAGAGTAATTATAATTAGTGTTTAAGAAAAATTTTTTTTTAAAAAAACTCACTATTAAATCGGCTATAGCTTCTAGAGTATTAGATATATCGGAATCGTCGGGAATATTTGGTCTTGATCCCATCATATGACATGGGAAATTAAAGGATCATCACTTCCATCACTGCAGTATATGTAGAAGATATACGATATTATTGTTGAGGAATCTGATAACCATGACACAAGTGACAAATCCAATTTAGGTCGTCGCAATTTTTTATTTTCTATTATATCATCCCTTTGACTATATCTTCGGATTGAGTAACACTTATATCAGTCATATTAGACACACTTCGATCAAGATACGGCAAATGTAGAGAACTGCGTCTTAAATTTACTAATTGATCCTAAAATATACTGTAATAATAGTTATATTTTTTTTTTCTTGTAATTACAAATTATAAACAAATTTTAAGATAAAACTAATGAAAAGCCAAAAATAATAATCATTGCAATAACTAAATTTTAGTAAAAATTATAGAGAACGCGAAATAACAATATATTTAATATTATATTATAAAACTCTGAGACATAGAAACGACAAATTGCTTACGAAATTATGTATCAGAGATAAATGAAAATACGGTTGCCACAGATTTATATTTAATGTTTAAAAAATAAAAATAATTAACTCACTTGAGCCGAGTATTGTCTTATCGATGTAGAATAATTATTATTTTTATTAATTAATATTAGGAATAGATTGTCGACCCATGGTTGAACTTCGAGGTTTATTAAAGGCAAAATACTATCTGAAATCGGACTGAACAAGTCACCTGCAATTTAAAGATATGATAAAATTGATATAATAGTAGAATACTACTGCAAGGATACAAAAGGATAGTAGTATACATCTATTTATATGGCTATACCAATAGGTATGATAGTATTGTATACATACCTATTTTACATATAGATAAATATATTAAATAAAACATTTTTTAAAATTTAAAAATTAAATTATACCAGAATTTTTCATTGAACTTAACGACTGATCAGGCGAAGAAAAAAAGTTATTAAAGTCTAGTGTACTTCTTTTTTAACTCACAGCAGGTGAAGTTACGTCAGGAACGTCTTAGTTTTAAAAAAATGATACCCTAAATAATTTTAAAAATAAATGTCAAAATCAAATTCATATATGCTTAAAAATATTCTGAATAATAAAAATAAATAAATATTAGGTTTAGGAGAACACGCAGGTATATTAGTCCTATAGATATTAAAATAAAACATTTAGATAATTTAATTAATGGATAACAATGAAAATAAATATATAAGACAAAATAAGTAATTATGAAAATAAAATAAAAATTTGTGACGAATTAATATAAAAAAACATAAAACGATATTAAACATCAACACACAAGTCAAAGTCTCGACGACGAACTAAGTACTAAGTGCAATTCTTCGTCGACTGACGACTATTCGAACTCAGATTTTCTGCGCATCATTTCTGCTCATTTTCATTGTTATTCGTTTTGGTTGGTCAATGTAATTGCGTAAAAACCAATCAAATGACATTATAAAATAGAACAATCCCACCTTATTATTACATAATTTAATTTATGTTCATTTAATACTTTAATTGTCTAAAAAAAATCGTACTATCAACTTTAGAATCTTTTCTATGACTCTATACCTAAATATTGCGTTTTCTCATTATAGTTATTTATAAATTGAATTATTGAATAATTATTTTACCTTTTACTCCTGTTGTTTTAATAACTATACCTATATGCTTCAATGCATATTTGTATACAAAATATAAATTACATAGATTTAAATACAAATAATACCTAATAATTAATAAAAGGCGGAAATGAACAATTCGGGATGCTCTCAATTTTTTTTAACTGTCTGTTAACTTTATTAACCCATATTATTTTTTAAAAAACATTAGTTATAAAATACGCATTAGTCGAAATATATTGTGTGACTACATGTTTCCTGAGTGCCTGTCTGGAAATCCACTGAATTGAAAAAAATTGATATTTTTTAATCTATAATATTATTATTTAGATTCTTAGTAACATCTACAGACATATACGAAATAAACTGCAAAGTGCAAGTGTTTGGAAAATTAATATAATTATTCTTGAAAATATATGAAGATTTTATTAAATCAATTAAGCTTGGCCGAAAGTAGTTGAAATACATATTTTAACGTACTGGTTTCCAGGTTCGGAAGAGGTATAAGCCACGAATTTTTTGCGTTTCTGAACTTTGGAATAGGCCGGCCACAATTCCAGCAAAGCCTAAGTATTTATTGTTGTTCCGTCAAGTTCTTAAACCAATTGTAAATTTTCAAATTGGTAGAGAATGGATTTTTTGTCGAACTAAACTATTTTATGTATCAAAAAAATGTTATGTGGGTACCTATCAAGAAAAAAGCGAAAAAAGTTAATGATACGGTATTTGGTTAAAATATTGTTTTATTGTTAATATGTTTTTGTTATTTATTATGCCTTGTAACATACGGAGTACACTATGTATATGAGAAATATGCTACTACGCTGGACTATATAGAGATAAAATATTTTTATAATGTATTTAGTTATATATAACCTTTATAAAATAATATTAAATACATATTTGAATATTTTTTATCGTAAAATTGAAATGGAAGTTTGTTTTTATTGTATATCAGTATATTTTGTATAACTGCTTTTAATTTATATACTTACCTACTTATACAAGTAGCAACATACTTTATACATTTTTAAAATTAAATTTACAATTTTATATAATATATATATATATATACAATATAATATATATATACAGAGACATATTTAAGAATTTTGAGCCCCAGTTAAGAAAAAAAAAATACATAATGTAACTTTTAATTTTTAGATTAAGTATGATACATATTTAAATTCTTATATTATTAATCATGATTTATATCCAAACAGTTTTTGGAATAAGTTATTTATAAAGAGTGATTAATTCATAGTGAAATGCACATCAGATCTTAATATATAAACTCCAAACAAAGGGTCAATTAAGGGTAATTTACCAAGTGGTATATTTAGTATATCCTTGGTTTTATACCATTAAAGCCAAAATGTAGGTTGGCCCCTACCAAAATTTTGATATGTTATAGTGCGTTTAATTATCTTTGATTTAATACTCCTCCGGAAAAAATCAAGAAGAGCGTTCATGGTCAAATTTCACTTCGAACTGTGTAACTACCGACCGCATATACGTCATACGGGCAAACAGGCATTTATTAAAAACGATATACTTTTTATTAATAACTAATACCTAAGTATGTATATTTATTTTCATTACTATAGGTAAAAGTTTATATTTTAAAAATTATAATAAAAAAACATTTTTGATTTTCTTTGTTTCTGTAGTTATGTGTTAATATTGATTTCTTCATTCTATGGTTACAAATGTTATAATTATAAATTATATTTGTGTAATATTAATAATATATAGTTACGCCTTATAATTTGATTGTGTATGCAACTTATAGTACGGTTTTATGGTAACCTTATTTAATTCTACTGATAAGAGAGTACTAACTTCATAGGCATTAAAATATAAAACACAAATTATTTCAAAATTGTCTGTTTGGAACGCAACATGTATTTTATACATGGTCGTAGATAATATATCTTAATGAATCATCCTCTATGCTTAATCCCATAGAAAAGAATTAATTCATTCTTTATTCATATTTACTAACTTTATACTATGCTATCAATCCTATAATAAATAAACCTATAAACCTATAATTCCTTATGCCTGTAATGATAATAAATATTAAAGTTGAATATTTGTATAAATTTGGACTAATGAACTTATGACAATTTTTTTCATTCAAACATAGTCAATTTGTATTAATTGTTTTGTAATTTTACATTTAACTCAACATGTCTGATACTGAGGATGTATACATGTGTGAAGATGACGAAGATTACGGCCTTGTGAGTACAATTGTATTTTTACTATGTGAAATATATTAATTTGTTCTCAGTTTTGTTACCTAAATAAATATATTTAAATAAGTTTGGCTACTTTCATTTCATGATATCCTAATGCCTTGCTTATGAGAACAATAGGTAGTCAATAAAAAAATAATTAACTATTACCATGTCGATTCAAACTAATAGACATATTGATTTAACAAATTAAATTGATTTCATATTTTATAATAAAATAATATGTCAATACATATATATTTATAATATATTAAATATAAAAAATATATTGTTTTTAAAAGGAATACTCGGAAGATAGTAATTCTGAACCTGATGTGGATTTAGAAAACCAATATTACAATTCAAAATCGTTAAAGGAAAAGGATCCTAATTATTCTTTAGTGTCATTTCAAAAAGTATTGGATCTCGAAGCTGGAGAAAAGGGAGAATGGGGTTTTAAAGCTCTAAAACAAATGATCAAAATCAATTTTCGTCTTGTAAGTTGAATTAAAATATTTATCATTTATAAACATGTGAACTAAAGAACAAATACTTCTAATTATCATATATTCTTATATATATATATTTGTAAATTGATTAATTTTTTACAGAATAACTTTAATGAAATGATGAATCGTTATAAACAATTATTAACATACATAAAAACTTCAGTTACTCGGAATCATAGTGAAAAATCTATAAATTCTATATTAGATTATATATCAACTTCAAAAAATGTAAATTAAGTTATTTTGTCTTATTTCAAATTGACATTAAATTTAAATATGTATATAGATGGAATTGTTACAAAACTTCTATGAAACCACATTGGATGCATTAAAAGATGCTAAGAATGATAGACTTTGGTTTAAAACTAACACAAAGTTGGGCAAATTATACTTTGATTTAGCTGATTACAATAAACTGACAAAAATTCTAAAGCAGTTGCATGCCTCCTGTCAAGTAAGATGATAATGTTTGTACTATTGCTGTTTTAAATTTATGATATATTCAATAATATTTAATTATTTTTTATGGCAAATATTTATTAGTTGGTTAAAAATATAATCTTCAGTTTATTCATGAGGTTAAATAGTTGATGTTGTTGGTTGTAGAAAACCAATTATTTTGATACAATGTTAGATAATGAATTTCTTATATCAAAAAAAATGTATTTATTAATGCTAATTAATTATAGGCGCGGTGTGATGAATATCTGTGAAGGGACTATAGCCCCACCGATAAAACTAAGGGAATATATTATATTATAAATGGTTGGGCTTATAGCTATTCTAAGAGGAGGGCTACAGCCCTCATTGCCACGCTATACCTAATATTATTCAAAAGATTAAAGTTTGAGTTATATTTGTGTATTTGTCTATTATCCATTATACAAGATATTACTGAAAGCTAGAACTTTTGAATGGTACATTTTCTAGTCAATTGTCAGTTAATACTACTATGTATTAGTTATTCAGTAGTACAATGTACTTTTAAGGCATTCTTTGTGTAAAACACCATACATGATACAATAGTGTTGTTGATATAGTACAATTAATTTTCGAGAGTATTAACATAATTATAAAAGAATATACAAATTGATTTAAGTACATTTCAACATCATATTAAGATTTTAGATATTATAATAATTTATTACATAATATTACATATCTATTCTAAAGCTCAATGGTATTTTTGGTATTTAATTTATATTGAAATAATATTACCCCTTTATAATAAAATATAAATACATTTTTCATAATAAAATCCAAAAATTTACCAATACAATAAAATATTTAAATATAAAAACAAATTTTTCACATTTTGCGATTGTGTACCTATTTTAAATTTTCATTGCATTATAAATAGTGTATAATATTCATATTATTATGTATTATTTATTTGTAAATTAATAAAAAATAAATAAAACAGCTGATTATATTAAGCCTAATTGTTAAGTTCAACATACATTAATGGACAGTTCATACATAGACTATATTAAAGAATAAAGATTAATAGTAGTAGGATATCACAGTTTATATAAAACAGTATGAGTGTTAACATTGTAATAACTAGGGTAGCGGACTTGTAGCCTTAAAACATGAAATATAATAAAATATTATAATATATGTATTCAAAAATTAAATAATATGCATTTCGACTATGCATTTATAATACATTTTTTAAATAATTACTACTATTTTTTATTTATGTTTCAAATTTATCAAAAAATTAATCGAAAATTCGAAATTCAAGTGTTATTGGCTATCATATTTAACGATTTTCTACAAAAGGTATAATTATAAATATTTAGGAATACTAGAAAATAAAATATAATATGCAGGGCACGGCTAATTGAAATTTTACAGATATACATACCATGTGTATGTTAGTATAAATTGAATGATTTGATATCTTATATTAATATTTATTAATTTATAAGATGTGCCGTATACTTATTATAAAATAAAAGAAAATAGAAAAATATCATTAAAAACATAATATTTATAAAGTCAAATTTGTTTTTTAAATTTTTTATAATTCATGAAATATGCCCAAAATGTAAAAAATAAACCAAAATATGCATTTATATGCAAAATAAAATTACATATTTCACTACATCAAAACATGAAATGTCTATATTGTTTACTCGGCTATTTTTATGGCTGTAAAAATTAAATATGCAAATGCTACTAGTATTCTATCCTAGTAATGACCAATAATGGTTTATTTTAAAGTCCCTTTTGTATTTAACTGAATGTTAACGTAACTGACAGTTAGGTAAAATTTAACTGGACATGATAATAATGACCCATAATAAATTACATATTTCACCTATTATCAGAGATTAAAACTATTAATTTAATTTGTATTATCAATTAAACAATCAAAAAGCTCAAATTAAGATATAATATTAAAAAATATATAATAAATTAATGTATCTTTTTGTTTTCAGACTGATAATGGTGAAGATGATCTTAAAAAGGGTACTCAACTGTTAGAAATTTATGCTTTAGAAATACAAATGTATACAGCGCAAAAAAACAACAAAAAGTTAAAAGAACTATACGAACAATCACTCCATATAAAATCTGCTATACCACATCCTTTGATTATGGGTGTTATTCGAGGTGAATTAAAATAATAAATAATCCAGAAAGTATATTTTTAAATTAATTTATACTTAACAGAATGTGGTGGTAAGATGCATCTGGAAGAAGGTCATTTTTCAAAAGCTCATACTGATTTTTTTGTAGCTTTTAAAAACTATGATGAATCTGGAAGCCCCCGTCGTACAACATGCTTAAAATACCTAGTTTTGGCAAACATGTAATAACATTTTAATATTATTGCTATTAATAATTACTATTGATTGTTCTTATTATTAGGTTAATGAAATCTGGTATTAATCCATTTGATTCCCAAGAGGCTAAACCTTATAAAAACGATCCAGAGATATTAGCAATGACAAACTTAGTCCAAGCCTATCAGAATGATGACATCAAAGAATTTGAAACTATATTAAAAAATCATCGCAAAAATATAATGGATGATCCATTTATTAGAGAACACATTGAAGGTAATTCAGCTACTAACACATAAACTTAAAAAAATGTTTTTATTTATTCAATATTTTAAAAATGAATTTTATAGCCTTGCTTAGTAATATTCGTACTCAAGTATTAATCAAATTAATTAGACCTTATACTCGCGTTCATATATCATTTATTGCAGAAGAGTTAAATATTGAAGAAAGCGATGTTGAAAGTCTTTTGGTCACATGTATTTTAGATGGGTTAGTATTGTAACATAAATTATTTTTTATTTATTTCTAATTTATATTTCTTATTTTGTTATAGAACTATTAAAGGTCGTATTGATCAGAAAAATCAAGTGTTAACTTTGGCCACAGTCGATTCTGCAACAAATCGTTATGCAGCTATTGATAAATGGACAAACCAACTAGCTACACTCAATTTATCAATTTCACAAAAAATATTTTAATATGAGTATTTATTTATTTGAATAAACTAATTTACTATATATATGTTTTTTAATATTTGTAATTAATTTATAAAGTGAAAATAAATGATTAAAATATACATTTTTTTCTATTACATATCTTTTTCTTTAATATTCTCTAACAATGTGGAAAAGTATTTGGCTTTTGACAGTAATACTTTTGCTTGAATTACATCATTTTGGATAAAAGCTTTTGATAATTCCCTAAATAATATGATTTATTTATTATTATTAAACAATCTAAATATTAAATTCAAGTAATCAATCCAACTAACTTGTATAAATTATTTAAAATAAAATCTACATCCATTTTTAGATTTTCAAGAGATTCTTTTGTGTTGGCTTCTTCTACCTTTTCATTCCACTCCATAATTTCACCTAAAAATGTAGTATCCAGTGTTATAGAACCTTCTTCGATACCGAGTCCACGATCATTTAACATATAGAGGCCTCTTAAAATTGGATTTACTAAAGTTGTATAGGCTTTATTTAATAAAGATGAAAATGATTCTGATAGTATTTGTTCTTCCTTAAAATAAATAATAATAATAAAACTTTAAATTTAATTATCTTAATAAAATAAATGTTACTCGAGTCGTATTGGAAAATTTGTCTGGATGCATAAGGTTTTGTAGTTTTCTAAAGTTTGATGTCAATTGTCCAGTATCAATATTATACTTTTCTTCAATATCGAACAGTCTAAAATAATTAAAGTTCTGCTGATCAGGTGACTGAATTAAAGAGCAATTTTTACAAAACAGACACGGTCTGGTGTCCAATATAGTTTGACAATTCCAACACTTGAATTCAGCAACATTTGAATACAAATTAAATTTGATTCTATCATATCTGACATTGGCTTTATGTAAGAACAAAGGTTCTGAGAATCGTTTAATTTTAGAGTTGAAACTATAGAGTGATATTCTTAATAAAGAATTTCTAAAAGTAATTGGATGCCAATAACGTAATATAAACATTATTAATTAAACAATTTTATAAATAATAAAAGAATTAACTTTGTATATAAAATTACAATTTTCTGTTAATATTTTGTACAAAATACAAATAACATAATATAATAAACTCATTATATCATGACAAATACTATAGGTAATAGGTCTATACACAAATCAGTATACTGAGTCAATACTGTATAGAAGTACATACCTATATATTTATGCATGCTTTTACTTATGAAAATTTCTTTATCATTTTCTTTTTCCAATATCCACTATTATCACAGATTATATAAATTTCATAATCTGTGCTATTATCATAAAGTAACAGAATAATAGAGAGCATAGACCATAGACTATTATTTAATATTTAAGTCAATGATAGAGAGGCCATATAATGTTTCATATAATCTGTGGAGAGGCCATCCACTATATCACACACGTAAATAATTTGAAGCTCGTATTATCTGGACCGTACCCCCTGGAGTATTCACCGCTAGATAGCGTTAACCTTAATGTTAAATTAGAGTGCCTTGATAAAGAGAGTATGGCCATATAAACTGATAAGAAAATTGTCCGCCATTAGTAGGCTTATAAATTAATAGCTCTTAATACCTATATTATAATTTTGTATATTTGTATAAACTAGATTGATTTTTTATTACTTTTTAAATTTTATTTGATTTTGATATAATTTACCAATATATTTATTTTAATATAATATAAATATGTACTAAATTAAAAATACTTTCGGTAGTTACACTTGGATGGAAAGTGGAAACTGTATTTTCACAAATTATCAATGGAATAATTTATTAATTTATTTCATTCTAGTTGATCAACTGAAAATTAAAAAAAAAAATATTGAAATACCATTTCAAACAGTATATTATATTGTAGATTATTAATTATTTCATGCATCTTTATGTACGGATTATACATAGTGTAATTGAAATAATGGTGAAATAGAAAAGCAAAGTTTAATAACATTTAAACTTATTTATTAATTGTGCATATAATTATTAAGCTAAGGGCACACTATTTACACGCCATGTGTTAACACGCTGCGAATTTTAAAACGCGTGTTATCCCATTTGTTTTTAAACAATAATCAATTTTGCGATCATATTTGTAACACGCAACGCGTTCCCACTCAATTCCACTTCAGGCGTTTCAAACAATTTAGAAAAATGTGTGATGTGTGATGGTAAATTACGTCATTTTATTTCAAACATTCGACGTTTGACAATGTCCTGCACATACAGGAAAGAAAAATTAATTGAAAATGTATGTATGCATTTTAATAGAGTCCTTCACCAAATCGTGTAAGTAATTGCTCCGCTGACATTCGGAAATACTGAGAAAACTTTTCTTAGTCATTTTTCAATTGAAGAAATAAGTTAAAGAAAATTCCTTTTTCATTCCTTTCCGCATTAATAGGATGAACCCATACTTTTCGGCTACTTCTGGACTCATTTAAACACGTTGCCACAGCCATTTATTCTACCTTTTCTTCCCAATCGCTGTCAGACGAACTTGAAAAATACATAATAATTATATGTTCTCTTACCGAAATGCAGAATAGTACTGACACTTCGTACAAATTCGACTAATTTTATTATTTATTTATTTTATTTTTGTGCTTGGTATTCGTCGCGTTGTATTAATGTGCACAATAATATATCACATGTCTTACCGCGGCGTGGCGTGTTACTACGTGGCGTATGAATAGTGTGTCCCTACCTTTACACATGCATAATAACGTTAAAGCATTGTAACGTGGTCGGGATGAAATTTAGGTAGTAATTTTAATAGTACAAATAATTTAAGATTGGTTTAACTGTTATATAATTAATCTTTAATATTAATATTAGACTTACATTGTTGGTAGTGTCTGAATCGCGACGAGACGGAGTTCCCGTGTCTTCAAATAAGACTCGCGATGAACTACTGTCTGTTACAAAAATGTATTTGGCCATTGGCCTCGCAATAGTAGGTCATATAGACTAAATGTCTATTCAGCATTATAATAGTAATAATATGATGTAACAATCGTTACAGTAATTATTTATAAAAGTGTTAATAATAAATTAATAATACTTATAAACATAAAATATTTTTTCAACTTACATATATATATATAAATTAATAATTCATTGAAAGTTATTTTCAAACACATTGTATAAGTACGTAATCTAAAATATCTAATATTAGGGGAAAAAAACAATAATTATAATTCATAGACAATTAAAAATCAAAAAAATGTACAGTTTTGTTTATTTTAAATGAATTACTTATTGTTTTTTAAATTCCTTTTAAACATCAATTAAAATATGGAAATAGGAATCTCATATGAAAGCCAACTATAGAACAAGTTAGGGTTTTAGTATTTAGCACTAATTTTATTATGTTGATTTTAAGAATATATTTAGTATATGATTTAATTGCATAATGATAATGTTAATATTTACAAAATATTTTAAATTACTAAAACCAAATTATTGAATGATAGTTATTTATTAATATTGTATTTCTACAGACCAGCTGACATAGACGCGAACACTGACGAACATGGGTCATAGACGCAAACACACGCGGACGCTGACACACGCGGAGACACGCAGACGCGGACACGGACACACGTGGAAATAGACGCGTATACGCGTGTCCGCGTGTCAGCGTGTCTGCGTATACACGTATCCGCGTGTCTGCGTGTCCGCACGTCCACGTGTACACGTATAAGCGTATCCGCATATCCGCGCATCCGCAAACACGCGGATGTGCGGAAGCGTGGAAGCGCGTAAACGCAGTCACGCGGATACGTGGTTACGCAGATACGCGGTTACGCGGATACGCGTATGCGCGGACACGTGGACATAGACGCGAACACACAGGGACGTGGACATAGACGCGGACACACGGGGACGCGGACGTGGGCACACGGGGACGTGGAC
>CM023357.1:37662264-37713262 GCA_013282895.1 Eriosoma lanigerum | reverse complement strand
TACCAACAACTTACAACTGACGGAATAAACCGAAGGTGTAAACTTATTGTGTTAAACTAGACTCAACTAGTATAGGCACACAACAACGTTATAATCATGTCATAATATCAAATACTATAATCGATTATAAGATTTGATAATATTTAATCATTTAACAATTAAATTGTATATTATGTTTGTTTAAATTTGAAGTAGTAATGAAAAATTTCCTAACCAAAAATGCTTAAACATTCATATTAGGCAAGTACAAGGCGATGACATAATACAAGAAGTCAAGATATTAAAAAAGACAAAAAAAGTGCATTTATCTATACAAATCAAATAATAAGATTTGTTCCGTTCTTTAAAAATATTTTCTTCAGGAACACAGCCAAAACGACCGAAAACATCGCGCTTGCCACTTGTTATATTATACTATTAAAGTGATATTATAATGGTGATTTTTACAGACATTTTTAATTATAACCATGGTGTACTGTATAGGCAACATGTTTTACTGAATAGCCATATTTTTCTTATCACTGGGTGGCCACCACTCGGTAACCAGAGATTATTAAATTATTAAAGAACTATTATTATTAAACATTTAATAAAAATATAAAATTGAAAAATGAACAAATTTATATAAATTTCATATTTTCATGTTTTTAATGTAAGTCCATTATTTTTTTATATTAAGAAATGAATTATGAAGATTCTATACTACTGTGCGACTATATGTTTACTTCATTTGATATTAAATATCACAGCATCTCAAAATGGTATAATTTAAATTTAATATTGTTTTATCATTATTCATTATGAATTGTAAATACATTTTTTTTAATATTACATAAATTGTATAATTAATGTCTTCAGATGATGATCATGTTGATTTATCACTTTCGAAGCAAAAGAAAAAAACAATTCAGTCTGGAAATATGACACATCTTAGAATGGTAGGTACAAACTAGTATAACTACTATGATCTAGTTGTAAGGTTTTCTGATGATACGTGTAACTAACATTAAGTTTTCTAACTTAAACAAATTTAGTTTGTACATTATTTAATTACTTATGAATCGTTTAAAGATACGTCATGAAGATGATTTGGAATGTATTGACTCTGAGACTAAGCTTTGTTCAAGTCTACCATACCCATGTATAAGTTGTTATATGAATGACTCGTGTGTATATGGAAATCAAACAATAGCTATGTGCAAATCAAATGTAGAGTGTATGGTATGCAATATATTTTAAATATATAATTGTACATATTGTATATATGTATTATTAAGAAGTATATTTATTTTTTAGGGGGAAAGTTTGTTTCCTAAAAACTTAACTTGTCGATTTTGTTATCAGACTGAAATTTGGGAGTACAAATGTGTGAAAAAAATTTGTAATTCTGCTGCTTCTCTACCATTATATTACCGGTTAGTTTTTTTTAAAGTTATCAAAATAATCTTATGCAATGCCATAACTTTTTACTGTTGTACAAAAGTGAGGACAAATTACTATAACAGTAATTACATGTATATGGATAAACAATTTCTACTTTGCTCTATATTTTACAAGAAAATGGTACAGAAACTTGATAAAAACCTGTGCATAATTATGTAATAAACTCGATGTTTACTATTTATATTTTATATTATATGAATAGGGAATAAAAATTAAGACAGTAAAAGGTTAAGAAATCTTATAAATTCTTGAATATTAAATTACATTAAAATTAACTATTGCAAACAAATTTTTTATTAACAAATTTTATTTATTGTTTTATTTTTCCCAAAATTTTAATGAAGAAAATGAACTTGCAAAGTCAGCAACTTATGGTGATACAAACAATTATTAGTATTTTCCTTTCTAAATATTTCTATATCCACCATGATCTATATCAGGAGTGCAATTTGGGAGGCTGCTCCCCTTCCTTAAATATTGGATATAAATAAAAATTAAGCAATGCATAAATAATTAATATATAATAATTATTATTTGCTAAATATGTATTTGCTGTTTAATTTAAAAAAAATTTATACAATTTTCTCCTTTTTATTATTATATAATTTATAATTTGAATAACTATACATTAATGTGTCAACATATTGTTTTACTCAGAGATATATTTCAAATTTTTCCAGCTCACGGCCAATACTTACTTGCTACCCGTTCCCTACAATCTAAGTTCATTGAGGCATTAATTATTGAAATAGTAAAATAATTTTTTTATATTAATAAATAATAATTTATATAGTAGTAATAAAAGTAATTAATATATTGATATATTATTAATAATATAAGATTAATAATTATTGCATTGTCAATGACGATGATCCGTCCTAGAGAAAACATTTTTAAAAAAAAAATAAAAGTTAATAAATTATCAATTTTTTTAACTGGTTTGCCAAAGTATTAAATCAAAATTGATAAAACGATTTTCACTCAGGACTATAGTCCTAATTTACCTATGATAAATAAGTCATTGGTGTATAATAAGAATTTTAAGTAGTGATTTTGAAGGAGGTGGATGCAGTGTGTCAATGTTTCAAACATTTTTCCAGCCTCCACCCCCACAAGTTAAAACTTTAAATTGCAAGTATGATATACATAAATATAGTGTTGGATTAATATAAATTTAGATTTAGTTTTTATTTTACTCATAGAGATAAAACATTGTTGTTTATATGTATATATTTAGGGCTAACTGTACAGTAAATAGAGATATTTTATGTTTGGGAAGAAGAAAATTTTTAAAAAGATTGCGTTGCAATTGGACAGGTGGTCATCGATGGTCAACTGCTTTAATTTTAAGTGTTACTCTTGGTGGTTTTGGAATCGATAGGTATGATTAACATTTTTCCTAAATAAATATTTTAAAAATATAATTATTTTAATGTATTTATTAATTATAAAATATTTTTTTTATTTTAGATTTTATTTAGGACATTGGCAAGAAGGCATTGGTAAACTATTCAGTTTTGGTGGTTTAGGAGTTTGGACACTTATAGATGTATTATTGATTTCTATTAGATATCTTGGTCCCGCTGATGGTTCTTTATACTTATAAGAACCATAATTGTTTATTAGTGTAATAACTATTCTATAAATTGTAATAAAGTATAAATAAATATAAATGTATTACTATTCTAAATATTTTACCATTCCCTACATATTTATATATTTTTTCTATTCTATAAATACAGAAAGTTATATGTTAATTTTCAAAATTTAATTAATAAAAAAATTTTTCAAAAAGAATTAAAATATAATCATCATTCATTCTATTCATATTTTAATATAATAAAATTAACATAAGTAATAAATGTCAGATTCAGGTTAATTAATTACTTTGTTTTTAGTAAAACAACAAATACAATTTTTACAAAATAATTATCCAAATTGCTTAATTTATTTATTATTTATTATTTTATTGATTATTCAATAGAATTAGTACAAAAAATATATTATGTATATTATATATTTTCACTGATTTTAATTATCTCACTCTATACCAACTTGTATTTATTATAAATGGTATATATGATACTGTCAATGTGAAAGATTATTTTGTTAGAGTACCAAAAGTTGTAAAGATATCTAATGACGAATAACACATGGTTAACAGATCATCATGCTATGTTTTTATGTCAATTAGCTTTATGTTTTATCCTAGCAATTACTATACCCACGGTCTTGGAAGGTAGAAGATATCTTAATTATATCGAGTTATAAGACTTGCTTATTCTATAATCAATCAATATTATAGAACGTTATGTATATAGAATATATTGGTATATTAACATTCTAAATATCTATGCAAACATAATATATTTATGTTTAATTATGCAATTTGGTGTTATATATTTTATAATACCATTACGTAGACGTCATCTACATTGTTTTAAACTCTCTCACACCTATACACAGTCCACTATCAAAATGTTTCTGGTGTAACCCAACTATCCATTGTATGAAAAACCAGCCAAATCCTTGACATCGATAAATTTTATTCTTAGGCGTGTGCACAGATTGTATCGGGTGTGCCTTGGCACCACCTGCTATTATGAGTCCAAAATTTTATAACTCTAAATTTTTTGCTTTGTTTCTCATCAATTAAAAACTTAATTTTAGAAATATATTATAGTATATTTACCTGTGGTATGGACCATAGAGTAATACTAGTAGAATACTCTATAATATAATATATTATACAATCTAGAATTAAGAAGAAATTTTAATGTGAACATTTTATTTTAATTACAAATCTTCAAAATGGATATTTTGAATTAAAAAATAAAAAAAATTTTTATCTATAAATAATATATATATGTATAATATATATATATATTTACCTATAGAAAAATGTGTCTTTAATTTTCATAGAAGTGTATAGAATTATATTTATTTATATCTTAACATCACAAGGTAAACGTTTCAAAGAATAACATAAAATTACTGTTTATACAACATTATAATATTAGATTGCGAGATAATTGATTTTTAAATGTTCCGAGGACGTTTACAATTTGTATTTTAGTTACAAACTACAATAATACAAATATAACACATTCCCTAAACATCTCAGAGTAACGTTTCAAAGTATAACATAGAACATATGTACATCCCGAGTCGTTGGCGACATAAAATGTTTAGTGGGATATTATAATGTTAATACTTAATTCCATCAATATAATATTAAGTCAATATATTTTATAATATCACAATAACACAAGCTGCAATGGTTTAAATAGCTATATATATTTTAAATTTTTGTCTGTAGTCATGACAAAATAAATTATATTAAATATTTATTAGTATTTTTTATTTATAAAATAAATACAAGTATTAAAGACACGCATGGTTATACACTTAGATCATATATTATAGTATATGATCTAAGGTTATACACAAGCAATACTATATAAATAAGCAAGTGTTACGTTAAGTGTTTAAAATGGATATGACATTCCCTCCAAAATAGTCAATAAATTTTCTAATAGATGTTTTTACTCTAAATTCAATCTAAACTTCAAAATTAATGTTTCGTGTTGCCGTGATTTTTCTATATTGGTTTATTTAAATATATTATTATATTACAAAATATAAAACAAATTAAATCTATAACAGATTATAATTTTTACTATGCGAATATCGTAAAATAACTAGGCTGTATTAACTGTTTCATATAATCTGTAGTATTAATATATTTCGAGTTTAAATCAACCGCCGAGATAAAGTTATTGTACAGTATAAATAAGTATGTACAATTTTTTGTTTTCTTTGATTGGTGGCTACACTGAGCGGAATTTAGCTAAAATTATTGTACTCCCACGAGAATACATGTAATTCTATTATCAGTTTTCATCTATTCTGTGGTATTAATTTTAATCATGTTTTCTAGCAAGTGATGAGCGACACCTTATCAAATATCAATACACCTAACACCTTGGCCGTTCTTATACTAATAAAGTAATAACATTGATTATATATACTAGTATATATAATCAATGCTAATAATCATAGACAAGAATATATAATAATACGCGGTCTGGAATGGGGTTTATCTATGGTCCATAGTATAGTATAGGTAGTATCTATATTATTTTTCATAGTATAACTATAATACCTATTAAATAATAAATATTTCTATAGTATAGAAATCTGTGTTTATTCTTCTTTATTTCATGTTTAATTTGTATAATTTAATATTATGCAACATGCCATGCTCTATGGTATTAATGAATATTAATATTAGACACAATGTTGTATTAATTTATTCAATTATCCTAATTTAAAATTGTGCATTTATTGTTAATAGAGTTAACAGTAAAAAACTTACTGCTAACTGGTAATACATTTACATAATTATTGCTATGACAGTCTTATCTTCTCATGATTATTATTACAATATAATTTTTATTAAATTAATTAATTAATTTTTATGAATGCATAATATTTTGGTGGTGCATTACGTCTAGTCTTTCAAATTGTGGAATTTCTTACAAAACAAATAACCATTTTGTAAATATTTACTTAATTACTATTACAAATATGCAATCTCAAGATGGTCAACCAAAATATGCAAAACTAAATATAGGTGGTTCATTGTTTTACACTACAATTGGAACATTAACCAAACACGACACAATGCTTAAAGCTATGTTTAGTGGTCGGATGAAAATACTTACTGATACTGAAGGTATCTTAGAAACAACTTGATAATATTATTATAAATTATATATTATATATTTATGGTCCCCTTTACACACTTTTAGGTTGGGTCTTGATTGATCGTTGTGGCAAACACTTCAATTCTATATTAAATTTTTTACGAGATGAACATGTAGCCCTCCCAGATAAAACACATGAAATTGCTGAGCTTTTAGCAGAAGCCAAATTTTACATAATATCTCCACTAGTTGAGGCTTGTCAACAAGCTCTGCAGTTAAGACAATGTAAAGTTGAACCACAGTGTTGTATACCACTTATATCTTCTAGTGCAGACTTAAGTCAGTTAATAACATTAAATTCAAAAGTAAATATGTTTTCGATTTTATACATCATGTTTTTCATTAATTTATCTTGTATTTTAGCCCACTATAAAACTACTGATAAATCGTCACAACAACAAGTATTCATACACAACGTAATAAAATATCAAGTCACTAATTAAAAAAACAATAATGATCTTATAATTTTTTTCACAGCGCCTCTGATGATAATTTACTAAAAAATGTTGAATTATTTGATAAACTTTCGTTGCGGTTTGGTTCAAGATTTCTTTTTATCAAAGATGTTAGTGGTTCCAGTGAAATTTGTTGCTGGAGTTATTTTGGATTAGCAACTAAAGTTGCTGAAGTTTGTTGTACCTCCATTGTTTATGCTAGAGATAAAAAACATACAAAGGTATTGAATTTTTTTTTTTTGTAATCAGTTATTCTAACCAAAATAATTAATTTTATAAACTTACAAATAATTTGTCTTAATGTATTTAATATTTAAAATAAATAATTGTTTAAAAAAAAAAAAAGTAATCAATATGTTTTTTAATTTGTTATTGTAATTTTAATATTGAGATTTATTTGTTAATTATTATACGTGTAATATATTATAATCACACACAGAGCGATTAGAAATTCTATTTTATTTTTTATAACAAATGGTATTGATTACTTATTTAATCTTTGTATTAGATAAAAATAACTATTATCTATACTTATTTGGATATAGGTTGATTTTCCAGAAGCTCGGATTTATGAAGAATGCCTTAATTTAATGCTTTATGAGAATCGCACAGAACCGGATCAAGAACTTATGCAAGCAACTTCATGCCGTGGTGCTGTATCAGGTATGTCATCAGCTTATGGAAGTGATGATGAAGAAGAACGAAATCGTATGGCTTACAGAAAAATTAAAATTATATATAACTAAAATATTTATTAATTGTATGTGGAATAATGATTACTAAAAGATCATGTGGTGTATATAGTATTCATACCAATAATACTTGTATAATGTTAATATTGTTTTTTAGAAATATAGTACCTATTATATTTAAATTGTTTCTTAACTTATAATTTTTATAATTAAATTGTATGATGTTTATCTTATTAATTTTTATATTATATGTTTAAATTTATATTTGTCTCTAATAGGGCCAAGCAGCTTAACTTTATACCAATAAATATCATTTATGTCCTTTTCCCGTAAACTTTCTCTAATACCTCACACCTACTCACTTAAAGGTTCAATAGTCAACTGCGTCTCGATTATTAAAGACCTTGGTATTTAAATCTCCCTTTCCTTTTGAACTTGTATTATTATACGGAAAACAGCCAATTTCTTCTCTCCCTCTTGTCTGTATATCCTTTATCTGTCCCTGGTTTGTTCTATATTGGAGTATGGGTTATTAGTCTGACATCCTTAACTAGCTCATGATATACTTTTTTTCAAAATTGAAAGAGTTCAAAATAGATTTCTTTCTTATGCTGCTTTCCTTTTAAAAATTAATCATTCTTAGGATTACTCTCCTATTCATTCAGCTCTTCAGCTTCTTTCCCTAGCCTTCCGTCGTATTGATGCCGATAATTTGTTTATAAAATCCTTTCTTAATGGTTCCACTGATTTTCCTGATCTATTATCTTTTATATCTTTCAGAGTTCCTATCCACAATACTAGAAGCCACTTTCTTTTCCAATTTCCTCATCATCCTACCTCATATGGTCAAAATCATCCTCTCCATAGAATGCTAAGGCAACTAAATGAGTTTAGCCCCCATCACGTTTTTTAATTTTAAGTTATTGTTTACTGTTATCATTTTATATTAATGAATATAATTTTTAATTGTATATATTATATGTGATATTGTACATATTAATTATATTATAAATTGTATTCAAAATATTTCTTATTTAGGCGATAGAAAATAAATAAATATATTCACATTTAAACAATGGTCATAAAATAATTATATCAATTATGTAGATGATCAATGACCCTAGTTATTATCTTTAAATGAATGGATTATATATTTCAATTACCAATTTCTTCTTCAGTTTTAAAATGCCATTAAGGCATTGATTAAGGCCTAATTCCATAACACATACTTATTTCTATCAATCTATCCTGAGATAATGTTTCTCCATTATATATTCCAACTTACAAAAATCTTGACTATATCTTTTATTTAGTATTTGTTTTATAAATTAAATTAGCTTGTAAAGTTACAACAAAGTATAAGTCTATAATGTAATTATTAAAAAAAAATAAAATAATTATTGGCAGACTGGCCCAAGAATTAGGAAGGCAAATTGCCTCACTATATAATTCTTAATGTCAACAATTTTAATATTTATCCCTTTTTAAAATTTGTAATTTTATATAAGTGTATGTGTAAATAATAATAAATTTAAATAATAACGTTATACGTGATAACATTGATTAAATAAATGTTATGTTGTAAAGTCAGGAACAATTACTAGCACTAATACCTAATTCCCTCCTTAAAATACAGTTTATCCTTGACAATGAGTATATCTTTGTACACCAAACAATACAGTTTTAAATAAAAATTTGTACAATTTTTTTTACAAAAAAGTATTAATATAAATTTTTTTTGTTATAACGATGGTAATCTATACAGATTATAACTCGTGTCTTATTACACCGTATAACAAATTGGAAACAAATGGTGGATTTGTGAACTACAGCACTAGTAGTTTCTGGCCATACGTTTGGAGCATAATATATTATAGTATATACTGTTTTGCCTGTAATAAGAAACTCAATATAATACAATATTTAATACTGATAAGCTGTTCCAAAAGTTTACCATGTGTGTAAAATACCTATATGAATACTCACAAAAAAAATCAAGTCCCTACGATCAAAACTGAATTAATTATCAAGAAATAAAAACTTAAAAATACAATTTTCTACCATTTTTTCGTAGTTATTTTTCTCACAAGGAAATTTTTTTAAGAAATTTGAAATTTGAGCTAAATAAAATACCTACTAGATGCAATTTGGTACAGAAACGGTACCCTATTTGTGATAATCTACCATTATTTTAACCTAAAATCGTGCTTAGACATAAAAAAAAAAGAAAACTAATACATTCATCGCTTCGCTCAGAATCTAAATGGTTAAATGTTGTGTTTTAGGGTGTTCTTCGAGGTATTACAAAAACAATTCTGAAAAAATAACAGTTAGATTAGGTTAGACTCATCCATTACCTCTAATGATGCTCCACAAGTTTCTTTGGCTGATTTACGTGAAATATTTCATGATAAAGACAACCCAAGAGTATAAAAAATCAATAATTTAAAGAAAAAACTACAAGAAGCACTATAAGAACCATGTAACATTTTTCCAAATTGTAACAACAATGAAGAATGAAGTATGATAGATTGTACTGTGTATTATGTACATTACAAGATAGCTTTTAGTGGAAAAAATGCTTGGAATGTTTTATTTTCATTTTTTAATACTAGTGATGCTAACCATCCTGCTGCTGAGCTTATTTCTCTTAAAACTAATGTCAACTTATTTATCCAATATTTAACACCAATTTATATGGATTAACATTCCTTTCTTTTTACAATCATGAATACATAGACTAATAATTATAGTATATATTATAAGTCCATGCATGAATATGTGTTTTATAAAGTTATTTAAAATATAACAGGAACAAATTTTAATTTTGAGTGCTAAACACGTAATTGTTACATGTTATTACTGAAATAATTGTAAATTATATTCAAATGAGATTAAGACAATTTTCATATCAAGAGAATCTCAAGAAAAAAATGTCTAGGGAAAAGAAAAATTATCTAAATTGTACAATACACAAAAATAATTTATCAACTATTACTTATTATTTCCTAATATATTTACTTTTTATTGCTATTTGCCATATTTGTTATATTGTTGCAACACTGTTTTTATAATTTGCATAGATTTTAAATAAATATAAGGAAAGATATTTTACAGAATGAATTTTAATTTTAATTGTTTTTTGGTATGTATATTAATTTGCAGACTACAAAAATCAAATCTCACATCAGAAGGATTATAACAATTAATTAAATCTTTTCATGTATGTGAAATTGTGAACACCATCAAAATAAATTGCATTTTTATTCACTAATACATCAATATTTTAAATTAAACGTTTTATATTGAATAGGATGTGTTAAAATATACAATTTACTATTTACTTTCATACAATATCTAATAAGAAAGACATATTTATTTATTAAATTATTAATATTATTTTTTATATAATAATACTTATCAATATTCTTCACCTTTATTAACATTTTAAGCGTTAATTCTATTTGGGTAAATTATAAAAAAAATAATGAAAAATTGGTAGGTAACTAATACTCAAATATAAGTCTTGAGTGGCATCAATAAAAAAATGTATGGCCAGAAACATCTAGTACTCGTTTCCACAGCTTGTCATCATCTAATAACAATCATTATCCAATCCGAGTAGGTAACCGTGGTTATAACATTACTTGATAGGTATATTATTAATTATAATTTGTTCTACTTTTAATACCGACACAATAAGCTTGAATTATTTTACTCAAATGAGAAATTGTTAAAACTATTAAATTTGTATTTATATATCCGAAAGTTTTTGTTTTTAAAGAATGTTTGCAAATATATATATATAAAAAAAGCTTGTAAAATATAAACTTACTCTTTAAACTAGGGGAAAAAATCATATTAAGAATTAACTTTTATATTTTAAGAAATTATAACAAATAAAACAAAAATGTATAAACAATGCAGTTTCATTTTTAATTAGATAAATTAATATATTATTAACATTTTATTTAATCACTTTTTAACTTTAAAATAGAAATATAAGTATTAGTATATATTAAATACTCTTTATACCTTTAAATATAACAAATATAATTATTAAGTAAAATGAAGTTGATATTTATGAGGTAAAAATTACCAATTATTATTTCTTCTATTTACTGAAAAACCTCCTTCGCCTCCAGAAAATCCTCTTCCACCTCCTCCACCTCGTCTACCTCTAAATGGTCTGTCACCTCCTTCAGCTCTTTCTCTTTCTTTTTTAGTTTCAAATCTTTTTGCCATATCATGCAACTCTGGTGGTACATCTTGACCAGATTTTTCCATTACTTCTATTAATTCTTTTGCTTTACCCCAGTCTCTTCTTGTCATCAATGTAATTGCTAGACCAGTTTTTCCAGCACGCCCTGTTCGACCTACTCTATGCACATACTCTTCAATATCTTTAGTAAAATCATAATTTATCACAACTGTAATATCATTAATATCAATACCACGAGAGGCTACATCAGTAGCTATTAAAATATTAATTTCACCATTACGTAAGCTCTCCAAGGCCATTTCACGATCACATTGTTCACGGCCACCATGAATTGATTCAACAGTGTAGCCCTTCATGCATAAGTCTGATGAAAGCTGATCCACAGTTACTTTTCGATTGACAAATATTATTACCTAAAAGTATAATTATGATTTAAAATAGTTTATTAAGTTATAATATTCAAAAATAAATAGTGAAACATACTTTATCATCTTCACTACAGTTTTTTAGAAAATTATCAAGCCAATTATCTTTTTCTTCTTCTTCAATTATGAGGATATCTTGTTTTACAGTATTGACTGTTGTTAAATCTAATGATCCAACCATTAGTTGAATAGGGTTAGTTGTATAACTTTTAGCAAGACGTTTAACTCCAGGTGGCCATGTCGCACTTGTCATTATAGTTTGTCTATCTGGTCTTACCTTAAGTAATGAAACACGTATTTGAGGTTCAAAACCCAAATCCAGCATACGATCAGCTTCATCGAGTATCAAAAATGTCACATCAGATAAGTCAATAGCACCACTACCAACGAAGTCATTAAGACGGCCTGGAGTAGCAATGACAATTTCAACTCCACTACGCAAAGTTTCTTTCTGCTTTCCTGAACTTGCACCCCCATAAATACTCATAGCCTTCATTCCTTTGTAGCTATATTTTTTAACCTAAAAGATATAAATAATAATTATAAAACAGATCAGTCATACAAATAATAATTTATTTTATATAAATATAATACCTCACTTTCAATTTGTAACACTAATTCTCTAGTTGGAGCTAAAACTAATATAGACGGTCCTTTTCGTTCATTACGAGGAGTAGACTGAAAATCAATATGAATAAAAGCAGGAAGTAAAAATGCTAAAGTTTTTCCAGTTCCAGTTTGAGCAATAGCAATCAAATCATGACCACTCATTATAATTGGCCAAGCCTGACATTGCACTGGTGATGGAGTTTCAAACTTTTGTTTTTGTATTTCTTCCAATATTTCTGGATAATCTTTGAATGCTTGTAAAAATGTAAATATTGGTTTGGGAATTGGTTTCACATTACTTTCATCAATATATTTAACCATAATGTTATTCTTAGATAATCTGAAATCATTAACTTCTTGGTCGCTCAATTTGGACACCTCGGGATGTTCTTTATAAAAATCCTTAATAATGGGTGGCAATGCAGCCAATTTTCTTTTTAGGTTTTCAGCTTGTTCTTTCATTAACTGATCCCAATCAAAATTAGAAATTGATTGAACTGGCTCACTCGTTACTACTTCTTCCTTTAAATTTTGTCTAATTTTGTCTGAATTATTAGCATCAATTATTTCATTAATAAGCTTTTTAGCAAGTTCTTTTGATTTTTCGTTGCCCGAAATTTTCACAATTTTTATTCCATAATTATCACTATCAATTATTGAAATAAAAGCACCACTTTCCTTTTTCAAGCCTTTAATTTTTGCACCACCTTTTCCGATAATCATGCCTGCAAGACGAGACTCTATGTCCATGAGCAAATCATCTGCGTTTATGTTTGGTTGTTTGAAAAATGTTTGTCTACATTGTTGTTGTGGTTGATTTTGAACGCAAACAGGCGATTCCCATGAATCCCAATCATCTTCTTGACTCATGTTTATAAAGTTTTTAAAAAAAGATAAATGAACGTGACAAAATAATTGTCAATTAGCTTTAGTTATAATTTACAAGATGTGCCATGTGCTGAATTGTAAATAGTAAATGCGGAAATTAAAATTATTGTGCTAACAATAAACATAAAAAACCAAGAATACTAAATGTATAATCTTTAAATTCGAATAGTTCGTATGCCGAGTCCGGTATTTCGGGGAAAAATTACATTAGAAAATACAAATTTCATAGTAATATTGGTGAAAAGAAGGGATAAGGCCATGTGATGTTTACAGTGTCACCAACACTGGTAATTATTTTAATTGTTTAATTACAGATATGAAAAGTATACTTCTTTAGTTATATATAACTATAACTTGTTTTATAGTTAAAGTCTGTTTTTTGCTCGCAGTGAATTATATTTATCCATATTTTCTTTTACATGGTAGGTTCTATAATGTCACTTTTTAACAGCCGTTTGTTGTATTGGGGATCAATAATTTCTGTAATAATTTTTGTACGAAAATAAAATAATCCCTTTACAATATAAAAATAGATATTATTACTATTTGTCATAATATAGTTTAGGGTTTAGGCATAGAGTACTATGTACTATGTTACTCTATGGGTTTAGGCCGAACAAAAAAAAAATTAGATAACAGTTGACATACGATATCGCGGCATTTTCGATACCCTACCACCACAATGCCATGCGACATCGAAAACTATACTAACATGGAAATAATCTTATTATTTTAAAATGTCCACCGCTGTCATGGATGTAGCAGCACATACTACGACAATAATTTTAATAATTTTATATTTCATATATAAAACAATTTTAGATTCTGATCGGAGCGAGGAATGTATTGATTCTACAAAGATGTTTTTTTTTTTTTATGTATGAAAACATTTTATCGGGTAGAAATAATGGTCCGATTATCACGCATAGCATATGATTCGCTTATAAATGTTGTCTACTTGGTACTTTATAGAGCTCATTTTTAGAATTTCCCAAAAGTTTTTCCTTAAGAAGCGGAAAATTGTCAATTTTTTATACTCTTTTTATTATATTTTTTTTTTTCGTGATTTCTTAATAAGTTTTAATAGTAGGGACTTGAAAATTTTTTTGAATACTAACATAAGTTATTTACAAGCGTGGTAAAATTTTGGAATGGAACAGTTAATTATTTGGAAAAATATAGAGCTTTAAACGTTTTCCCAAAAAAAATTAATATTACCTACAATTTTCGGATTATCTGTTTGAAAATTTTATAGGAGTCCAATACTATATTACTTAATCTTTTTACAAAATATTTCGAAAATTTAAACAGGCAAATTTTTTTTATAGGTTTTTTCTTATTTTTTTTTCTTGTTAAGTTAATTTTTCGAATTTCCCGAAAGTTTTTCCTTTAGAAGCGGAAAATTGGCAATTTTTTATAGGTTTTTTTATTATAATTTTTTTTTGATGTCGAAAACTATTTTTTAGGTAGAAATAATGGTTCCATAACCACAAATAAGGTACCCTTTCTGTACCAAATTTCATCTGGTTGGTACTTTATTTAGCTCATTTTTCGAAATTCCTAAAAGTTTTTCCTTGAAAAGCAGAAAATCGGCAATTTGTATACGCTTTTTTCTGATATATGAAAATCATTTTTCGGGTAGAAATAATGGTCTGATTACCATAAATAAGGTACCCTTTCTATACCAAATTTCATCTAGTTGGTACTTTATTTAGCACATTTTTCGAATTTCCCAAAAGTTTTTCCTTGAGAAGCGTAAAATTGACAATTTTTATATAGGTTTTTTATTATATATTTTTTTCTGACGTAAAATTAAAATATTTCGCTCCGTCTTTTAATTTTTTAATTTAATAATATCTTATATTTTTAATAAAAATTAATTTTTTTGTATTAAACTAAATTGTAAATACGTGTTTACTTACTACTCTCTTCGCCAATTTGTTTTCAATATTTAAAGTCCTAAATATCAAAATAATAATATTTTGTTCTCCACCTTTAATTTTTCTATATAATATTTTAATTACATAGTAATTTTTTATATTAACCTAAGTCATCAACACTTCATTACGCACTACTTCCCACGCAATTAATTTTTCAAAACCTAAGGTCTTGAATATTAAAAATATTTAATTTCACTCCTGTCCCTTAACTGTATCATTTAATATAATATATTTTAAACATAAAGTAAATTTTTTATACCTACCTAAATCATAAACACGTCACAACGTACTTGCAAGTTATTTTTTTTCAAAATTTTAAGAATTAAATATTTAAAAAAATATATAAAATTTTGAACATAAAGTAAATTTTTTGTATATACCTAAATCATAATCACGCTATAACATAATACTCCACATACAATTTTTTTTTAAAATTTAAATAATAATATTTCGCTCCACTCTAGTAACATATTATTATAACGAATATTTTTAATTTAAAGTAAAATTTTGTATCCAGTTAAATCATAGTTTAAACACGTCTTTCTTTACTTCTCCCCACCTAATTTTTTCATAAATATTAAAATCATATCATTTCCCTCCCTCCCTTAATTTTGTCTTTAAATAAAGAATATTTTTAATTTAAAGTAAATTTTATGTATCTACCTAAATCATTAACACGTCATTACTCACTACTCCCTACGCAATTTTTTTTAAAAAATTTAACGTTCAACATATTAAAATAATAATATTTCGCTCCCCTCCTTTAATTTTGGCATATAATTATACAGCATATTTTAAATTTAAACTAAATTGTTTGTATTCACCCAAATCATAAATATGTCTATCCATACTACTCTCCTAGCAAATTTTTTTTTAAAAATTTAAAGTCCTGTATATTAAAATAATATTTATATTTCGCCACACTTTTTTAACATTGTCCTATTATAATATAGAATATTTTATAGTTAAACTAAATTTTTTGTATATACCCTAATTCTAAACACGTCATTACGTACTACTCCACACGCAAATTTTTTATTAATATATTAAATAACCTAAATATTAAAATCATAACATTTCCGTCCCCTCCCTTAATTTTTTATTTTAATATGGAATATTTAAAATTTAAAGTAAATTTGATGTATCTACCTAAATAATTAACACGTCATTACCCACTACTCCTCACGCATTTTTTTTTTAAATTTAACGTTCAATATATTAAAATAATAATATTTCGCTTCCCTCCTTTAATTTTGGCATATAATAATTATATAGCATATTTTAAAGTTAAACTAAATTTTTTGTATCTATCCTAATTATAAACACGTCATTACGTACTATTCCACACACAATTTTTTTTTAATATATTAGAATAACCTAAATATTAAAATAATAATACAGAAAATTTTAAATATAAAATTAATTTTTTATCCAGCTAAATCATAAACACGTTATTCCTTACTACTTCTCACGCAAATTTTTTTAAAATTCTAACGTGTCAAATAAAATTATATTTATATTTCGCCAGATTTTTTTAACATTGTTCTATTATAATATAAAATATTTAAAATTTAAAATAAAATTTTGTATCCAGTCAAATCACAGTTTAAACATGTCTTTCCTTACTTCTCCTCACGCAAATTTTTTTCAAAATTATAGGTTTGAAATATTAAAATCATAACATTTCCCTCCCCTTCCTTAATTTTGTCTGTTAATAAAGAATATTTTAAATTTGAAGTCATTTTTTTGTATGTACCCAAATTATAAACACGTCATTACGTACTACTCCCCATGCAAATTTTTTTTCAACTTTTTAAGGTCCCAAATATTAAAATAATAATTATACTTCTCCCCTTCTTTAATTTTTCATATAATAATTATATAGAATATTTTAAATTTAAAGTCAATTTTTTGTATTCATCCAAATCATAAACATGTCTTTCCTTACTACTCCCCTAGCAAATTTTTTTTAAAAATTTAAAGTCCCAAATATTAAAATAATATTTATATTTCGCCAGAGTTTTTTAACCTTGTCCTATTGTAATATAGAATATTTTAAATTTAAAATAAAATTTTGTATCCAGTTAAATTATAGTTTAAACACGTCTTTCCTTACTTCTCCCCACCCAATTTTTTTTCAAAATAATAGGTTTGAAATATTAAAATCATATCATTTCCCTCCTCTCCCTTAATTTTGTCTTTCAATAAAGAATATTTTAAATTTGAAGTCAATTTTTTGTGTGTAACCAAATTATAAACACGTCATTACATACTGTTTACTGTTACGCATTAGTTTAGATAACAAGTTTATGCATCGCCAAAAGGAGTGAAAACTGATCATACAAATTAAAATCCTATAATCACTTATTAAAATATCTATTTTATTCAGGGGCGAAATTTCAATATTTTAATATGGGGAGCGAAAATTGAAGCAGGCCAAGTTTTACGCCGATCGGGAACATTTTGTTTAATATTAAAATTATCTTATAGTAACTGTCAACTTCATTTGCAATGCATTTTTTAGGAATGTAAAATGTTTTTTAATTATACCTAATTTTATTAAACATACCTATATCATTATTCACTGCTCAACAAACCATAATGACACAAAATACAAACTATAAAATGGTACAAATATACAAATTTGCAATAAGTCCGTCGACAATGTTATTGTAGATTATGAAGGTGGCGTATGGCGTTTAAATATTATCTATTGGCGCGATAAAATACGTAAAAATAAAATAAGGGAGCCATGGCCCACCCTGCTCCCCCCCCAAAATGGCGCCCCTGATTTTATTTCACGACACTCTAATGCTTTATTTACACGTGATGAGTATTCGGCCGTGTCATTCGTTATGTTGCTCGGTCTAGTACCGGAATTGACCGAGTCAGCGTCTACACGCATTGTATTTGCTTGCCGAGTGACTACCCCACTACCAAGATTTTGAAAATCTTTTTATTTCTAATCTTTTATTTATATTACCCCTAGGACACTCCCTATTAAAGCAATGTAATTCTTAAAAAAGTAAACAAACCAAAATTTGGCCTAGCGGCAGATTAACCACTCAACGACAAAAAAATTTCTTTTGAAGAAAATGAAAAATATGCATCATTGAATTTGTTATTCTTATGAGGCCGTGATAAGCACGAGGTTCTTTGACTGCGATTTTGTAGTTTTAAATTTGTATATTCTTTTGACTTTTAAAATTTTGGTTCACTTTATATACATTTTGTAAACAATTTTCAATATGGAAAAATTAAAATATTCTATGTACAAAAAATGCTGGGTGAAATACTGTGAAAATAAAATCTCGGTAAAGACATTAGCATTTTTGTTTTAGAATAAGTGTAATTTCATATAATCTGTGTTTATATCTTTTTAAGATTTCTTGAAAAATCGTTTTATTTTACGATGACGATTCATACTAAATAAATGTTTTTAATGAAAAAAATACAACTACAGGTTGTAAGACTCCACAACTAGTAACTACTGAATTACTCGTTACACGACACTCGGTAGCGGTTTAGACACGCTGAGTATCATAAATCTTGGTAGTGGCGGTAGTCACTCGGCCCAGCGAATAGAAACTGTTTCTATTCACTCGCCCGCTTATTTTACTCGTCCGAGTACTGGTTCCTTGAGTTCACACGGGACTGTGCTCGGCCGAGTACTCGTCACGTATAAACACGTGTAAACAAGGCATAACTGTACAAGTGTACAATACAGTGTATTTTGTATTATCATTTTTATAATAAGAGGTAACAGAAATACAAAACTGTTGGTGAAGGTGTTTAGTGATAAGAGCAAACATTTTAGTAAATAGTTTACTGTTTTAATCAAAAACAATTGCCAAAACTATTTTTAGTATACAGTTATACGCTAAATGTTTCTTCTCCATCTCTTTGATATTCAAAGATAATATACAAAGTGTTTCATTATTATTACGATTTTAAAACAATAAAAAAATATAAATTATTTTAATTGTTTTAAATAATACTAAGTAATAACATTTTATATAATTTATGAATTCATCAATTATACTCAAAATTTAAACAAAAATGTATCCATTAATTTTCAAAATATTTAATATGCAGTTAACAGGATTATTAAAATATAAATAGATTTATGAAATCTATATTATATTTTCAAACTATAATATAAAAAATTTTAATTTGTAAAAATTGTAACATAAAACGTAATAAATTGATTTTAATTTAAATATTAAAGGCTTGTTAAAAAATAAAATTTTGACATGATTTAGATGTTAATATGAAATAAATATTGGAAAATTAAAGATAAACATTTATACCATATATGGAAATTTTATAAATTATTTAAATTATAATCAAAATATTTATTATTATTTAATAATAATTAAAATCATAGTATACATGTCATTACAAAATAAATTAGGCACATAATGTGTTAATTTTTAAGTGACATAAATATTTAATATTCAATATAATTCGACATAAAAATATTGCTTATTTATTACTTAATTATTTCATTATACAACACATATATTAACACTACCTAATACAAATGTAATATTAAAAAAAAATAAGAAAGTCGATTTTGGATGTTCTTCCTTTGTTCATTTGGTCCTCAAATAAATTAGTAATTTATTATAATTAAGATTTGAATGCAATGATATTGCATTAGAAAATATGATTCTGAGTGAAACTCAATATAATACAATATATTATATTCATAGGTCGTTCCATAAGTTTATCACGTGTGTAAATTACCTATGAGATTACTCAAAAAAATTTAAAGTACCTATGTTTAAAATTACATTAGTTATCATGAGGAATCTAAAATCAATTTCATCAAAATTAGGATTTCCATAAATTTTGCTAATTTTCCACTATTTTTTGGTAGTTTTTCTTTTCCCAAGAAAAAACTTTTGAATAATTTAAAAAATAAGCTAAATAAAGTACCAACTAGACGCAGTTTGTTACTGAAAGCATACCCTATTTGTGGTAATCGGACCATTATTTCTACCAGAAAAAGTCTTCAGACATATAAAAAAAAAAAATGTTTTTAAAACCAATACATTTCTCGCTTTACTCAGAATCTAATACAGATTTATAACAAATTAAATATTTATTATATAGGTTCATTTATTTTATTAACAGAAATATATCAGTCATAATTTATTGTTATATATGTATTAATTAA
This sequence comes from Eriosoma lanigerum, assembly GCA_013282895.1. NCBI lineage: Eukaryota > Metazoa > Arthropoda > Insecta > Hemiptera > Aphididae > Eriosoma > Eriosoma lanigerum. Next base: position 37,692,637 of record CM023357.1, on the reverse strand, counting down.
ATAAATTTCTTAATTATTATTAACAGAAAACAACCTCGTTTACTATTCTTAAATTAAATTTAATGTATCAGACTAAAAACAATTGTATAAAATATATATAATATATTATGCAAGTTGCAAGTAAAAAGTTAATTTAAAGTTTTAGTTGTTTTTTTTATTAACAATTCAACTAATTGAAAAATATTGTTTTCAATTTTCATATATACATATATAAACTTTATCTTAAGATACTCAAGTAGAATAAACTTGCATTACTTCTTCAATGTATTCACGACAAATAGGACAATTATGTTGACTTTCTCGATAAAATTGTATCCAACAGTTAGTGCAAATACAAATATGCTTACATGGTAATAGCACCATTCTAGGTTTAAACACATACAAGCAAAGAGAACAAATAGATGGCTCATTATTATCTAAAATCATGAAAATAAAAATACATTTCTTTTACTTTATTATTATTATTGAGTCAATTAGAAATATATAACTGGGTGAAACTTTTTACAATTTTTATTTGTTTAAATTCATATGAATTGAATTATTGGAAAACAATTTATATTATTTGTTAATTTTAAACCAGTTTGTTGTGGTTTGTAATAATTATTTTTCTTGCAATTAATTGTAAAATTGATAAATTAGCAATAGCTTGAAATATTTAAATACCTGAATTATTTATGGTGTTGTACGAATTATTTCTAAATTGTATGTTTTGCTCAATATAACAAGTACAATTCTTACGTTTCCAAATGCCTGTAAAATAATATAAAATCATATTATGAAAAGTAATATAAAATGACATTTGAATAGATTTAATAGTTTTAGTACTATATATTAATATAAAGTATAATAAAATTGATATTAACAGGTTTAGCGCCATAGTAGGGTCATTATAACCATCATATGAATTGTTAATAATAATCATGTATTTTTAAATACATTTGTTTATTACTGTTAACATTATTTAATAAATAAAGACAAATACATATTTTATTTATTAATTTTTCCTGAACGTTTCATTATAACATCATACCATTTTAACATTTTGTTCTATGAGCAACTTGGAATATAAATTACATTAGGAAATAGAGAAAATGAAGGTTCTTGATATCTTACGTGGCGTTAAAAACAAGTATTGACTGTGGGGTCAATAAACCCTACATGGCGTTATATGCAAAACTAAATTTTATATTATAACACTAAACCTATTGATAAACATAATATAAAGTAAAAAACAAATAATTTTTATATTCAAATTTGGAAAATGTATGTATTGTATTATCATCAGCATAGTTAAGAATTTTACATTATGTTTTTTTCAAGTAGATATATTTGTATAATCAGGGCTTAAAGTGGGAAAAAATTCCAGGGGGACTAATGTCTCCATATAGTTTTAAGCGTTCCATATATCATTTTATGTCCCCAGAGCGTTTTGTAATGTGTAATTTGTTAAAGGGGACGCTTTTTAACCACCATTAGAGGTAGGGGGACTGAGTTCCACCCACTTTAACTACTTTAACCCCTGTGTATAATAAATTGTATCACAGTGTCAGATTGGCTAATAAGGCCAATCATGCAATTCAATTGTATGGGCCAGTCAAATAAAACTCTCTTGCTTTGCTTGTTGAATAAACCAACTTTCCCTCCTTATTATTAATTTTAATGTATTATAAATAAATATAAATATTTGTACAAAATATAATATCTTCTTTGAATTTATAATTTCATTCTAAAAATATCAATATAAAAAGGCACCACACGGTTAGAGCTTACCATGCGATTGCACATCTACATCTACACCATAGGCCAGTCCGATCCTGATTATATGACTAAAAACAGTTAATGTTACATCTCTTAAATTTTCCTAGGCTACTTATTTGTTAATGTTTGTTTATGGTATTATGGTAAATATGATTTACTTACCACTAATATAACCAATAAAAGCACAAAGTGTACAACTAAAGATGATACATATTGCTGTAAAAAGAATGAAAAATAAATAATTCAATTTGTAAATTCACACAAAATACAATATTGTCTTCTTTTTTCAAAATAATTTGGAGTCCCACCCAAGTCCTCAACTTAATATCCCACATCTTCACTTATAACAAATAATCAACTTCCAATCATCGAACATCACATCCAGTAAACTATTTAGTCATCTTTTCCCCTCTTTTACTTTAAATATATTTCTTACTGCCTCTATCTCTTTTATCATATAATCAATGTAATGTATAATATTAAAATATTAAATATATCAAATATAACTAAACTCATATTTTGTCTTCTCTGTTTATTTCTTTCGCTCCATTTATCCACCTTAGCATTCTCACAATAATTTTTTTTTATGAATAAATTCTTATCTTTATTTAAAGTTATTAAATTATTGAAATAATTATGCAAAGGAAATATAGATGTTTAAAGCAAGTATCTTATCTATATAGACATTTATTTATTTACATAATATAAAAACATTTTTTCATGACATTATTACTTAATAACATAATACTATTACATGTTTATGTATAATATGGGCAATACAAACAAAATGCTATTTAGGAAAGTTTTGTGCACTTCTAAATCTAAACGATAAAATAAACACATCTACACACAAAAATATGTAATTCAATTTATACCATAACCTATGTACATGATCTAATAACTGATGTGGTATATACTAAATGTATCTATGAGTATTTAATCAAAAATAATTAAATAATTTTAATTCAACCAAAACAAATATTTTAAAAATAAAATATGACTATAAAAAAATAAATAAAATATTTTATTTTATACAAACCTTTAATAAAAGTAATATCAAGGTTCTGTGTAACAGGTGGTAATGGTTTATAAAATTTTGAACATATTTTTTTTTCTACCACCATTCTAATGATTTTTTTTAACAAATCTAAAATAACATTGATAAATTAATTATTCTAAAGTTATAAATTATATTTAACGACAAATAGGTAATATGTACAATAAGAATATTTTTAATTAGTTAATTAACAATTTGATTTTAATTGAAAATTGTAAAATAATATTTGTTAAGAACATAATATATAGGTACTATAGAATAAATATGTAAAAACTAAAAACGCATTCCAACTCAATTTTTCAAATTACATAAATAAAAAAACAGTATAATCAATAATAACTATTTTTATTTCTTTATTGAATAATTTTGTTGTATTAATCATTAATATTATAATTATTAAACCTTCAGTGTGACTACATTTCAACATTTGATTTTTGTTTTTTGTTTTTATACCTTACATAGTTTTTTCACAGATTATTTAAAATAAATATATTATTATACTTCATATAATTTGTGTTAACATGTTTTATATTTCAACCATTAATTATAAGTATATTAGTTTAAAATAATTTATAATCAATGATTAAACTGATCAATTAATGAGCTGGAAAATTTAACCAGATTATTCAATTTTTAAAAAAATAGTTCATAAAATAGACACTTTCTGTAATTTAGCAATAACATAATTTATAATATAGATATCCATTTTATAAAATAAAATAATATTTTCATCTTCATGAAAATTACATGTATATCAATCATTAATAATATCTTGTGTAGTTGTGTATAATATACAGAGCTGGCTCAAGGTATAGGTGAGCGGTTACACCTAGAGAAACATTTTCAAAACAGTGACCTACATTTTTTTTTTTTTAATTTGCTTTTTATTTATCACATTATGGCAAAATACTTATAATTATTTATTCATATGAGTAAAATATTTTTTTAAAAATTCATTGATTCAAACCTAATTTATATAATAAAATAATATTGTTTAAAATTAATGTCTAATGTCACGGATCAAATTCAATAATAATTGCTCTTTGGTTTACATAAAATTTATTTTTAGTCCCAAATAACCATTGCTGGCAAAGAAAACTGATAAATTTGACTTTTTTTTTAAACTTTTAACGCCTATGATAAAAAATACGATTTCTATGACATTTGCAAGTTAAATATAAAATATTATGTATAATCTTTTGGTGTAAAATGTTAACTGGATCAACTAAAAAAAAGTTAAGAAGTTGTATCGATAGATAAATAGACGTAAAATAACATTTTTTTGACGTTTTTTAGGTGTAAACGGTTTTTACCATTATGATTTTGGTTTTATCAAAAAATGTTTCAAATAAAATACTATCTGTGAAAAATTTTCTATGGGAAAATGGGTCTGGATTAAAAAATTTACAGAAAAAACATATACATCTTTGTAAAACTAATACATTCTTTGTTTCACTCAGAATCTAAAATATACTAAGAAGTAGAGACTATTTGATATATAGCTTTTGAAAACACACTGTTATACCTTTAAAATAAATAAAGTATTTTTCAAGTATGTTGTATAAAAAAATAGTTGATGTCCCCCATTTTGTATTTTATGTTGGTAGGTAAAGAAGCTTAATATTATATTAGAGGCAAGAAAATTTTATTTTGCCTAGTGCACTATTTTTGCCTGAGCCAGCCCTGACAATATAACAAACATATTGTTTAATCAAAGGCGTTTTATTGGGTATCAAATGTGGGTGGATATACGGCATATACCCAACAATTTAATGATAAATTAATTTAACTTATAATATTTTGAAACAAATAAAAATGATATATTTTAAATAAACAATACAAGGTTAGATAGGATATGCATATATGATTTTGAATATATTTATGTACATTTATTAGCAAAGTAATTCTTTTAATACTTTTTGAAAATAAAATTATACTTTACATGAAGATTTCTTACTAAGAATTTAACCTGTAAGCTTAATGGAAACCGTAATTTTGCCGATTTTCCGCCATTTATTGGTATTTTTCATCTCCCAAGGAAAAACTTTTGAGAAATTCGAAAAATGAACTAAATAAAATACTAACTAGATGCAATTTGCTACCGAAAACATACCCTATTTATGGTAACCAGACCATTATTATTTTTACCCAAAAAAAATCTTTGTATAATCAATATCTTCCTTGCTTCATTAAGAATCTTGGCATATGAATTTTTAAATTAATTCAATAATTAATATTGCAGAGGGTATGAGTATTTTTAATCATCCACATAGTTGCCTAAAGGTTACATATAACCTAGAAATAATTAGGCAAAACATCATTGTGTATAATAAAATATACATAATGGATGCCTACAAATCCATCATTAGGAAATGATGGATTTATAGTAATAAATATACTCTAAAATTACTATGCATGGATCTTGGATTTGAAGAGAGTCACTTGATCAAAAAACAAACGGTATAACTAAAATATTTTTAATGGAATAGGATGAAATATAAAATGCAAATAAATAAAATCTAATATTTTGTAGGCAATAGAATATAATACAAAATACATATATTAAAAAGTTTACATAATTGGATTTATATTTTAACTATACATATTTATATTAAAATTATAAATTTCATGAAACATATAATTTACTTAAAGAAATTATACATAAGTACCTCAAATATGTGAATGAGTATGAAACCAGTTAACAAGATCATAGATAATTGTTAATTACTAATTTTAGTATTGAGTATGTACTTACTATATGATTTGATTTCACGATGTTAAAATATTGTATTGTACTATATAGTAGTAAAAGTAGTAGTAATAAAGTATAGTATTGCGCTATTATTCATTGATTATTGGCTATTGCACAAAAATTGTAGCTATGATAAACAGGGCCATAGCTAGGCACTGGCAAGAGAGCTTTTGCTAAGGACGTAGTATTACAAAAGGCGAAAATTTAATGGTATTTATAAATAAAAATAAAATTGTTCATTACTTTATTAATGTACATAAAAGTTTAAGACATGAAATCATGATTTTAATAATATTATAGCACATAGCCACACAATTAATAAGTTTTAATTATAATTCCTAATTTTTTACATTATATTGCCTGGAGCACTATTATCCTTTGCTAAAGCGCTGATGAAAAAATGTATTGTGGAATAATTTATGATGCATTAGATTCTAACAATAAATAATATATTTTAATCAAATATCCTTAAAATGACTAATAAAATAATTATTTAATAACTTTTGTACAAAAACAATTTTAAAATATTTTAATATCTATATTACACATCAATATTTTTAGTTTATATCTAGTTTGAAAAATTAAATTGAACAATATTAATTATACTTGGTATAATAGAACAATTTTATTTTAAAGAATATGAAATATATTGAATATTATGTTTTTAAATAATATAATATAATATTTCTTATTATTTATTGCATAAAGTTACTACTGAAGTAAAATAATTTTTACCTATTGACAGTGGTTGCGTTTTATCTATAGCAAATTCACTAAGCAAATTTTCAAACATTTCTTCAACTAAAATATATAATAAATAAAAACAGAAAAAAAAAATAACTATATAAAATTTCATGTTATGCTACTGGTGTCTGAAGCATATATTATATAAATAGTTAGTTTAAACTGAATAGTGAATAACTAACAAAGTAACAAATAATAACTATTATATATGTACCATGTGTGACATGACAAAATAAATTATTTGCTATTTACTATTTATTATTTACTTGCTTGTTAGAACTATAGAAAAGTAAGTAAACTTAGAACTTAAACTACAAATTTCGAATTTTCGAGTAATCAAATATTGTATTTAAAATATTTTCGAATTTACCATCCTCTTTGAAATGGCATTGTTATCATATTTTAAAATATTTCAACACTCTCCATTCTGTTGTGGTTGGTGGGGGTCTGCCTGGTTTGGTAATTGCCAATTTGGTCTTTGGTGGTCCTAAACTCCTAACCAGTTCTCAACCACACAACAGGTTGTCCTAAGAATTTTTTAAAAAACAGGTTTATTTATTTGTTATTTACTATCACTCTTTCTCCTGTATTTGTATCAAGTAGTGATGTCTGTAAGAAATTCTGTGTATATTTATGTAGTGTAAGCATTGTAACAATTAGAAAATAATATAAATACCTATATACAATATACTTTGTGCTTACCTACTTAATACTTATCGTTCTATTTTAGTGTCGTGTTGGTGTTTTTCGCATACTTTCCTTGTTTATATATAAAATACATTAATATTTGAATATAATCACATTTAACAAAGTCTAAACAATCAAAATTTCATTTGTTAAATTGATTTATTTATACTATTAATTATCAATATAAAAAAAATGTTTACTTTCTAATAATTTCTCTTTTCAAATTCATTTAATCTAGGTACATTAACAATATATACAATTTTTCACGTTGACATTAATTTTCATTATTATTGTTTTAGATGAAACCTGAGTGTCCATAAAATGGTTCTCATTATTTATACAGTTTAACATGCTAAATCGTACATAGATGTTTTATCATGTCTTGTGTTAGTGGACTGCAAAACAATTTCAATGGCCAAATCGCTACAAACAGCCAAAAACCAAATGTGATACCACCTAAGTATCAACCACCGCCAAGTCCTAATCATCAATATAATGTACAATTAAGCAACTACTCTACATCTAATATTGATAGGTAAATACAAATTAAGTTATATCTAATAAAGATTCCATGATCGTAAAAAATATTAGAAGTTCATTGATATGGTTATGATGATTATTTATTAATATTGTTAGAAGACAGCAAGGTGAAAAACCATATGCCAATACTACCGATAATCATAGATATAGAACTTTGTCAGGAGATCAACCATCAGATATGTTGAAGTTTGTACGGAAAATAGATTCGGACAATACAAATAAAATAACTTCAGATCAGGTTAATTATTTTAATTTATTTTAAAATTATTAATTTAACACCAAAATATTGTTAATTTATATTTCAAGGTAGGGCAGTTGATGTCTGAAATTAATAACTTAAAAGAAATTAATCAAAGACTGAATGATGAAAATCAAGAATTAAGAGATTTGTGTTGTTTTTTGGATGACGATAGACAAAAAGGACGTAAACTTGCAAGGGAATGGCAGAGATTTGGAAGGTATACTGCTTCTGTGATGAGACAAGAAGTTGCAGCTTATCAGGTGAAATTAAGACATCTTGAAGCTAAACAACAGCATCTCATTGAAGATAATATGGAACTTAAGGTTTTTGTTAAATTAATTTTAAAACTATTATTCATCATTCAAATACTAATTTTGTTTTATTTCTAAAAATGAATATGTTTTTGTTTAGGAATTATGTCTGTACTTGGACGAAGAACGAAGTGGTCCAAATAGATTAAGGGACAACTCTGTGTGTAGAATATGTGGAAATTCGACTAATTCAGGAAATCTTCCAGAAGAACTACATAGAAGAGATGAAGGTGATGGTAGTAGTTCTTCAACAAATGCAGATGAAAACATGATAACTACTAATCAAAATCAAGCCTCATATCATAGACAATTACATCAGTCAAATGGTTAGTTATATATTTAACTATTATAATACAATGCATTCAATTTGTATATTTATTTTTATAGATCAACATTTACCATTAGATCAAAGATCATTGAATTACATTAGGCAACTAGAAGCAAAGATTAAAGAGTTAGAAGAAGACAAATTTAAACTATCAAAAAAAATAAATCAGGAAGATAAAATTGACCAAAAGATTAATAATTGGAATGCTGATGGTTCTTTTCCAGTAAGTTTTTTTTTAATATAAACCAATTTTGTTGTTATTTAATCAAGTATATTGCTGTAAACAGTGAATTTTATTATTTTATTTTATTACTAAACATATATTTTAGTACAATTATAATTTTTACATTTTGTGATGAAAAGTGTGTGCATAAGGTTAGGTGCCTTAATTAATATTCTAATGCTACCAAACAAAACTAGGTAATTTACCTATACCTTCAATAAATAAATAAATAATATTTTATTATTTTCTATAATGTATAACAAAATCGAAGGCAAAACAATAGTTACTTTGTAGAATGACGTTCAATTTAAATCTGATTTGTCTAATTTTTAAATTAAATACAACACATATTTTATGAAATTTCAAATTTACCTAATGTTCATCTACTTTGACAAAACATTTTTTAAAAAACAATATGCAATTTTTATGTCATTACAAGAACAAATTATAGTTTAAAAAAATTTAAATCATTAGTTATATCTTATATTATGTGTATCTTTAGTTGAAATAAATCCTCAAAAGTTGTTTACGTAGTCTGTCCAATAAATACGCAAACTGCGTTTTTTCAGCGATTCGTGGTGAAAATAGAAGCGCCCCCATTGCATGGCCTTTCTTTATTAGTACTTATAGACACACAGTAACCGTTTTACAGTCGAAGCATGAATATTGATAAAGTTACAGCCATTTTTATTTTATTTGTTTTCACCTATTGTCAATGATGGTAATTGACAAACAATCTGAACAACGAGTGATCATTAAATTCTTAGTATAACTCAGTAATAATTCGCAGGGAATTAATGGAATATTAAATACTATTTATGGAGACAACCCTTTAAAGATAACATCCATTTTTATGTGGATTAAATGTTTTAAAAAAGGCTGCGAAGGCTGCAAAGATGATGCAAGACCAGGACGCTCTTCAACCTTGGTTGACAACAAAAAATTGATTGTGTGCAGTCTCTTGTGCTTTCCAGCCGACGAATGACTGGTCGGATGAGAGCTGATGAGTTCAGTATCGGAAAATAGTCTGATCAAAAATTATAATTAAGAAAGTTGTATAGCAAAATTGTTCCAAAGTTACTGACTCGGAAAGAATGCTGCATTGATTGGAAAATTTCAGTTTAAACCCCTGGTTTCTTTAAAAGTGTTATCACTGGTGACGAATCTTAGTTTTACAAATATGATTTCGAGCTTAAAACTCAAAACAAGGAATGGAAAGCAAAAGGAGATCCTTGAAGAAAAAAACACGAAGGAGAAAATCAAAATTCATGTTAATTGTTTTGGATATTCCTAAGATTATCACCATGAATTTCTTCCAGTAGAACTAACTGCCAATGTAATTTCTACAGTGAAGTTCTTAATCTCTTAGAGAGATTGAGAAGGACGTGTTCGGTCAAATTTGAGAAGGAAAAAAGAAAGGATCCTTCACTACGATAATGCACCTGTACATTCATTTATAATTGTGAGTTACTGGCCAGAAATTCCATCTCAACACTTCATCCCCCCTTATTCAGATTTGTCCCCTGCGACTTCTTTTTATTCCCAAAATGCAAAATGGTCAAGCGGGGGCAGCACTAGGATGATATGGACACAATAAAACACAAAATGACTATACTGCTAAATAGTTTAACTTTACAGGACTTTGGAGTCCTATGGAGAATGTTTTGAGCAATGGAAACGCAGATGGGACAAGTATCGCCAGCCACAATCATTCTTCTAATGACTTTATAATTAGTTGTAATAGGTCATCAGAGGGAGTCACTTATATTTAAATTTTTAAATGCTAGTTCTACTTTGTTCAATAAACGATGGCAGTCCAGAAGAAGTAATGGGAAACCAGTTCCCTCTAGGTTATCAGTTCAAATAAAAAATAGTTTTTAAAAGAGTAAAATATATCCCTTTTGAAATTTATAAAATGTTTTTATCATCACTTGCATTAATTTGTTTATCTTATATTATTAAATATACAAATAAATAAGTAATTATAACAATTATATTTTAATTGTACTTAAAATCTAGAAAATAATTTACAATATTTTATTTTCAATTTGTTGAAAACAATATATGCATATATATATATATATATATATATATATATACACAATATTTGTATTCTTTAAAATACTACTAATTAAAAATTTTATTACAGAAAATGACACATCCAGAATCTGTTTTAACTGCTCTTCAAGTAATAGAGTTGCGTGAACAATTAGAAGGAAAAGGGGATGAAAGCAATAATGGTGTTGACATGGAAGATGAAGAAAAAGCATTACTTAGAGAAATGTGCAATGTAAAAATAAATAAATAAATGATACAAACATTTCAAGTTTAATTATATTTTTTCTATTTCTTAGGTGGTATGGAGAAAACTAGAAGATGCTCAATAATTTATATTTAATTTCATTAAAATCAAAGTTTAGATAATAGTGTTTATGAAACACAATTTAATTTGTATTTTTAATGAAATATGAAGTATAATTATTTATTAGAACCAAGAGTTCACAACTAATTTTATGTTTATAAATTATAAGTAAAACTTGTATTTAGCAAGTAAGTAAACATAAACTGTTGACATAAAATATATTGCCCAAATGCCACAAAGGGAAATGGAAAAAACAAATTGAATCCCACCTTGTAATATAATATTACAAACATTTATTTTATTATTTTGTATTTATTTATATACATTTATAAGCTACTTTCCATATTATAAGTTTGTAATTAATTATAGTGTCATATTTATATATTGTACACAATATATTTTTTTACATAACTAAATTGAAACTATTTGTACTTAATATTATATTTTTTTATTTTCTGTTAAATACAATTATTTTAAAAACTCTTTCATTTACAATTTTATAATTTATATATAAATATTTTACTATAACTGTGATAGAACAATAAAAAAACTTAAAATAATAATAAGGAAGAAACTATCCAGTGATGAATTTTGAATTGTGTTTTATGTACTATAATCATTATTATAAATAAAAATAAGTTACTTTGTATATTATAATTAATTAAATTATCTGAATATTAATCTAATTACTTATTTAATTTATAAAAAAGTGCATAGGTATAAATTATATTATATAAACAATACATACTAGGTATATATAACATTCAACACAAGTTACAAGAACCAAGTAATTGCATATATTAGAATATTACATATATGTTATATTTCATATTTGTCTTACTTATCTGTTCATATTTTAAATAACCCAATCATAGTTTTTGAATTAAGTTTTGAGTTCTATTATCAGATAAAAAATGAATTGATTTAACAGCACTTACCTTAGTTTTTTTAAGTATCATAAAATTATATTTTATTTCTTAAATTTAATGTATATATAAAATTAAAACATTTTTCAATAAATAAAGTAATTGTATAATGGGTACTATTAAACTAATCACATAATTTATATAGATAATAATAAAAAAATATTAGTGATATAGTAATTATATAATTTAAGTGATAATCTCTGAAAGATACAAGATAAATTTCAAAATTTTTATTGGAAATAAATTAATTTAATTACAATTAATAATCTTAAAAACAGAAATTAAAACAATAGATCTGTTGTTAATATTTTAGTTTGTGGTTTTTGTTTTAGTGTATTTTTAACTATTGATTCTCCTATTAATTATTATATGTTTAAATTAATACAATTATTTATAACTATTTTTAATTTTGTATTTAATACCAAGATAAATAATCCATTATATTATGTAACATTTTTTTTTTATAACACCAACATTTAAGTTTAGATTAGGTTATTTTGTTTAAATTATTAATTTAATGTTATGTTTATTTATTCTATTTTATATATTTATTACAAATTTAAAATGTTAAATATGTTATTATTTTGTTGTTTTTTGTCTCTTAAAATATGAGTATATTTTGTTAAAACAATTAATAATTATAACTTATAATTTTATTTTAACATAAAAATGTAAGTAAAATAAATAATGAACTTCAATAATACTAAACATAATTATTAATTGTTACTCAATTATAATTTCAATAATAAGAGTATATATATTATACATATTATACTTCTTGTTCTTAATATAAAGTAGTAGACTGTAAATTATTTCATGTGGATACTATATAGTTAGAGATAACTATAGAAATAGCTTGTGATATTTTTCTGTGTTGGAATTTTAGTGAAAAATGTTTTTCCTTGTCTTTGTCTTTATGTGGTTGCAACAAAATTCCTTTATATGGAATACAGAGAGAATATTGGCTTTGATTATCAATTATCATGATTGATGCCTATGAATTCATGATAGCTTAATGATTGATTATTAGTAATCAAACTAGCTTTAGTAGTTTGTATCTGTAGACATTGGTTGATAAAATCTAGTATGATTGGCTTAATAGTGTATTAGTGGTTACGATAAAAAATCACTTACCTGCACAAAAGTAATTGTTATATAGATCATACATTTCATAAAATAAAATATTTAGATTGTTGTAAACTTATAAATACATACGTGATATTATGATAATAAGTAATAATCATTCTATTTCGTTATGAACTCATGATAATCATTATAAAATATAGTCTTATGATAAAAATTAATGGTAATGAGTCATAATAATATTAAAATGCTAAAAAAATAACACTAAACCCAAATAAGCTATAACTTTAAACAATTATTACTCTATGGTCTAATAGAAACATAAAACATTGGGTTAGAAGTTAGAAGTAAATAGTAAATACAGTTAATAAAGTTAATGGTCCACGTTAAATACAAGTATGTAATCGCTAATTGGAAACCGTCTATAAGTCTGCCTTTTATTAAATGTAAGTTTAAGATGAAATCATTTTCATACATAATGGCGAATTTGAGTGTGTGTAATTTTTTTTCTAAATTATTTTTGATTGTACTTTTTTTAGACATTTTAATGGTCGAACCGAACCAACTATCTTACTATCTAAATTAAAAAATAGCTGAATAATTGCTGTGTAAACATTTGTTATTATTTGTACTCGCAGTGACTAGGGTTAACTTGTATTATAATCCCCCCTCCCCCTGAAATGTCTTCGAATTTACAATTTATTTTTAATCGACTTAATAAAATTAAAGAACATGGTTGGAGAGAGAAATCCAAATTTAAAACCCCCTAAATATGACTTGAAAAGTTATTTTTACCATAATCTTTCAATGTGTTTTCTAATGCTATTGAGGGATGGTAAATCCTATTTCCATACCAAGAGTGGGCCATGGCCTGCCCTAAATTTCCCTAGTCAGTCCTACATTTATTGTGACTTATAAGGTCATTAAAATTATTATTGTGTTGTTATATTATAAAATAAAAAATGACGAGAAAATTATTTTTAATTATACTTGAGATAATATTTAATAGCTTTTTCTAAGTTATTTAAATTTTGTTCTATAGCCATAACTATTCCAGTGTCTTCCGCCGCCTGTGAGCGTATTTTTTTTTGCATGAAAAGAATTATTATAGACTATAGTTATTATTATTAATATAATAAGTATAATATTTTATTTTCTTAAAAACGATTCATTATAAACGTTTTATAGCACAAATCAACTACTCTTCCCCCCTCCCCGTCCCGTAGCAAATAGTAATACTGCCTAAAATCTGTTTAAATCTTGACTCATAGCCCTCCCTAATATACGTCGGCCCTCAGTTGGCCTGCTTTAGAATAAAATTCTGGCGCCGCCACTGTCCCATACCGAGGAAAAATACTTACATGATAAAGAAATGAAGAATACAACATAAAAACAACTAAAACACGTTTTAGAAGTTTGCATAGACTGACGAAGAATTTAAAGAACAGATATTCTTTAAGAAATATGGTCCCAGAGATTCAGAAACCCATAAAAGATAAGTTGTATAATTTGATTGATCATAACGATGTTTATAGAACATAAGAACTATTGAATTGCATAAAAAATATAAAACACAATGGTAAAAAAATTAAATACTGAATTCTTAAATTCATGAATAAAAAAGCGCACTCAAAAACCCATTAAAAATGTCTAGAAAATTAATTAAGTATTGTTTTTTTTTTTTTTTGTAAGTACCAATTATTAATACTTACTACAGACTAATTTAAATCATCAAAATTGGTGGTTTAGTAGTATAATACTTTGATATTAGTACTCGTAAAATTGTATAGGTATAGCATTTATTGATATATTTTAACAAATTTATATAATTATAAAAATTGTATAATAATTATTTAGATGAAAAAAAATACTTTTACAGGAAAAACTCTCACGCCCTGTTGATATGTTGGATTTTGATAAATTTTAGATTATGAGCGAAGCGAAGAATGTATTGGTTTTACAAAGATGTTTTTTTTTTATGTATCAAAACACTTTTTCGGGTAGAAATAATGGTCTGATTACTACAAGTAGGATATGCTTTCGGTAGCAAATTATGTCTAATTGGTACTTTATTTGGCTCATTTTTCGAATTTCTCAAAAGTTTTTCCTTGGGAGGCGAAAAACTCCGAAAAAATTGTGGAAAATCGGCAAAATTACGGTTTCTGTTATTTTTAATTTCATGATAATTAATTGAGTTTTAATCGTAGGGACTTGAAAATTTTTTTGAGTATCAATAAAGGTAATATACAAGTGTGTTACAATTTTGGAATGGATCGTTTGATTATTTGGCCAAGTACAAAACTTTAAACTTGTTTCCAAAAATGTTTATTATTTCTGACAATTTTTGGTTTATCGCTTTAAAAATTTTGTCGAAGTATAATCATATACTACTTAACTTTTTTACAAACTATTTTGAAAATCGTGACTGACAATTTTTTTTATAGGCTTTTAAATTTAAAATTCTCGAAAATTGACAAAATAATGGTTTCATTATTTAAAATTTTTTAATTTCGTGATAACTAATGGAATTTTTATTGTAGGGACTTGAAACTTGTTTTGAGTATCAACATAAGTGTTCTACATTATAGATAAAAATTTTAAAACGATTGGTTCAATTTCTGACTAAGTATTGAGCTTTTAACTTTTTTCCAAAAATGTCTAATATTTCCGGAAAGTTTTGTTTTATGGCTTTGAAAATTTTATCGAAGTCTAACCATATACTATTTAATCTTATTACAAAATATTTTGAAAACCGTAAGTTGTAACTTTATTTTATAAGCTTCTAAAATTTGAATAATCTTAGAAGAAATTAATATTATATTTTTTTTTTTTTATGTATGAAGACACTTTTTCGGGTAGAAATAATAGTCCGATTATTACAAGTAGGGTATGTTTTCGGTAGCAAGTTGGTTTCTACTTTATTTAGCTCTTTTTTTTTTCCAAATTCTCAAAAGCTTTTCCTCGGGAGAAGAAAAACTACTAAAAAATGGCGGAAAATCGGCAAAATAACGTTTCTGAAAATTTAAAATTTTTTAATTTCGTGATAAATAATTGAGTTTTAATCATAGTGTCTTGAAAATTTTTTTGAGTATATACTTAGGTAAATTTCATTACGAGAAAAAATTTAGAAACGATTGCTTGATTTTCTGACTAAGTATAGAATTTTGGCTTTTTTTTTCAATAATGTTTAATATTTCCTACAGTTTTTATTTTATTGGTTTGAAAGTTTTATCGAAATCTAGACATATATGACTTAATGTTTTTACAAAATATTTTGATAATCATGACTGAACATTTTTTTTCGTAAGCTTTTAAAGTAAAAGTTCTTGAAAATCGGGAAAATTACGGTTTCATTAATTTATTTCTTGATAACTAAATAAGTTTAGATCGTAGGAAATTGTAATTTATTTTAAATTTTTACATTCGTAATTTACATGCGTGATAAAATTTTGGAATGGATTATCAATATAGCATATTGTAATATATTGAGTTTCGTTCAGAATTGTATTTTTTAATGCAATATCATTGCATTCAAATCTTAAGTATAATAAACCACTAATTTCTCCGAGGACCGAAGGGACGAATGAGGAACATCCACAATCGACATTCCCACTTAACTTTACTTTTTTTTTTATTTGAAAGACGAGAACTTTTTGCTGGTCGGATTGAAGCCCTAATTTTAATTTAACTTAAAAGAGTGCTAGAAAAATAATTTTAAAAAAAACAAATATTGTCATTATTCAAATGTATTTTATAGCTTTATATAATAAGAATTTTGAAAATCAAACTTCAATCCAACCTGCGAAATATTCTTCTTTATTTAATACAAAAAAAATTAACGAAATCCGACTCTTCTATAGAGCGTAAGAGTTTTTCCTGTAAAGCATGTTTTTGTATACTAAAAATGCAACGGCTCCGACTCCCTTAACGATTTTAGATTATCTCTTTCTGTTTGATAACTTACCTTCACGACCTTAAACCGGTATTACAGTGTACTAATGTAACTAGTGTAAAGCCACATTAAATTATCTGATTGTGTGTGACAAATGACAATTATTTACAACAGTGTCAGTACTTGCTTTCGCGTGGTTTTGTAAATATTAAAACTAAACAATGCTTAAAACACGACTAATTTCAACTAAAGTTTTAAAAGTCATCCGTGATTTTCCAAACGAAACTTTTTCGAGTGATAATAATGTTCTTTACCGCAATGCATGTGATACAAGTGTTTCAATTACTCAAAAATGTTAGGTCATTTTTTAAAATTTTTAATTTAAAAAATAAAAATGTTTAATTTAGATAATATTTTATAGATAACTCAACATGTCTCAACATCAAACATAAATCAAACAAAGAACGTCTAGCAAAAAAACAAGTACAATCAAAGCAGCAATTTCTTACATCCACTTCAAGTAAGTTGAAATATTTAAAAATAACTATCCAAACATCCCACTTCCTCCAGAGCCGATTATAAGAAAGTGGGGGACATGGCTACAAGCCGTAAAATATTATTGTAAATATTATGAAGTAATTAAAAATGTAGTATCTATGTTGGATTCTGAACACATAGGAATACATAGGAAACACGCAACATTAATTTCCAAGGCAAAAGAAATTTTTCAGAGACTCAATATAAAATCTGCTATATCATATATTTTGTCTAATTTATTTTTTTTGAATGAATATCAAATATCAAAGCTAAAAAACACCAAGATTGCGTTAAGTGAAGGCTTAAAAATTATTGATTTATCAATTTCAAAAATTAATGGATCGGAAGGACCAACAGCTGAATTATTAAAGAATAAAATTAACTAAGTTTTAAACAAAAATTCGGGACTGAAGACCATTAAATACATAGGAAACATTTTTTGTGGTATTAGGAATAAAGACAATGGAGCTCGATTTTTCGCCTAATAAAATAACAGCCATAAAGTATGCACCAACAACATCTTGTGATGTGGAACGTTCCTTTAGTAGATATAAGTCAGTATTAAGACCAAATCGTCATAGTTTTAATTTTGATAATTTAAAACACTATATGGTTTGCCATTTTTTTTACTTTGCAATGATTAAAAATTAAAAAAACAATAAGTTGTATTTTGTGAAAGTTTAAAAAAAGTTAATTTAATTTAATAATTTCAATATCAATAATTAATTAAAAATTTTTAATAATATCAATAGAAAATTGTAAAATAAATAATTATAATAATAATGTATTTTGTTCAAATATAATACCTACATATTTTTCATTTTTTGTATTACATATCTTAAATTTTTTACTACATATTTTGGCCATTTTAATTACATATATATGTTCATATTTTTGGTTTTTTATTACATATAAATCTCAGTCCTAATTATAACAATGAAAATTGAAATGTAGCCATATTGGAATTATTTTTAACTTTACTCGTGATATTTCTATATCTTTAATATTTATGTTAATATCCCATATTCCCATTATTTATAAAATATTTTTCTTATATATTGATTAATTAATTAAATTGAATTGATACATCGGTCATCGGTGCTAGCCAGTGGCGGATTAATCTTCTCGGCGGCCTGAGGCACGCTCAGTGTTTGTCATCCCTCTTTTTTTAATATATGTCCCCCAAGACACCCCCGATTTGTCATCACGATTTTTCGAACCAGTCGCGCAAAAAAATGTTTCAAGAATAAGAGTAGACGGTAAATAAGGTCAGAGATTTAAATATCGATTTTTAGACACCAAAAATGATGAGTATCTATTTGAATGTCATTAATATTTTTCTTTATTTGGTTAATTTTTTTTTTTTGAGAATAAAATTTTAAAAAACATAACATTTGCCTAACAAGCCTAGTGGTTAATACGTCACTGGCGCCAGCATGAAATTAAGGCCGCTAATATGATATGAGGAAAAATAGGGCCACCAATGTATACCCTGCGATACCCCAAATGGCACCCCTGGATTTATTCATTTTTACTTTTTACATAAATTTGAATTGTTTACATAGATCACGGGTTAAATGATCATAATTAATCCACTTTAATTTTTAAACAGACTTATTGCGTATGTAGACGTAGTATATAACGACTAAAAGTAGTCACTTAAAGAGTCCATTAAAACTATATGGTTTTATATTTATTTTAATTTATGTTATTAAAATAATTGTATAATGTTATCGAACTATTAATATAATATAATTTTTATTTTATCTTTTACGATTAATTATTTTTGAGTTACAACAAAAGTACTAACTATTAACTAATATGAGTATAATAATAATATTATATAACTAATAATTGAAATATTATAAGTGTGAAAAAACTATCGATTAATTTGATAATCGATTGTGCCACCTTACTATGTACTATGCATGGTTTAGGATTACAATCCTTTTATCATTAAGGTTGGGTTAGGTATCATTGATAAATTATACATAATTAACAAATATTATATGTAAATATTAAATACAAACAAATATGTAAAATTAATCAATGGTACTATGCACTGGCGCTGAATACGTACGTAGTGTAATTGCACCACTTAAAATTAAGGGAGGTGGTTAAATTAAATGGTTTGTTAATAAAAGTAATAAATATATTATGAAAAAAAATAATTTAAATTTGTAAACATTTTTATTTATCTCATTATCTTATAATCATTACTAAAATAGGTGTTTCTTAAATGTTAAAGTGGGTGGGTGGTTAAGAAATTATATACAATTCGTACTACATAATAAAAACGAGTTTGGCGCCACTGGTTCTGTGTATAGTATGTAGGTCGTACAGTATATACTCGACAACCGATAATCGATTGCCGATTGCGATTGTGAAACATTGCAAAAATGCAAATTGTAGTATCGTGTTGTGTTTGTTTATCTCGTATGTCGTCTCTTGTGCAGTTGTGCCTCTGTTAGTTGGTATTCATTTTTCATTATTTTGTGATTCTATAGTATCTCCTCTATTTTTATAGTAGTACACCTAGTTTTCTATCTGAAGTAGTGTATTACTGTACATCTGTACCACTTTAAAAAAATAGTCTATTCAGTCTACAATATTGTTGACTATTATAGATTTGTAGTTTTCAAGTTTGTTTTGTTATACTATTACTAACGATCGTGTGTCGCTTGTGATTTTTTAATGTTTTATTTATGTAGAACTATTTAAGATTGTACAATTTTAACTTTCAAATCTGTTTTAACCAGTAAATTATTATTAATTAGGTTATTACCATTGCTTTATTCTAATAATGAAATATTTTAGCATGGAAAATTAAAACGATCTGTTAACATTAAGTACAGGTAGTACTTTTGAGTAATACCTAATAAGCATTTCACATTTTCACTACCAAATTTATTTTTTGTTAATTATATTTTATAACTTATTAGGCCAAACAAATAATTGTAATATATTAAAATCAAAATCAAAATTAAATATTTTGTGTTTTATTATATTTTATTAGTAGTTATATAGTTGTTTATACATTGTTTTCTTTTTTCTAGATTTAAAATGGGATTAAGCAAAAGAACAGTGCTGCTCTATGCAGCTATTGTAACATTTGGTGTTGGTGCCTTGTATTTTGGGTAATTTCATATTTCCTTTCATTACCTAAATTTAAATGTATTAAAAAAAAAACAATGTCATTTACATTCTTTTACAGGCTGACTATGAAATCTCCTCGCCCATCTAATGATCCTTATAGTTGGGATATATTAATATTTACACAGACTTGGCCAAATACATTATGTTATACATGGATAGGTGAAAATCCTAATCATACATGCAATTTTCCATCTCAGAAGAATCTATGGACTGTCCATGGCATATGGTTTGTATGGTTTTAAGTATCTAGAGCTAAATATATGTATATGTTTTTTTTTCTTTGACAAATTAAGTAGGTATTTGACTTATTATTTATATAGCAGCTAGTATTTGTTATAATATGATTGATTTGTCGAAGAAAAGAATTTATGAATTTATGCCTACTTGGCAAAAATTAGAGCAGCCGTTCGGGTCGCATAATGTGACCGTAACACTATATATGTTTAAAATTTATATAATAATTAAATATAGCTACTATCAATGGTGTAATTGTGGGAAGGGAGCAAGCTGGAGCACTTTCCCCTTTAATTTTATCGTGAAGGGGCAAAAGTATCATTTTACCCCCCATATAAGTCAAAAGTTAAAATTATAAGATCTTTAAAAAATAATTGAAAGAATAATATTATGTAGAATGCAATTTTGAAACGAAACACTACTAACATGTTAACATACAGAATAAGATAATTCGCGAGTTTTTTCATATTATCTACATTCAACATTAATGAATCCAAAATATGTAATAAGTAATAACAAACAATTAATATGTTATAAACTTATAAGTATAACTGGTTGTTATACTCAGTATTTCTTTGATATTATTATTTATTTCATTATGTATTAGGACTTATTAGTATAATTATTAACACTTATTATTATTAACTAAAATAAAGTAAAAGTTATTCCCATGAGTTTAAGGCTAAAAAAATTAGGTATATGTAAAAGGAAAATGTATTTTACCCCCCTACCTCATCCTGTTTATAATTTTGGTGAGTACATTATTCTGCCTCCCTTATTTTTTGATCTAGTTACGCTACTGGCTACAATACATTCATATTTTTTTTTGTCTAGGCCAACAAAATTGGGAACAACTGGCCCAGAGTTTTGTAACAAATCATTACCATTTGATACAAAAGCTATTTTTGGTATCCAACCTGATTTAAATTATTATTGGACTGATCTTGAGGTACCACCTAATAATACCACCACAGATGTAATTTCTTCTAACACAACAACTCACAAAAAAGAAAGCATTTGGTTTCATGAATGGGAGAAACATGGTACATGTGCTATAGCTCTACCAGCCTTAAACTCTGAATATAAATATTTTTATCAAGGAATTGATTGGTCTAAAAAATATAATATGAAAGATATTTTAGAAAAAAGTGGTATACAAGTAAATAGTACATTAAATGTAACTGATTATTGGAAAGCTGTGAAAACAGTCTTAAAAACCAATACATGGATTGAATGCAGTTTTAAACATGTGAGTTTTTTGACATAAAATTTAAAAAAAAAAATAACAATAATCATAATATATTTCTTGCATTATATTACTAAATTATAACCTATTATAATATATTTTTATAATTATAAGATAATATTATATTTTATTTTATAGGATACGAAAGAGCAAATGTTGGCTGAAATAAGAATATGTTTTGACAAAACTTTAAATCTCATTGATTGTGATGGAATTATGAAATCTCAACTAAAGTCAAAAAAGATCCACTCATTAACTAATTGTGATATGAAAAAAAAGATTTTGTATTTGGATTATGTTCCAAAGCACAATACTTCTATTAACTCTAATTCTACTAACTCAAATACTACTGTTGACGAGTAAATTATAATGATTTAATCTAATATTGCTTATTATGCTTTTAATTAATCTTGCACATTATTATTATATACAAAAATATTTTTCCTAACAATATAAACTGCCACTAAATGCATGGGGAAAAAATTAAAGAATTAGACAAACTTCCAAAATACTATATTTTTAGGCACTCAATGGTGCTCTTCAGGTCAAAACGCAATGTAGTTAACCACTTGAATTGGTGGAGAAATATGACTCCACGTCCATTAAACAGATCAAAATCACATAATGCACATGTTTATTCAAATAAGTAAGACACTACTATCTAAATAGTACATTTACTATTTTGTAAATGTATAAACAATTTTTTTGTTAATTATATTATCATCAGTCAATTGGCCATAATTCATTATTATAATAATGAAAAAAGCTATTTCCATTCATAAAATTTCAATTTAATGTCAATATAACATAATATAATATATTTTTATTGCTATATATGTTAAATATTAATATAAAATCTTTAAAAACTCAATTTATAGTATTAACTTTACAGTTTAAGATGATACAAATAAGTTACATCTATTTAGAATTATTAAAAGAATGATACTAATTAATGAATAAACGATCAATATTTTAATGGTGTTTATTCAAAGAATTAATTGGGTGATTTTGGAATATAATATAATTTCATAATTTTAGAAATAATAATTATCAAAAAAAGTAGGAATGTCGATTGTGGACGTTCTTCCTTCATCCCTTCAGTTCTCGGAGAAATTAGTGGTTTATTATACTTAAGATATGAATGCAATGATATTGCATTAGAAATATGATCCTGAGCAAAACTCAACATATTACAATATACTATACTAATAATTCATTCCAAAATTTTAACTTACTTGTATACATATTTTAATACTCAATACAATTTTCAAGTCTCTACGATCAAAACTCAATTAGTTAAAAAATTAAAAATAACAAAACCCATAATTTTGCCAATTTTCCGCCATTTTTTTGGTAGTTTTTATCCTCCCAAGGAAAAACTTTTGTAAAATTCAAAAAATGAGCTAAATAAAGTACCAACTAGATGCGATTTGCTACTGAAAGCATACCCTACTTGTGATAATCGGGCCATTATTTCTACCCGAAAAAGTGTTTTCATACACCAAAAAAAAAAAAAAAACATCTTTGTAAAATCAATACATTCTTTGCTTCGCAAAGAATCTAATATAATAAACTATTAAAAATTCAATCTACAGAAATATTATATTTTAAATTAATTTAAAATTTTCACTAATTATGATATAGTAAAATATTTAATGTAATTTTAATTTAATGAAAAACAAGAAATGTACTAGTTTTAGAGAAAGAGATTTTAAAACATAATTTTCCTATAAACGATTGTTAGAAATACTATTCCAAAGTGTATACAAATGTAAATTGTGAAATTCATAGCATATTAATTTTTAATAAACTATATTTTGTTGCAATTCAAATTATTACTGTTGTAAAGATTTGAAATGTACGCTAATGTATATTCTGATTTCTAAACAAAATTTAATAAATTGTAAACTAATTTTAATCCAAAAAATAAAATTAAAATAATTTTGTGTTTTTATTTTATGTTTAACACAAATTACAATTTTGTTTCACTCATTAAATCTCTAAAATAGACAATAATTTTATATATTTTTGTAATGAATTTGATTTAACTAGTAACCTTTTATAAATTATTCATAACAACATTTTTATACATACTGACCACTATTCAATATCCTATATTTAAATAGATATATTAGAGTAAAATATGCACTGATACACTATTAACTATTCAACATTATAATATGTTTCGTAATAATAAACTAATGAATGGCTATTTTTCTTTTATTTCATGGATACAGTAAAGATTGGGATTTATTAATATTTTCTCAGTCTTGGCCATATACTTTTTGTCATACTTGGACTACTAATTCAAATACTCACACATGTAACCTGCCAGCCAATCGCAATCAATGGATAATTCATGGAATATGGTATTTGATTTAAAACACTAAATAATATATTATTACAATTAAGGTTTTTATTAGGAAATACGATTTTGAGCAAAACTTAATATAATTCAATATATATATACAATATATTATACTGATAAGCCGTTCCAAAAGTTTACCACGTTTATAAATTCTCTATGAGAATATTTAAAAAAAATTTGAAGTCCCTATGTTCAAAACTGTATTAGTAACTGCATCCCAAAATATAATAATCCTAAAATCAAATTTTCGGCAACCATAATTTTGCTGTTTTTGCTTAATTTTTTGTAATTTTTTAATCTGAAGGAAAAACTTTTGAGGAATTATAAAAATGAGCTAAATAAAGTACCAACTAGATGCAATTTTCTACCGAAAGCATACCCTACTTATGATAATCAAACCATTATTTTTACCCAAAAAAATGTTATCAAACATTAAAAAAAAAGACATTGTAAAACCACTAATGTAAAAATATGTTATAATAATTAATGTTTTATTTAATTTTAGGCCATCTAAAACAGGTTCTTTCGGGCCATTTTTTTGTCACAATCAAACATCATTTAGTTTAGATTCTTTGAATACCATTATTCCAGAACTACATAATCGTTGGACTGAAATAAAAAATTCAAAGTCATGGTCAAGAAAACAAGAAGGAGAATTTTGGAAATATGAATGGATAAAACATGGATCATGTGCTAAATCATTAACAACTTTAGATTCTGAATTTAAATACTTTAAGCAAGGGATAGATTGGTCAAAAGAATATCAATTGCATGATATATTGGCCCAAGGTGGTATTAAGCCTGATAGTTCTTACCCAGTAACTCAATTTTGGCATACCTTAAAAACAGCATTAGGTAAAAATCCACGTATTGATTGTTTTACACAAAATGTAAGTATATTAATATAAGTTAATATAAAAAATATAATTATCTAATTTTTAAAATTTTTTTTTTTTAGAATTCCAATAAAGTCTATATTAATGAAATTCGCTTATGTTTTGACAAAACATTGACATTGGTTGACTGTGATCCTTTTAGAAAAAATAAAGATAAACCATATACAGATTGCCCTTTGGATAAAGATATATATTACATAGGAGCTGTATTTTAATTTTGAATGTTTAATTATAACATATTTATACAATTAATATGAAAAATAGTTGGATATGATTTTTATAAAGAATTTAAACAAAATTTCTTTAAAATAATCTCATTTTATTCATATTCTGTAGTTAAAAATGTATAAGTTCAAAAAAATTTATTGTGTCTAATTAGTATTGACATAATAATATTCACTGTGTGTTTTGCATGATCTATGTAGAAACAATTAATATTGTTTACATATAAGTTAGGCAACACTTAATTTCTATATTTGTGTGTGGCTTTGTTTATATTTTGAAATACACTTTCTTTAAAAATATTCTGTAATACACAATTTATTACAAGTTTTAATAAATTAGATATTAATTACCTACAATTATAATCAATTAAATGTTTCATAAACTAAAAAAAAAAAAAAATGAGTTACAAGTTGGTTTGTTTTTTATTTATTTTTTTATTAATGTACAACTGTTTTTATTTTTGTTGTAAAATCACTATAAACAATGTATTGGTACATGATAGGTTATTATACTATTATAGATAACTTAGTAAATAAGTCATTAAAAAAATATGTGATTTTACTAGTTTTAATTTACAATCAATACAAATATATTAAAATAAATGGCATTGCATTGCACTGGATAATTAATTTTCTTTAAATTATTAAAAGTACTAGGTATTTAGTTTAATATAATATGTTGTATAGATTATACCCTTACCTAATATAAATCTAAAATATTTTGTATCTGCCTACTTATTTTTGGTCTCCACAAATAGTATTATTTTATTAGCATTGATTATAGAATAGACTATTTTTATAGTGATTGACATGATTAATAAAAATATATGATCAAGCAAGGGAAAATCGAACAAATATGCAAAAAGAAAATGATAATTTGAACTTTTTATATTATGAAATGAATTTATTTTTTATTCTGTAATTAAACTTTTTACAAATATATGAAAAGTGCATAAACATTTAATCCATAATTTAGATAGGTACTCATTATAATTCCATAGAACGGGTTTCCCAACCTTTTTGTTATGATGATCCGCACAAAATAAATTCATAAAAGCAGTCTTTTTGATCATTTTTTTTCCCTCATTTAAATATTTAAAAAATTAAACACTGAATACTTGATAGGTACTTTTTATTATGATTGCTTTTAAAGTAAAAATTCTTGAAAATCGGCAAAATTACGGTTTCATTATTTTAAATTATTTTATTTTTTGATAACTAATTAAGTTTAGATTGAAGGAATTTGAAATTTATTTTAAATAAATAAATAAAATATTTACATTCGTAATTTACACATTTATTTAAGAATTGACAGGGCCCTGCTTAAGGGTGTGGGTAAAGGGGGTAATTGCACCCAGCGTCATTATTTAAAATATTTTAAAAAATTAATTATTATAATATTATAAAAGATATAAATTTTTACACTCTAGTAGCAAGGGAGAGAAATATCCAATAGTGGCAAACATAAATTAAATGTTTGTTAACATAATTAATTGTTTGAAGACTTATTCAATCAATTCGATCTACTTACTATTATGTATGTCATCATTTCTCAACATTTTTAATGTTGCGTCTATCAAATTAGGTAAAAAATAAACGTAGTCACTTCACGATCCCCTTATAATAAATACTAAATTTGAGTCTAATTATTAGTCCAGTGAAATTTATATATTTGTTTTATAAGTTATAAAATATATATATATATATTATGTTATTTACTATTAATTGGTTAATAAATCAAACATTCGTATTAGGCATTTTAATAAGACCTCACGCTTTTATTCAAGTATTTGGTATTATATATTTATTTTATTTATATTCGTTATAATATATTTTAATATTTTATATAAATATAGCTTAAAATGTTATATTAGTGAAAAATAGATACAAAATTGAATAAATACGTGTAATAAATTAGACCAATAAGAGGCCAAACCTAAAAAATTACCCCAAGCCTCACTCCTGCAGTCTATAAAGCAAGTTATAGAGTGCGTGTGAATCATCCAATGTGGACAAATCACAAATATAAGTACGTCAATTGTCATATTTCAGTATTAATAAGTATATATTATAATTAAATACGCTATATTGCCTATTGGTTTTGACTTTGTACGGACAACGGGACAAGTGACAATGACCAATGCCAGATTGTCATCCATTATAAATAATAATTTTATTGATAAATAATATTAATGCCAATAGTACCTAAACGGACGTCATTAATTCATCATTCCTTGAACCTTGAGTTATCATATTTTGGTATCTTTGTGTACTTATATAATATTCAATTGTTAGTAATTTATTTGTTTATAAACCTATTTTAATTTATATTTCGAAAAATATTTGTTTTACGATTTAGTGCATAAGTATTAGTATTTTAGATTTTGGTGCTATAGTCCAATACATGCTTCTTGTAACTTTGTGCATATATTCGAGTGTAGGTAGGTATAGGTTTAAATTGGTTTAATACATAGGCGGAGATTCGATCAAATTTTAGGGGGGGGGTTGCTAAAAATTATTGACGCAGTGATTCATGATGGCTTTAACCTTTTAAGTAATAAAGGAATTAATCATTTTTGGGGTGGCTTTGATAAGTTAGGGGGGGCTAAGCCACCAAGGCCCCCCTGATCTCCACCTATGATTTTATGTAAGTTGTAGGTACTTTAGTAGGTATACTAGGTATACTCATGTCATGTTTTTATGGTTTAATTAATAATCACCTACAGTGTAATAAATTAATGATTTAAGTTTATTATTAAAATGGGTTAAATAACGTAGGTACTATTTTCAATCAACAATTATTGATGATATACTTTAGCTAATGATATAACTGGCTGAATATTTTTGTTGAAAAATTCAATTTTTTAGTAATTTTATATTAGAAAATTTAAAGGGGAACTCATTTGTTATATGATAAGATTGCCCCTATAATCACCACCTATGATCAATGGTGTAAATTTAATAATCAGATTTAATAATAAATTTAATATTAATATTTTAATAATTATTATGAGGTTTACTGTATTAAAATGTGTCTTTTTAATAGATATTAAAATGTTTCTTTTTAATAGATATAATATTTACACTGTTTACAGTCTACGAACACATGAGGTACTTTAATCTTTCAGAATGCAATATTATTATTATATTAAGTTGATGAACACGCGTGTGGCGTGCTTGATATATAGCGACGAAAAAAAATTATTGAATTTATTTAAAATAATCTTTACTTTTACCCTAAATAATAAACTATATGTATTTTAATCAGTTGTCAGATTAGGTACTGAACACTGAAGGCCGCATTGTCAATTGATTTACGAAGGGCCTATACTAAGTTAGGTTAGGTTAATTCTAATTAAATTTACAATTTATATAACCCCTTTATAATGTACCTGCACCATGTTTTTTACTATCAATAATTATTTTTCTATATCATATTTTTGAAATTTACTTATATTTCGTATAACACGATATAAATAGTTACAATTATTTTATTATATTTATATTGTTGTTTTTAAAATATATTAAAAAATTATTTTTATTTGTGTACCAAGTTAAAAATTATTCGAAATCTATAACGCTGAAGGACCAACAGGATGTCTAAGTAGTTGAAGACGAAGAAGAAGAAAATAGTTAAAAAATTATTAAATTTGTAAATAGGTAGACAATTTATTATGCACTAATATGCAGAGTTTAAAATATATACTTTTTCGTGCTGCACACTTCATACTAAACCGTAAATTAACTAAATTACCGTTGGTAAGATCCATATAGTATTAATTTTTAAGGTGATTCATAAGTCAAATTTAAAATATTATTAACTTTAAAGATTGATAATAATTTATTTTAAAGTTATAAGAAAAAAAAAATAAGAATTATTGAACGATTAAAAACAAATATCGTATTACACACTTATTATTAACATTTTGTATTAGAGTATTACACAAAGTGTGTCATACTACTTAGTATATGTATAATATACTATAATACTATAATAATTTTAGATTCTGAGCGGAGCGAGGAATGTATTGTTTCCATAAAGATGTTTTTTTTTCAAGTATGAAAACATTTTTTCTGGTAGAAATAATGGTCCAATTACCACAAATAGGGTACCCTTTCCGTACCAAATTTCATCTAGTTGATGCTTTATTAAGCTTATTTTTTGAATTTCCCGACATTTTTTCCTTGAAAAGCGGAAAATCGACAAAATTACGGTTTCCGTTATTTTAAATTTTTTTTATATTTTGATTACTAATTGAGTTTTGATGGTATGAATATAAATGTATAAATATAAATGTTTTGAAATGTATTTTGTTTATATTACACGTGTAATTTATACTCGTGGTAAAATCTTGGAATGGATTATCAGTATAATATATTTTAATATATTGAGATTCGCTCAGAATCGTATTTTCTAATGCTATATAATTACATTCAAATCTTAATAATTATAATAAACCACTAATTTCTCCGAGGACAGAAGGGACGATAATTGACGTTCCCACTTTATTGTTTTTTTTATAATATAGCATATACTGTATACAATTTTAGTCTCTGGCAATATATGTTAATATACATTTAAACTTTAAATTTAACTTAAATGTCGGTTAATTGAATAGTTAAGGTATAAATAAATCTTAACTATATACATTCAAATCTGCATGTACGATATCTATTGTAATTTAAATTATAAATAATAATTTGACAATATTAAAACTAAAATAATAATGGTATTAGGTATAATAATACCTTATTATACTACATAAGTATAATAATACCTTATTATACTACATAAGTATAATAATACC
>CM023357.1:37619270-37662254 GCA_013282895.1 Eriosoma lanigerum | reverse complement strand
CATAAGTATAATAATACCTTATTATACTACATAAGTATAATAATACCGTATTGATTTTTTCATTAAAAATAATTAATTTTTTTTTTTTACGCCAGTAATCTAAACATTCTAACGATCGTACTTATACCATATTTACTTATATTATTAATTAATAGTTGAGTTTTATATATTTTTCAAAAGTCTATCCCTATATATTTGCTATTACTAGTCTGCATAGGTATTTTGGTAGTAGGTATAAGCCAGCCTTACTCTGCTTTTTATGTTGTGCTTCGATTCTCGAGTATATTTATATTGTTTCCAATTATTTTTTAGTGAACAAGGCACAACAGTGCAATATTATTACGTTATTGCATATCAAATAAATATTATACATATATCTACATATATTATGATCTCTTATAATTAAATTTATTATATTTTATAATAATTACTATAATAGTATAATACAGTTTAATAATTATAAAGGTTGGAAGTTAAAAGATAAACTGATAACAGTGTTTTAATCGCGAAGACATATTATATTTGTATAGGAGACGCAAATCGATCTACAATAATACTATAGGACATAATATGTATCATATATTATTATAGCTAATATTCATTAAAAATAATCAATTTTAGTACCTACTATTCTATTTGTATTTTACTAACTTGTTAATTATTATGAATACTATGCAATATTTTAATTTGTGTCTCACTATAAATATTAGAGGTTTACCATATATATGCATATTGAATATTTTTATTTAATTTTTTGAAGAGCAACATTTTGGTAAATCACAACATAATTTTGCTTCCAACCCCAAATCATATTTTGTTCCTGAAAATTTACAAGACATATAAATGACATATATATAAATGTTTACCTATAATAAGTATAAATGTATTTTCAGTGGTTACACATAGGCGAAACAATATTGAACTAATATAAATTTGAGAGTTATTAACATGAAACTGAGGAATGATTAACACGATTTTCAATCACCATGTGCATACAAATTTTATTTATTATAATAATTTATACCTAAAGGTGAAAATTATAACAAATATATACCTATATATAAATATATATAATATAATGTTGTATATTATAATATGTATAAGTAGTCAGTAGTGTATTGTATTTAGACACATTTTTGGGATGGAGGGTATGAAAATTAATCATTTTTAGTCACAGATTTTTTTTTTTATTTGTAATATATAAAATATGATTTTTTACTA
Organism: Eriosoma lanigerum; assembly: GCA_013282895.1. Taxonomy (NCBI): domain Eukaryota; kingdom Metazoa; phylum Arthropoda; class Insecta; order Hemiptera; family Aphididae; genus Eriosoma; species Eriosoma lanigerum. Next base: position 37,661,033 of record CM023357.1, on the reverse strand, counting down.
TATCGGACAGATTAAAGATTTAAAGTAACAAATGGGATTCAATTGCGTACGGAGCGCAGCCTGTGGTAATTTAATCATATATCTACTACATAGTCATTTCGGCATGTTTGTCGTAGAGACAAGACACAATATAGTGGTTAGGTTTGTTCTATTCTTTACTTGTCAATACTCACATCATACTATTCACTATATATATAATTTATAAATATATATATATTTATATTTAAATTTTTTTATTAAAATTTCGTAACATTATTTGTATATATATTCATTATTAACGAATTATATCTAAATATTCATAATAATTGATCTAATATATTAATATAATGATTTTGGAAATTTCATTTCAAATTTCTCCAATGACTCAACTAATTTATATGATAAAATCTGTACAATTTATAGCATACATATTTTTTTAATTGTCATTTGTCATTTTGTCGAACTCAAAACATGGGAATAATGAGCAAAAGAACAGCGTGGCTCTCAGTAACCATAATAACATTAGGCATTAGCGCATCGTTGTATTTGGGGTAATTTTATTATTTTATTACCTTAAATTTATAATAAAAATATAATGTGTAAGTATTGCAAATGTTTTGTTAATTTTTATTTATATATTACAGGCTTACTATGAGAAATCCTTATCCACTTAATGATTCTCATCATAGTTGGGATCTATTAATATTTACACAAACTTGGCCAAATACATTATGCTATATACGGAAGAGTAAAAATCCCAATAATACATGCAATTTTCCATCCCAAAAGAATTTGTGGACTGTACGTGGTATATGGTTTGTATTAGTTTTCATTTTTAAATTTTCTCAAAGTATAAATATTGTAAATTTAAAAACGCATTAAAAGTAATTAAGTCGTTGTGATTACCTATAAATTTCAAGAATAGTTTTCTCTGAAATTGTCTTCTTTTTTGTTAAAAGATAATATGATATAATATTTTATATTTTATTGTCTTAGTGCAGGGGTCGGCAACCTGCGGCTCGCGAGCCACATGTGGCTCTTTCGGTCTAAAGTTGCGGCTCTCTAGCTACACACACAAAAATTAATATTTTATGTTCAAAGACAATATTTTATAATATAAAAAAAAGTATATTATTTTTGTTGCTTTTGGAAATATGAAATAATACATACAATTTGATAGTGCCCGCATGGAGTACAGTCTATCGTTGTAAAATGTTTATTATAAATATAATATAATTATTAAAATAATCGCAACACTATCTACAACTAATTAATCATACGCTGTCAAGCATTTGGAGTGCTGGCAATTTTTGGGTCAACATATTCGTGTGAGCAAGCGTTTTCTTACATGAATACAATAAAAAATAAAGTAAGAAGCCAACTAACAAATAAAAATTTAGAGTCGTGCTTGAAACTTAAAACAACAAGTTATGAGCCAAATTTAAAAGAACTTTCAAAAGACATGCAAAGCCAATGCTCCCATTGATGTATTTCCCTATTATTAAAAACTGTTTTTTTTATTATAAATTTATTATATTATTATAATCAATTTTATTATTATTATGTCTATTAAAATTTAAAAATAAAATTATATTTAAAAAATTACGAAAATTTTTAGTGGCTCTTTAAAATCTGGAAAATTTTGTATATTGTAACTTTTGGCTCTTCCGTCAAAAAAGGTTGCCGACCCCTGTCTTAGTGAAATCAGAAAAATTTTGCCACTAGGACAGTCATTGTATTTTTTTTTTGTTATTAAAAAAAAATTAATAATTATTCGTAAAAAGTAAAATAAGTAAAATATACAAATTTTAATCAATTAGGTATTCATAATCACAACTTATTCTTTGACAAAACATAGATTAAAAAGTAGAAATCGTTAAATTAAGATTATGCAATCCTACATTAATCTTATACATTAGAGTCTATAGAATATAAATACAAAGTAATAACTATTATTATATTATTGTATAATCTATATAATAATGTAATAATAATAATAATAATAATAATAATAATATTAACGTAACATGATAATTGGTGGATTAAAATGTTATTTATTTTGAATTTTATTGAAGTCTAAAAGAATGATATAGGTATTAAATATTATAAATGTCAACTATCAAACATTTAAAAATAATCCTATATATTAGTCTAATAGTATAATAGTATTAATAATTTTTGACATTGTATAATTAATTTAATTGTTAGGAGTATGACTTATTATTATTTTATTAATTGTGAATGGTAACATGATGCCGGCAACAGGGGCGTCATTTCAACTTTTTAATAGGAAGGCAAATATTTAATACAGGCCAATTTTACTCTTAGTTGGGCAACTTTTATATAATTTCACATTGTGATTTAAGATAATATTATAATATTAATTAATAAATTGTAAAAAATAATAATTTGGAAAGTCTTCATACAATATAAAGACATTTTTTTTATAGATTGGAATACCTACTGGCGCAATTATTTCAGTGATGTGGGCCAATCATTATATTAAATAATATTTAATCATAATATTAAATAAAAAGGGGGCAAATGTATAGTCTAACTCCCTCAAAAACGCCCTTAGCTAGCAAGAGGTAGATAATTTTTCAGTAACTTTAGTACCATTAAAAAAAAAATACAATTTAGACAGGTATTTATTTTTTCGTCTATGCAATTTTTAATTAATATAATTTTCTGTCCAAACATAAATTTTATAACATGTTTAATTTGATATTTTGTAATTATTTTTTTTTATAATATAAAACGATGAGGGGAAGAGGTTTCAACTTCATGAAAACTTCCAAAAAAATCTGAACCCCGTAAATTGCTAAATACCACTTTGGTCTAATTATATAATTTATGGTAGATTTTATTGAATGATTGTTGAATCAATGTTGAATGATGACCATGGGCGCAATTAGACTTCAAATTTTGGGAGTGCTAAAATTTTTAAACAGTCGTAGACCATTATACATCTCAAGCACCCACCTAATTGCGCTTATATGTTGATGACATTGATCTATTAATATTTCATACACGCATATAGTGCCAGTATTATATTGACATAATATTATTGTTATTATATTAATATTAATTATATTATTTTTTATTATAATTAAATAATTTATTCATCATTTTCAATTTTGTGTAATAATAACTAATAAGCAAAAAGCAAATATTTTGCAGCTACTATCATGTCATAATATCCATTAAATTTATACGTTTCAGTAATACAAATTTGAAAATTATTATTCGTAGGTATAAATTAAATAAGGATTAAACAAAATTGGAAGTTTTGCATCTTTCTAACAAATAATAATTAAATAATTGGTAAATATTAATTATTTAGTTAAATATTTTTTATTAATTATTTTAGGATTACAAATGTATACATTTAAAAATTTTAAATTATAACATACATAAAGAAATCATGTATTGTACAAATTACAATGCTTGACAGTACACTGATAATTTTAAAATTTGTTCTCTGATGATAGAGTTGTTAACTTTATAGATGCGGGTTTAATATGAGAGTTTAAATTTATACTTAAAAATGTTTTATAGGTGCCTATACTTATACTATTAGTTATTGTATTATAATTTGTTTTAATTTTTAGGCCATCAAAATTGAGAACAATCGGTCCAAACTTCTGTAATAAATCATTAGTTTTTAATCCGGCTTCCATTGATAATATAAAAGATAAGTTGAATAAATATTGGACAGATGTTGAATTACCACTTAATTATACTTCAAAAGGAAATTCTTCAAATACAATATTGTCAACATCTTACATAAAAGAAAGTATTTGGTTTCAAGAATGGGAGAAACATGGTACATGTGCTGTAAGTCTGCCAGCCTTAAACTCTGAATTTAAATATTTTTATCAAGGAATCGCGTGGTCAGAGAAGTATAATATGAAAGATATATTAGAAAAAGGTGATATTAAAGTAAATAGTACATTAAATATAAATGATTATTGGAATGCCGTGAAAACAGTATTGAACACCACTGTATGGATTGAATGTTATTTTAAATATGTGAGTTATTTAATTTTAATTTTATTGTTTTAAAAAAAATAATCACGAACATATTATATAGTTATTTGTGGTCATCACTTATAAAATAAGGATAATAAATCATTTATTTATAGGATACAAAAGAACAAATGTTGGCTGAAATAAGAATATGTTTTGACAAAACTTTAAAACCAATAGATTGTAATGGCATTATAAAACCTCGACGGGGAACAGATGAAACTCAACAATTAACTAATTGTCACTTAAACAAACCGATTATGTATTTGGAATCAAATTTTTATCATGTTCACGAACATAGTATTTCTACTGTATTTAATTCTACAAACACTAATGCTACCGCAAACGAGTAATGCATATGTAATGAAATAAATAAAAAATATATTAGTATATTTTTTAAATATTTTAAATTGATATAATATTATAATCATCTATAAAATGCAGTCTGTTCTGCAGTATTTAGCTTTTGTTGTGTATACCGTATAGGTAGTGGAGAAACATGTGAAAAAATCTAAAGTGTATGTGTAACAATGTAACATATTATACATAATATTATAAATTATTAAATTAATATACCTAATGTATATAGAAGTGTTGAGTTATTTGAATTAGACATACTTAATTATACAATTGATGCTGATAAGAATTTTTTTTATTTAATAGTAATAAATTTATAATTTATAAAAAAATCTAAACAGACGATTCTGGGAATTTCTCCTTCAACTCTTCAGTTCTCGGAGAATTTAGTGGTGTTTGTTATTGCGTTATATAATATAGTTAGGTAATTAATAAATTATTAAGACTTGAATGCAATAACATTGCATTCCAAAAATACGATTCAGAGCGAAGCCTATATATAGCGATACATATATAATTTATTCCATAAATAAATAAATTCCATGATTATTTTTAGACAGTTTAACCTGGATTTTTATTTAATACATTAGGTATATATTTTTTCTTTAATTTCCACTCCCAATGGCCCTTGTACTAGTTCTATATATTTTCAGCTATTTCTATGAGTCCTTAACTTTTGTCAAACATAATAATATTATATGGACTGCGCGTCCTATATATTCTGTATATACATACGACATATGAGCACATTAGATGTGAATTTAGAAGTGCTAGAATTATAATTGTTTACAACATATTTTAATTACAATTTTTTTTTTTACATACCTATATAGGTATTCAAAGAAGTACTTGGTATACGATAAAATTTTTACCCAAATTATTTTTTTAAAAGAGACTCCGTTAACTATCGATCGCCGCCAATACTGGGAGTGCTTGTTTAGAACTTGGGGGTGCTAAGCCCCTCCAAGCACCACCCAATGTGTGTCGAATATCGTATTCCGAACGTTCCTTCTTCGTTTTTTCGGTCCTCGAAAAATTAGTGGTTTATTATAATTAAAATTTGAATGCAATGATATTGCATCCAAAATTATAAATCTAAGCGAAACTCAAGATAATAAAATATATTATACTGATAAATCGTTCCAAATTTAACCGCGTGTGTGAAATACCTATGAGAACATTCACAAAAAATGATTATTAGTTATCATAAAAATCTAAAATAAATTACGTCAAAATTACGATTTCCGTGAATTCTGCCGTTTTCCGTTATTTTTTTGTAGTTTTTCTTCTCTCAAGGAAAATTTATTGAGAAATTCGAAAAACGAGCTAAATAAAGTACTAACTGGATGAAATTTTCTACCGAAAGCATACTCTATTCGTAGTAATCGAACCATTATTTCTACACGAAAACGTGTTTTCAGACGTACAAAGAAAAAAAACATTGTAAGATATGACTAGGTTATAGTTCATATATATAATTATTACGTCTAAGATAACCAGTGTTATTAATTTATAATAACTAGAAACCAAAATTATATGAATTTGTATGTTTGTACTGAATATAATAAAAGAACTGAACTGAATTGAACTAACTGAGAGTTTGAAAAAATTACCATTTTTATAAGGTTTATTCTCATACAAAGGTCAGTAATTATCGCGTGTTTTTCTAATCATACTGTTTATTATAATATATCTTAAAATAAATTTGTTTATAAATGTTAATGTTATAATAATGCTTAGGTACATATTGTTATAATTATTAGATATTAGATAATTATTATATAATATTAATACGATAATTCTCCGGACTCCAATACTTTGGATGTTTATATTTGATTAATTTTACTATTTATTTTATGAGAGTTAATAATATGATGATGACATTTAATGTTAATATATATTGTAATATACCTATTCTGATTATTATATAATATAATCTAATAACATCCAAATATTCTGTATATCACAAATATAATTAAATATTAAAATAAATTTAAATATAGAGGTAGGTATTATTTTTGTTATATAATATTAGTAACTTCAAATTTAGGTACTATGCTTATTGATATATGTTTGTCAATTATTTGCGCATATGTTGTTACTTTTTTATGTATATTTGCTTATTTAACAAATTTTTTAGTACAAATAATTTCGGGCACTGGTTATACATAATTTATAAATTTTAGTTCATGGGATAGCTATTTTTGTTAATTATCCACCCACAAATTTGGTATTTAAACACAATATATATATATATATATTATTGTGTAGGTAAATTTAAATAATTAGTATTATATTTTAATAAATATTATTTAATTATAGAAAAGGCGAGTGCGGAAATGCAGAGTGATAGTAATGAATCTAGTTAAGACGAATGTTTAACTAAAGATAAAATACTTAGTGCTTTGAATGAAGGAAGGAGACATTTTTTTAGTAGGAAAAGTAAAAATTAAGCTATATCAACGCAAACAAAAATAATTCTATTACAAAAGGAGTTACCTACTGGTTACTATTTAATGAAACAAATTCAATAGTCCTCCAATAAGTAGATAACACATTAGTTGTAATAAGTTTATTATAACCTATACAATAAATTGATTGTTAAAAAAAATTAAAAAACATTAATGTGGTAAACTTTAACAGTCTTTTCTAGAAGACGGTATTCTTAAAGAATTTAGTAATTTAAGTAATGTTTTAATAATTACTGTCTAAATATTCTCTAGTTTTTTTTTATTAGTTTTTTTCAATGTAAATCCATGAACCAAAGAAGTCGAAGAAGTCATTTTGACCAGTGAAAATGAACAACATGAAAACACAAGAGTTTGATAATGACGAATCAGTGAATCACGATACTAGTATTGACTTTAGTATACCTCAATAGACAATACAATTGAGATATGTGCATACCTGGTGTATTATGTCAGGTCATATTCAACACATGTGTATGGTATGACTTTGTATTAATTACTATCATTTTTAGAATAAGATATCAAGCATGAAAGTAAAAAAAAAATTCGACATCAACGATCAACCAAATAAAAAAATGTTTAAATCTTCCTGTTTCTCATGAGAATATTTTTCATTTGTTTATTTAAAGCAGCCTGGACTGGCCTCAAAATATGTTTATATTATATTTGTTGCCGGCTCTCACTTTTTTTTACTAGCCATATTATAGAGTGGTGGGGGATGTGGGGGAGAAGGGTGAAGTTCTATCACAATTATTTAATAAAAATTTTAAAATAAAAAAATTTCATTGGCTTATGTGTATGACTAGCCTTTGCCATAATTTTTTTATTTTTGAAATATAAATATAAAAAAAATTTCGGGTTATTTGGCTACGTCAATTTGCATTTGGATAGATTCAGTGATAAACCCCAATCACAAAAGCAATCAGACTCGGAGAAATTAGTAGTTTATTATAATTAAAATTTGAATGCTCTGATATTGTATTTAAAATACGATTCTGAGCGAAACTCGGTGAGATATAAAATATGTTATACTCATAAAATATTCATTGTTATTCAAAATTTTACCACGTGTGTAAATTATCTATAAAATTACTCAAACAAATTTTCAAATCCCTACGATCAAAATAGAATTAATTATTACGAAATTTTAGAATCATTTTAATGGAAAACATAATTTGCTAATTTTTTGTCATTTTTTGAAAGTTGGAAAACCTTTTGAGTAATTTCAAAATGAAGTACCAAGAAGATACAATATTCTATTGATAGCATACCCTATATTTATGATAATCGGACTATTATTTATATTTGAAAAAATATTTTCAGACTTTAAAAAAAATATAAAATATCATAAATATTCAAATCTACTAAGGTTATATAATTAAGAGCTTACAAAAAAAATTGTGACGTACGATTTTCAAAATATTTTGTAAATAGATTAAGAAGCATATGAGTAGGCATATATACAATTTTCAAACCGTTAAACTCAAAATTGCATGTAATATTAAACATTTTTGGAAAAATTTCAAAGCTCTATTTAGTCAAAAAGATGTTCAAGTCCTTTCGTCATTATTGCAATATCCATGAATTTTGTTGTTTTTTCCGTTATTATTTGGTAGCTTTTCCTCGTCTAAGAAAAAACTTTTGAAAATTAGGTATATTAATATATCATAATCGATTACTCAACTATAAATAATAATTTTACATAGATATTAGTATATTATCTACTTATATTACCACGAAAGTAAAATATTTTTTTAAAAAAAACAAAAGGGGCCTCAATTTTATTTTTGCATCCCGGCTAAATTAGACTAGATCTGGTACTGCTTTTATCAATTCCATAATAAACCAATTTAAACAATTTTTGTTTTCTATCAAAATCATCACCTCAAACTCACGGTCCAATAATATGTCAGGGCCCACCGGTCAAATTTCCGATATCCTTGAGGGCTGTTCAACCCTGATTTAAAGATTTTTAGAACACGATTTTTTTCTTTTCTGTCCAAATCAGGAAAATATCATTTCATCCTGGATTAAATGATAAAAATGTATATTAAAAGATGTTTTTGATATCTCATATATTTTTTTATGAATTTAATTTTTATTAATTGTTTGAAAACTAAAATTGTTTTGTTACCTATATTATAAAACTATAAAATATATTTTAAACCTTTTATATAATAGTATGATTATATTACCTCACACCTGTATAATTTATATTTAATGTTTAAATTATTATATTATAAAACAATTCAACTGTTTATTGCAGGCTAATTGTCGCAAGCGACGATTTGTTCGAAATTCACTTTATGCCATTTTCGCGTATCTATGCGCGTACCTATGTCGCTATGCGACACTAAAACGCATAGATAGAAGTATAGAACGCACTCTGGTATCGATATTATGAGTAAAATTTATTTTATCGATGTTTGTGTTATGTGTAAGCGCTGAAATGTTTAGTGTTGTAAATATTTTGACCATAAGCGACACTAACTTGGTGTAAGCGACATCTGTAAAAATGTGAAATGGGTCGTAAGTGACAAAACTTTAGTTAAAACTTACAAAAACAATTTTTATAAATGATAGCTCTTTAATATTAATTATATGATATAGTTAAAAATAATAATATTAAGTATATTTAGAACAAGTGACATCAAGTGACATTTTTGACCTTTCCTGAATAATTTGGTTTTTGGTGCTTACGTCAATTAACTTGCAAACAGTCGAATATTATTATAATCCTAAATTTATGAGAATATTAAAAATATGTGTAGATGGCGCTGCAATACAATTTATGGGTCACTAATACCACAGAATAATTAAAATTATTTGTTATTCTGTGACTATATACTATTAATTAATCAATGCTTACCTATACTGGCTATACTACGTCGTATAACTAGTATATGTAGGATTAAAGATATATCTTTATTTTTAAATCAATTGCATTTATATATTTTATTTTATTTTGCGATTAAAATCTACATGTAAAAACCATATATCTACAACATAATATTTTTATAGTGTACCAATTTCAGTATTTTTTCAAGATAGATACTTAAAGATAATAATTAAGAAAATTTAAATGTAATTAAATTTGTAGAGAATTGAAAATTAAATAATTTCATGAAAAAAATGTTTAATTCATTTTTAAAATATTTTATGATAATTAAACTGCTCAGACAAATACAAATTATTGTAAAATCTAATTATTTTGAAATACTTTTTTGTCAAAAAACAATTTAGCCGCTGGAAGAAAATGATGTTTTTGCATCTAGATTAATCCTGACGCGGTACGCGACTCGGATGGTGTTATAGAATCAATCAGCCGTCTCATGGATTATCGTGGCTACATTAAATTTATCATAAAAAAGTAATTTAAAAATGACTTATAACTTGCGTGAACACTATATACTTAGCAAATAATTTGACAAAAAATCACTGATTATAACTATAAGTATAGGTATACATAGGTACTAGTAACTACCCTAGTGGCCAAGTATACGTCTAACTTGTTAATATAATATAATTAATTCGTATAGTTTCGTTAGGCTGCAACACCACTAAGTTTGCACCACCATACAGCATTAATTTAAAGTTTGGTATAGTGCATTGTGCATATGCAAACTCAAACTCCGGGTTAGGATCTTAGGGGGTCGATGGGCCAAGAGTTGCAATCCTAAACCACGCAGCATTATCAATGATTCTTGTAAAATAAATATCCAAATTAAAACCGGGATTTCTTTATAATTATTTAAACGTATAAATTAATGTTTTAATGGTTAGGTACTATTATAATTTATAATACACTTTTATTGTATACTCTAATAAAACTTAAAAGTACAATTGCTCTGTGAAAGTATAGTATAATAGTAATTGCTATGCGTTACAAATGTTCTTAGTGGAATTCTGTGCATGTCTTATATGAACAATCAAGGCCATAATCATGGTGTTATAGTTTTAGGTTCAAGGTGCACTGAAAATATTGGAAAACTATTATTTAAATACTAATAATTTTAGTATTTTTATAGGAGGAGCGAAAATTGAAGCAGGCTGTTTTATGCCAATAAGGCCGATTTTGTTTGATATTAAAATTATGTTAGTAACTGTTAACTTTATTTGAGATGTAATTTTTAGGAATGTACAAAGATTTTGGGTTATAATTTTATTAAACATATATCAATTCACTGCTAAATAAACCACAAGGATACAAAATATCAACTACAAAATGATACAAATGTACAAAAGTACAATATGTCCATGTTATTGTAGATTATGAAGGTGGCGTTTGCATATTATCGGCGCGATAAAATACAGAAAAAATAGGGGAGCCATGGCCCACCCTGTTTCCCCCCAAAAGGCGTCCCTGATTTATATATAATAACCAATAAAGACTATAATAAAGATTTAGAAACTGCTGAACATCTAGGAAATGTTTTTTTGGTATTGCGCCATGGCCTAATTTAGGCCACTGATATGATTATATCGATATGACGCAGTAGTTTGGCAACACTTGTATTTATTATAAATATTTGTCACGGTTTGTTGGACCACAGGGTTTACAGCTGCTGATGAACAACGAAAATTTAAAACAAAATACAATTTTGCGATCAAATATAATATTTGAAATTTGATTTAGATAGGTATATCGATAATAAAAAAACGTTTTGTTCATGATCGTTAAAATGGCGCGTAACCCACGACAGTGGGTGAATAAAATAATATTATATTTTATCGTGGCGTCATAGTGGTGGTGAGTGGTAACTATATATTATACTGGAACGATCAGCTGAGCATAGAGAACCGTGGTTGTGGTGGGCTTGTCGTAGTAATAGTGGTAGTGACCGCGGTAGTGTGAATGTTTGCGTCTTGCCTCTGCGTGCATAGGCAGTAGCAATCGGGCGATTAGTCTTGGTGGTTGTGCGTTCTTCGTTAATCGACTGATTTGTGTCCGTTCTCGTGCGTTTTTATCTTTTGTTGTGAAAAGTCAGCGTTTATTCCTTTTAATACTTTTTCCTGGCGTAAAAATTGCATTTATTTCGATTCTCGTATTATCGCCGAGCGTCGGCATAACGCGACTGTTTTTATTATATTATTTTTTGCGCGTGTAACAGCGATCGTTACAAACGCCGCGATACTAATAATAGAAGAATTCTATAGTGACCGATTTTGCATAGATACTAAACTGACAACTGTAGTCGTGTGAAGACATTGCCGTTTTAGGTCCCGTGCAGTTCATTTTTATTTCGTGGTGATTGGTGTGTCGACGCGCCAAGTTATCTTAAAATAAGATAAAAAAAAGAGGCGGCGCGCGCACGACCGGCAAAATGCGAAGGAAAGTCAAACTGTTATTGATTTTCCTCACGTCCTGGATGTTCGTGGTTGTATACTTTATACAATCTGGTTCTAGAGCAAAGGTACGATATTATATAAAGGAATGCCGACACAATAACATGTATGATATACAATATTATATAAATACAATTTACTTGGGTAGTTAGGTAAATTAAAATTTATAACATTATGCACGAGAAAATATTTGAAAAACGTTTACTTGGCTGCACAAGGATGTATATTGTACATAGTACACTGTTATAGTAACTCGTCGGTTCGTCGTAAACTCGTTATTTATATTATGCAGATAAACTGGTAAACGCAATTATAGAATTAATTTTCGAGGCTCAAATACAATACCTATAATAAGTAGAATATTATAATAGTATTATACTAATAACCTAATTATTAACCATCCCTTATAGACAATGCCGCAACTAAGATTTTTGGATCCTAGACAATATCAATTGATGGTGCCCAATAAGATATATGTACGTTATATTTTTTTATAAGCCCATAACTCGTAAGTTACACAAAGATATTAATACTGATTAGAACCATGTAAATCCAATGTAAAGAAGGACTACCAATCAGTATATTGTTATTAAAATATATCTAAGAACTTTTTAGTTGTTTGATTACATTATACTTATTAATGGAAAAAAGTTCCTATTACAAAACATAAAGATCAGATAATAATAAATTGTATACAATATTTATTTAATTTTAACTTGAGAATAAAATACAATTATTCAGATAGAGGCCTATAGGCCAACTCAAAAAGGCCCCTTTATAGGGGCATTGCCGCGGCTGTTCTTGTGGTTTTTGCAGCACTGTGTTTCGATGTTCTCATAAAATAATTTAAGATAAATTTCTATGTGTGGAGAGACCTGGCTTTTTCCCTTAAGTGCCACCTAGGAATTGTCAAAAATATGAATTCGGCCAAAATAATTTCGAGTGAAATTTGGTAAAATTAGCAAATAGTTGTATTTACATAAATTACAATATAACTATAATATTGGTACCGTTCATGTCCTGTTACTAAGATAAAATGTGTTTATTAATAGGTATAATATTTTCATTTATATAAATTATTAATACCACGTGGATTGTGAATATCCTTGAAGGTCTGGAGTTTAAAACTAGTTAGAATGTAACATTAAGTACTACAATGTATAAGATATTAATATATTATATCTACTTTGAAAAATAATTGTTTTTAACATTAATATGGCCTGTAGAGGTACCCACCAAATAGAAAAAACTATAATAATTGAAGTATTAGTAGTAGTAAGTTACTTTTATGAAATTCCGAAATTATAACTTTTGTAAGAGTTTTATTATACCGAAAATTCAAATTAAATATAGACTTTGATATTTTAACAAGTGGGAATAGTTTATTTAAAATGTTTAAAAATAATTTATTTCCTTTCTTTTTTTGGTAATTATAATTGATAATATATTATTAAACGTAGTTATTTAAAATGATGTACTTACAAAGATATTAAAATTATTTACGGTTTTATTTATGTAAAGCTCGGTATTGAACCCTTCCATATAATATTTGGCAATATATAAGACAATAAAAGATATACAGGATGAGGTTAAGTTAAGTTAAATGTAAAGGACATGATGTTTGAGGATGATTTAGTTGGGAGAGAGTCTGGATAATGAAAGAGTGAAGATAAGACTGAATGATAGGCTTGAAAAATGGCGCTTGAAGTGAAAGGACTAAGGACTAGTAGGAGTAAAACTGAAGCAATCGTGTATGATTTCGACAGAGTGATTAAGAAGAAATTAGTAGAACTAGACAAGACATATAATGAAGATGAGTGATGATGTAGTGTGAAATTGATTGATATAAATACGTTGAATCAGTAGTGCAAAAGAATTATAGTTCTGAAGAGAACATGAAAAATAGGATATAGTGTGGATGGATGAAATGGACAGAAGCGTCGGATGTTTTAGGTGACAAGAGGATGCCGATAAATATGAAGGGTATTATAAGGCAGACGTTTTGTATAGATCGAAAAGTTGGGCATGAAAAAAAAACAGAGGAACAGAGGATGAGTTTAGTGATGGTTGTGTGGAGTGACTAGAGAGGATTGAGTAAGAAATTAATACATAGAGGGAAGTGTTAGATTTGCATCAATTACGAGGGATATAAAACAAGAATAGGCTAAAATGGTTTGGGAATGTTATGAAAAGATATTATTCAGAGTAAATTAAAATTGTTATAGAAATTAATGTAAAATATAAGAGGATAAGAGGAAGATTGAAGAGAAGGTGGATAGATGAAATAGTGAGTACTGAGTAATATGAAGATAGCTGTTTTGAATGGACAATAGGTAGGCAATCGTGATCTATAGAAGTAGGTATAGGATTAGGATGGCTGACTCCATCTAGTTGGGAATGTAAGGTGAAGCAGAAGTAGAAGAAAAAGAAGTAGGTATTATATAAGTTAATAATCAATACTACTTTTGTTCTATACATAAAATCATAATAATATTTAGTATACTCTTATTATCATAATGTAAGTACTAGAAGGGAAATTTATAAATTATGTATTGGCATATACTATTATGTAATCATGTTTACATTATAAAAATGTAATATTTGAATTTATATTATGTAGGTATTCTGCATTTATACAACTTCTAATAACTCGCAACTCCGTTGTCCCTTAATACGAATACTTAATACGTATTCCAATAACTTGGACCAAGATGTTAGCTATATATATGTATACTGTATATGTTCCATAAAAATATGGAATTTTCTATGAAATTGTTTATGTATCTAATACTTAATTTGACTTGATAATTCGATAACAAGAAATTTTAATAACCGCCTTTTTTCTTAAGTCCTTATACCACAAATTTAATTATTTAATATTAATTTCTCATATATCATATACTTTTAAATTATTTATAATTACATTTGTATTATGTAATGGTCAGAATAGTGTTCCCTTAAAATTCAATAAAAAAAACATTCTGAAAAATATGGGAAATAACTTTAAGAATTATTTATCCTGTATAATTAAAATATATACAATTTATATTTAGTCTAAAAAAAGGTATTATTTTATTAATAAGTACCTACTTTGAAATTTACATGAGAAGTATTAAAATTATAATTATCTATAAAATGTTAAAAATATCGTATTTTTTTATCGACTATATTTATTGTAATTTTGTACCTATTCATCTAATTTTTTCAATTTTATACGTAGTTTGTACTTTATATCAAATAATAATTGCTTTTATCTTACATCATATAATTATTTGTGTATTTAATACTACTAAATAAAGTTCTTAGTACTTACTACTTTTATATAGTTATATTTACTTAGTACTTATTAGTTACCAATACATATTGTCTCTGAACACAATTTGTATAATTGTATCATATATGTTTTACACGTCCTTTTTTTACAACAGTTTATTCATTTAAAGAAATATACATATCATTACAGGCACAATATAATAATATGTAATTGAAAATCTGAAAAATAATATTTCTTTGAGGTTCAACTGAAAAAAAATACATTTATCAAATAATAAATTATATTATAAATATAATAACGAGAATATAAATATAATACCTAATCGATACTATAATAGTAACAGTAAGTAATAATACTATGAATTATGATAGTCATGTATCGGAAGTAAAAATAATTTTAATACAAATTTTCATTATTCTTATTATGTTAAGTAACATAACTCGTATTATTTTTTTATGTCACTTTTTCATTCATTCTCGGCATGTGTTTAGAATAAAGAATGGAATATACATAAATACATGATTCATGAATGATAGCATTATAATATTTATGCAATGTTATGAGTATAAAATCAAAATTTGTTTTTAGGCTGTTTTGAGGCACTATAATAATTTGCATAAATAAGCGATAAAAACAATTCGATTTAATCATAATTCACATATTATATTAAAAATCTACTCTTAAGAAATAGTCCATACAATAATATAACGACGATTGGTTCTGAATGTTTCGGAATAATGTATGATGTGTAATAAATGTATTGTTAAAGTAATTGTTAAATTTATTTGCACTGTTTAGAATTAAGAGCAATGTCATAGTCGACAAATGCATAATTTCTGGAGGTCACGTCACCCACTTATTCCGTTACAAAATCGACCAGCATAGACAGCGCGTATAATATTATCTAATATCTTAATGGTAGGTTTATTATTGTATCTTTAATGTTCAGAGTTTTAGATCAGTCAAGTGATGATTATTTATAATTTATGTTCATTTATAATGTTTAAAAAAATTATTACCATTGTTATACCATTATTATTTATTGTTTAACAGATAGGCAATTAATATTATTATTCCATAATAATATGAACTTGATGAACGATTAAATTACGAAAGGGGCGTATTTTGAAATTTTTTTTTTGGAGTAGGATAATTCATTTATCTTTATCCATATTTAATTTATCAATGGGCCTCCGTGCTCTTAATATTTTTCAACTATTGATAATCATATATCATAAACTAAGTTTAGCAAGAAACTTAACTTTATTTTATTTTAAATAATACCCAACGGAAAATTTAACTTTCTTTGGTTTGATAAAAGCACCATACCTAAATATTTTATTATATAATTAAATTCTATTAATTTTAAATTTGTTATAAATAAGACAAATGTTATAAATAAACTTTTTATTTTAATGTGATACGTTGATGAGTTTTTAAACGATTTAAGCTTAAGAATAATAAATACAATAAAAACTTACGGTATATCCAAACAGGTGAAATCTTTAATATATGTATCGTTAAATTGATACGTTTTGATACAATTGTTTGATGTATGAGATTAGATTACGTGTGATTGTGATAGTAGTTTTTTAAAATTTTTATGAATCACAGCGTAAATTGGACATTAGTATAATATAAGATTCGTCGAACCGTAAAATCATTGTTACCAACGATTCCCTGTAGACATTTATTATTGTGACTGATTTAGAATTACTCATATGCTTATATATTTTTATTATTATATACTTATATACACGTAATCAGAGCGTGTCCTCACGCCCAATTGTATGATAAATACCTATAGCAAATATCAACGTAGTTATATCATTTGTCGTAGTCAAAAACTAAACGTTTGAAACGTCTGAATAAAAAGAAAATCGATTTTTTTCCATTTAAGAATTTAATTTAAAACGATATTTGTACCTATGATACCTACTCATGTTACGATTTGATCATGTGAATATGACGTCTGATGAATGGAACAATATGTGAATTAAAAATTATATTTTACAGGAATTCTTCAAAATATTGAGCGATGAAATGGAGAAACTGTTAACAGAAGTACAGAATAGCTATTTGATGTTATTTATTCGAAAATTCATTGTAACGTATCTTATTTTACAGTACGTATGAAAGGGTGAAAGTGAATTTGCCTTGTTAACTCGTTTTTACATAGAAAAAAATAACCCGTCTACCTTGTGCCCCACCTACAACGATAATTTCTCACGCAAACCATTACCATATCCGATAGGAGTCACGACCACCGGTTGCAGATTAAATGTCGTAGGAGTGAAAATTGATTAAATACTATAAAATAATAATTAAGTCATTAGTTATGAATCAGTGATAAATAATATTATCAACTATTTATATTATATATAAGAATTGTAAACAAAATAATATTTCATAAAAATCAATGTCACTATTTTCAAAATAACGTGCATGTCTTAAAGTCATCTGTTAAACTGTAAATTTAAATGGAAATCCATATCTGCATAGGACCGGAGTTTATAATAGAAATTTAGTTATAGGCACTAGTCACGTACTCACGTTTGTGTGAAATGAAAACAAAGTTTAGAATTAATTTACATTTATCACAAAAGTTTTGTATAGGAATACATTAAATAACATTTTACAAATAATTAATATTATAAAACAAATTTATAAGTATAATAAGAAATGCAGAATTGTTTAATTTACACAAACATATATTTGGAAAAATATTCATAAAAAGTATGGACAAATAGAATCCAGAAAGACTGCACTGACACCCATTATCCATGTTCCATGTTCCATATTTAACCTAGCTGAGCGTAAGCCATAAATCTTGTATTATTTATTAATTATTATACATTTAAACATTTGAATAGATATCTATAAATTATCGCCTTCCTATTGAAAATATTAAGAAGATAAATATCTCCTACTTCAATTTATAATTTATTTGTATATTATGTAATATAATTTTAATATTATTGAAATACAATTTCTTGGGAAAATATATTAAAAATTATGTAAATTAGTAATTATTGACAATCTAATAATAGAAATGTAGTTCTTATTATACAATTTTTTATTTAAAGATATCTAATATGTTCCTAATTTTTGCCTTATTTACCATATAAATAAATAACTAAATATTATATATTATATATATATATATAATTATTTCATAATATAAGTAAATTTAATCATTTAAAATTTTTAAAATAAACTCTTATAATATTACTTTTTACATAACTTCATTACTTTTATTTATTACTGTAATTTAAATATACTATAAAATAGGAACAATTTTACATCTTTAATTATATTTGAATAATAAAATAATTAACTTTTAAATTCTGTCTTATTATTTTTACTTCTACGCCCAATATATTTTATAACTTATAATAATCATAGGTATGTTGGAAAGCGTCACTTATCAGTATCTAGACTAATTTATATTTTTGTTTATATAAGATTACACTGTTTAAATATTTTTAAATTAAAGGAGTAAATAGGAAATATTGAAATTATTGATTATCTAACAAACAAAATATCAGGTGATAGATTATAATAATATTTGTAATTTGTATATAACCCTGTAGTTTTGTACCGACATAATATATATATGTATATATATATATGTAATATGTGTATATAATATAAACTATAAAGTATAGACGATATAGCACCTACTATAAATTATACCATAAACCAAAACGTTAAAACATACAATTACGATGTACTCATATGTTATCATTATAATTTTAATAGCTATTGATGTAAAATTAAAAATAAATAACATTTTGAAGTGTAAGGTGTAACCTTACGCTATAAGAATATTATATAATATAATATTAACAAATTATAAATTAGTTTCAAAAAATCTGATGATTAATAATAGTAAAACTTCCAAAAGAAATTTTAACTCATAATATATATTTTTTAAATTAAACAATGTAATAATTTTAAAATTTGTTTATTCTTAAATATTTCTTCGACGAGGACACTAACTCATTACGTCTTTTTTTTGGTTTTGACATTTAGTGATAATTGTTGTCTAATAATAGGTAATTAAGTATTCCTTATAAGTTATAGTTACCTACCTATTAAGAAGTAAGTAAATGTATTAGGTACCTACTTAAAATAATAAGATAATTATCAAATAGTTAAATATTTAAATCAATGGTATTATTGATCTTAGTATTCTATATTCAATAATTACCTCATATAATATTATATACCTAGGTAAAATTAGGTTATATTTAATGTATATTAATTGTACACCATACACATTTACTTATTTGATCAGTAATTTAATTTTAGAATTGAATAAAATATTTGTTGCATTCAAAAATACGATTTTGATCGAAACTTAGTCAGATATACATTATAACATACTTATAATAATTATTTTTTAAATTTTTCTTTATTTATCAAATAGTAAACAACAGAATAATTAGTTATCATAAAATAACGAAATACTAGATCGTCTAACTTACTGTTTCCTTGAATTTTGCTGTTTTTCCACTATTTTTCTGTAGTTTTTCTTATCCCAAGAAGAACATTTTGAAAAATTCGAAAAATGACCAAGTATATGCAATTTTCTACCGAAAGCATACCCTACTCATCGTAATTGAAGAGTATATCATAAAACACATATCAAATGTACAGCTTAAAATATTTATGCGTTAATACTTAAAATAAAATCATAAAAATATATTATTCAGTTCTACTAAAAATCATAACTTTAGAAGCTTATAATAAAAATTTGGACTGTTGATTTACAAAATATTTTATATATTGGTTAAGTAGTATATGATTATGTTTCTATAAAATATTCAAACTGTTAAACCCAAAATTGCTAAAAGTTGTACCTCACTTACCCGGTTACCCGGGCCGCATGCGCATTTGTATTTTTTAATAAGTCAATAGGAATTGATTGATGGATGTTACCAAAATCTCAAAATGACCGAATTTTTGTTGATTTAGTTTTTTATATGATTCGTTTTTTACGGGATTTGTTTTTTATGTATGTATTCCTAGCTCGCATACAGGAACTGCGCTCATTATAATTACAGCTATTTTGTCGTTTGAATGCAGTTTTTTTTATTGGAACGAATCCATATCACCACCGGTTGTATGGTATTAAAATAAAACAAAAAATTGACTATACGCCCAACTATATTTGCGTTCCCATCACATATTGTCACGTTTCACGTACACTACTGATTATTGTGGGTATCATATTATATAGGGTTTGTATTTGGTTTAGGACTTTACATTAGGTCATTCGTTTTTTATTCACTATTAAATAAATGAAAAAAATGTTTGAACACAATTAATCATTTTCTCAATATTAAAGTTAACGTTCAGACAAGTATTTTAAATATATATTTATAATATAATACTTATAATAATCACATATTATTATTAAAATCTAAACAAGTTAACATATTTACGGCTATCGAGATATTTTTAAATTGAATATTGAACATAAGAAGTACATTACTTTTTTAAAATATAAACAGTGATTATTTAATCAAATAATTAATAAAAGTACATATTATTTCACAAAAATAACATTCAATATATAATACGTAATAAATTCTTGGTAATCCCTCTAAGGTTTAAAATGAAATTGCTATTATAAACATAGTATATACCCATAATTATTATATTTAATAATCTTAAATAATTCTATAGCTAATGGAATATAGTTGGAACTTAAAATTCTCACCTCTTGACTTTCGTAATATATATATTATAACAAACGCCATAAGTTATATTAAGTGACTAAGTGATGAGTAATTATAATTATTCTACCATGTTACTATACAAGACTGAATATCACATACCACATCACATAATATGATATAAAACAAAGAATACATTGATTATTAATATTTATCACGATCAATGATTACTTATAATCAGGTTCATAGTTAAGATTTTATTCAGGAAGGTGTTTTCATTATAATTTACTAATGATATTAGCTGATAACTTAATACAAAATATTTATTTGAAATGTAAGTGTATATAATATATTATATAGTACATTATGATGCTTAACCACTATAAACGAGAAAAAATTATTTTGAAAAAATTACTCAATAAATATTATACATTAATATTTATGTTTTATAATATTATGGAATTGCAGTTGTCGGATCATCATCAGTCATTTAGTACCTAGTACTTACTATATAATATATATAGTTTTCGAATAAATTTACACAGCTTACAACACCATTATGCGATAGTTATCTAATAAAGATCCTCTTCTAAAATGAATGTTAATCATGAAGCTGTAACAGTTAAATAACTCGTTTACTGTGTTACGTAATCAAAACACTCCGATAATATATTTGACCCAAGGGTTTACCGTACTCGCATTCTAGCTTTTGGATATTATTGCATATTGTGTATGTGAGTCGTAGAACAACAAAGCTTATTTACAGATAGATCAGAATTCCATATTATGTTTTTAATGTTATAATCATCGTTCTTATTATTAACATCGTTACATATTTTCTGATCACCCTGAATATACTCTGATTGACCTAAACCCTTTCTTCCAGTCACACACGCCATAATTAAATTGCCGGTTCGCAATATCCGCCTTTCGCCATTCACTGTCCCTGATGGCATAGGACATGTTTTTCGAAAAATTATTATAATTGGCACGTTGACGATTAGCTATGTTTCTATACTTTTGGAAACACATAAAAATACAAACACAAGTCGATTGAAAGAATTACCTAGAAAGTCTACGTATATAATATATAGGAAGTCAAGAAGTTTATATTATACTCCAAGTAACAACGGAGACGTGCTGACGTTTTAGAAATCACATAACTATTGGCGCCAACAACGGTAAACACTGAACAGCGTAATAATGACAGAAATTTATTTTATTTGTTCTCGTATAAATTGTTTATATGTGTATACCTACTTATGGTCCATATTACTTATTAGTCATTTCACTATTAGTATAAAAAATTACAGTTTATATCAGTTAATCAGAACAATGCATACCAATATTGTTCTAAAAGGTACTAAACAAAATAATAATATATTATTCAGTTTTATACAACCTTACAAGAAGTTACAAATTAAGTCCCAATAGATTGTATTCGAATTTATACAACACGAACGAACAATATTGTATAGTAGGTACCCAACATTCAAGTATGTTATCCTGGCACCCGTACTTTGGAAATTGTAAAAAAAAAATCTACCTACTGTAATGTACTTTTATTTTGTACATTTTTGTACAATTAAAATTAATTTTTTACAATATCCCAAAATACTCAAAATTCAGTTTTTGATTTTGGGTACTGTTAGGGCCGGATTGGGTAAATTTGGCCCACCGAAATATCAATATTTTCCTGGACCATATTTTATAATTTTATCTTTTAAATGTATTTATAGTTGTTTAAAACTAAATTATTTATAGTATTTCTATCAAATTTTATTTATAAATACAATACAATTCCTATGTATTTTTCTACCGGCCCACAGAGTTTTTATCGGTAACTCGCCAGACCAATCCAGGCCTGGGTACTGTAGTAACATTACACTAGTATCCGCACTTTGGAAATTGTTAAAAAAAACTACCTACTATTATGTACTTTAGTGTACAACTTAAAATTAATTTTTTAACACTTCCCAAAAAAACTCAAAATTCTCTTTTTGATTTTGGGAAAATAAAAATTCCAAACATTTTTGTGAAAATTATTATTCATCATATCGTTTTTGCTTATGACGTTTAATATTAACCCAATTATTGTCAATATAATATGTTTATTACAATTTAATTTTTTTTAATATTAAGATTAAGAGTTAACAATAAGAAAAAAAAACTTATTAAGATTTAACATTTGTTTTTAATATTTTAATGTAATTTGTTTTGTCTATTAAAATTTAAGGTATTATTAAACTAGGTATAAATATTATTATTGATTATAGAATGGACTATTCTATCATCAATGGTATACCAAGTTTAGGTTATTTTTAATTTTTATAATAGGTACCTAAATTCTGAATCATTGTGTTTTATTAATATATTAAAACAGGTGTATTTAAAGATTTTGATAATACAATCAATTTAATTAAATAATTATGAGTTAATCTTTATATAATATAAAATATGTTTCAACCAGTGCCGTAATTAGCGGGGCGGCCAGGGGTGCGTAGTACCACACGTAATGACCAAAAAGCTTTATATGGGGCCCCATATAGATAGAAAACGAATTTATAATTGTTTTGTTATGGTTTAAAATTATAATTAAATGGTATCTATTATAAACTATTATTAAAAAAAATTTAAATGATGTACAATTAGACACAATTGATTAAATAGTGATTGATATAATTATATGTGCATTATTATTATTATTATTTTTTATTTCGTTTTTATTTGTATACACATTAAAAGATATCTTTAAAAAAGAAATGATAATATCTCAATACAATATTATATACATATAAAACATCTACTAAAAATAATGCTTTCCCTTGATAAAAATAACCGGATATATAGTTACAGACGCGTATACAAACATAACCTATACTGTATTAGATTGGTAGTAGATATACTATGAGAGCAAGTGAAAACGTAATTATATCGATGTTACCACTTACTGTGTGTACAATGTGCCTCACTATTTGTGCAATAATACGTAGTTATACAATGTACTACCTTAAATTACATTAGTTTGTATTTAAATACCTAATTATATACTATATTTTAAAATTAATAATAAATATAACTAATACAATTCGGAGTTTTAATAAATAATTTTTAGTTTTTTGGTTAATAGTTCAATACAATTATTATACTATTGGTCAGTATTTTTATACATTGTACATAATAAATATTTATATTTCATATTTTTTAGGTTATAACTGTAAAATAATTTTAATACTGAAAATATTTAATATTTAATTAATTTTCGTTAGCCATTGTTAAGGAAATGTAAATATAAATATTAAATTTATTATTGTTTTAAAACAGAACATAATCAAATATTTTTTTTATCTTAATAATATTTATACTACATTATAAAATGCAATAATGAGCTTTCAATAATTTTGTAATTTATTTTCTATTAATTATTATTTATTAATGTGTTCAAAATTGACTGTTCAGAATTTGTAAATATGTGACTAATGACTAAATAATAATTCAAAATTATTATTTAGGTATATACAACATACGTAAATACCTTTATCGAGCAATGCATTTTTATTTAATAAGTGTTTGAATGACAGTTTATATGTTATTAATTATACATTATTATTTATATATTAGGTTCTATTCTAGGTGAAGGTTACTCATGTATTGCTAAAATGCTAAATTGTTAATTTATTCACATAACTCATTGATATTATGTTATAATTTATCGGTTTACTTAATTATTGGACATTCCATTCTCTTTTTCTTTGAATAAAATCCTTTCCCTTCCCGGGGCTTTCTAATTCAATGCATTTAAAGTTTATTGTATATTATCATACAGAAATATTTGTTATTATTTTGTTGTCACTTAAATATATATTATATTCTATTGTTTTTTTTCTATTCCGACGCCATTAAAGTATAATGTATTTAACAATAAAAAAACCAAACAAATATTGTTTAACAACTTTTTTTAAAACAATTATGTTATTATAATTGTATACCTATATAATAATAATAAATTATTTTATCTATTTAGTAATTTTATTAATATTCAAATAGTAATTAATAAATAAAACTTATTAGTTATTGGTACCTATATTATTTAAACTATATAATATAGGTAATTGTCAAATTTATTTTGATTAGATAAAGAAAACACAAATATATAGTCAAAATTTACATTGGTAATACTTTTTATAGCCACCTCCCAAATAAAAACACAAGATATTTGATATTTAGGTACGTAATATGGATTTAAATCAATATAATATAATATAATAGGTATATCAAATCACATTATAAGTACCTATGTACCTATAGTAATTATAGTAGTGTAATAATACTTACAATTTACGAGTTCTTAAATGGGTAACACTTATTTTAGGTATTATTTTACTAAATTCTTGAGTAAATCATTAATTTTATATTTATATAGTTAGATATCTTATCGTTATTGTAAATGAAGTTATTTTAATATATACCCTACAAATACTTTTTAATACACTCACACACTATGTTAATGATGGTAGTTATAATATTATTATATAACAATTTATATTTTATATTATTTTATTATTATTATTATTATTATATTTTAGTATTATTATACTTATAGCTAACGGCTAGGTAATAACGTAGTACGAGATAATGTCAAAATATTAAATAGAATAAAATTAGTCTATCGTTTTTTTATTTTTTATTATAAATTAAGAAATGCCTTTTTAATATAAAAGTTATTTTAAATTAAAAATCCATTTTAAACCTACAGTTTTCGTAACAATTTAAAAAAAAATGTTTAGGAAACAAAACATACTATAGTCTAATGCCTATATAATATTATATTGTACAATATTTGTCGTGTACATTTTGTGTAAAACACCATTCAGTACATTCATTATATACATAGTAATAGTGTATTATGTTTAATGTATCATATTACGATTATACCCGTTAAGTGTTAAGAAAAATGATCGTATAAACGTTTGAAAAGGCTAAGTGAAAGTGTTGAAATAATCAGTATAAAACTACAGTTACACGATTAGATTTTTTTGTTGTAATCAACAATCAACCTTGAATAAATAGAAATTAACGTTGTTTTATGCGACAAACTTCATGTACCTATTTGTATTTTAAACAAATTTCACATTAGAATAAAGTTATAAAGATACTACAACCAAATTTTTCTTAGATTATATTTCTATTTTGTGTCTAAAAATCTTTTATTGCTATAAATCATGTTATCAAAATGGTATTAATTTGTTGTTTATTGATATAGTATTATATTTTACATGTATAAAAATAATAACATATATTGTAGACATGAATTGTATAAATTAAATTTGTATGATAGATTTCTAAATATTAGATACGATTAGTTATTATGAGTGATATTTTCTATAGTTAATATTTTTGATGAGTAATTTATGTATGAATTTTATAAATGTATTAAGTTTTATTTGAGTAGATAATATGTTCACATTTTTCAGGACAATATCTATAGACTGACCCTAATTGTTATATTAAATCAAATAATAATAATTGTCTGGGAATATTTTTCAAAAATAAATCACACGTTTAATTAAAAATCTTTTAAAATGTTCTAGTATACCTAATTATAATATAAAAAAGAACAACGAAATAAAATAAGACTTTGATTTTTAAATAATTACTATATGGGTAACTTATAGTAAGTATTTCAAATATTATAAAATATATATTTTGATTAGTATAACTTATATTAATATAACATTGTTTTTTTGAACAATATAATTGAGTTATATGACTACCTATTGATCATAAATTATAATAAATAATAATTTGAATTATACTTAATTAACAAGTGCTATATATTTATATCATAATTATCTATATATATATACATAATTTATAAATATAAGGTTTTATAATAATGATTTTATTGTACTTTATTATATATTTTTATATTTATAATTATCTTTATATTTTATTGTATTTTACTGTGGATAATATGGACTGATTTTTTTACACATCCTGCAATTATTTTTAATTTTTCACTATCTATATGGATGTCAAAATTATATAAGCCTATTTGATGTATATTCACAAATAACAGTTTTACTTAAACACTATAATATTTATAATGATGTAATATAACAAATTAACTGAAAACAATAATAATTCAGTAAGAAATTAGAAAATAATTATATGGTAATTTTTTTTTTTTTTAATAACAATATTAATTATACTTTTGAATAATTCTTGTGTAAAAAAAGTACTGGATAAAGTTAAACTGTAAGTGGACAAAAATGATAATCTATGTAATTATCTATGATTTATATAATTAATTGTTTGGATTAATATTTATAAAAGACGTCATATTCATCATATAGAATTATATATTTCATATATATTTTGATAGACTTTATGAAAGAAACAATATCAAGTGCCAAGTAGATGCGACATATATGTTATATAAATATACATTATACATATGTATAGTTTTATCTATTTAACGTAAATTGTTTGATTATATTGTACTGTAACGTAATTATTATATTCGTTTGTATTAATGTTTTCTTATTTTTTCTTATTTTTTCTTACAGTTTTTATTAAATTCTTCGTCTTAAATAACAATATAATGATTA
Source organism: Eriosoma lanigerum (assembly GCA_013282895.1). Taxonomy (NCBI): domain Eukaryota; kingdom Metazoa; phylum Arthropoda; class Insecta; order Hemiptera; family Aphididae; genus Eriosoma; species Eriosoma lanigerum. The sequence continues at coordinate 37,633,285 of CM023357.1, read as the reverse complement.
ATATAAAACGTTTTCACTCATAGTTGTTTATTATCCACTAATTAATTAAAAGTTAGAAGTAAGAGAATCATGCGAATTATTTTTGAAAGCAAGAATATTATAATCTTTTATTCGCATAATGGTATAGGTATACAGTGTTTTTGTTCGGATTTTTATGGAAATAAATTGTTTATTAAGTTTTATTTTTTAATAGTTTTCATTGTAGTATAAAATTTATTATTATTATTATTATTATTTATTATTAGTAAGTACTGTTTACGGTGTCAATTTCTTATTTGAAATATTTTAATATTCGTACTATCATAACAGACATTATATATATATATATATTTTTAAATAAAATACAATTTGAATTATAAATAACGAATGATATTTGATTTTTGTACTACTAAATAATATGATGATTGATAAGGTAAATACTTCAAGTATTAAGCATTGAAAAATCAATATAGTCTGTATTGTAAATTGTTATATTAACTATATTATAACTCTGGAAACATTTACTCCGAAAGAAAAACCAATTTTACAATACCAATATCCAAAGGCGGAGAAAATAAATGCCATCCTCTGAATACTGACAAGTGTTTTTTCAATATTATGTGCAAATTAATGGCAAAAATAATCAACTGCGGCTCTGCAGGCTTATGTGGTTTATTGAGAAAATAAACTACTCAAGGTTCGACTAAATTGAATTCAAGAAAAACAAAGGAGCAAATATTCATTTATAAAAATAAAAAACGAAATAGATAAAAAAAATTCAGGAGAATAAAGTAATGTTGATCTTCGTGGACCTTACCTAAGTTTACAATACTATATATCAACCACGGATCATTAAGAAATTAAGGCAAATCATCTGTGAGGGTAAACTATTAAATTTTATCATTCATTTTTTCGAAAACTATAGATAATTTAAAATTAAATACAACTGATTCTTACCTAAAAAGTTCACACAATAAAAAGAAGTTTCTGAGGGTTATCATTATTTGTTAAACTATTCTTAATTACTATTAATGACATAACGTATAAAATATAAAGTTCTATAAAATTTAACCTTAATATTATATACTGATGACTTTACTTTTTTTTTGCCATAGCCTATATATTCTGACTTCTTGCAAGAAAAATAAAAAATAAAACTTCTCGTATATATGAATAATTCACTAATATACTATAATAATGTGATAAAGGTACTATGCGTTAACTTTGACTTAAATGTTTGGACGCCACATATAAAGTTTTTAAAATTAATGCACTCTAATCCTCAATAAAATCAAAATGTTGGTTCATACTTCATTACTAATAATGATAATACGTATTAAAAATACAAACATATCATTTCAATACCTATTTAATTATATAAATTATATAATAAATACATTGTCGTGGTTATTAAAATACAATCATAATTTACATAATATATACTGGCAATACAACGATTAATAAATACTAAATATTTGTAATTTAGACAAATCTTAATATTGTTTACTATTTCGCATAATTATTATTATTATTGTATGTTTACAACATTAAATTATGTAGAAAATCATTTTTTATTTTATCTAGTATACTATAATATATTAATATATTATCTACCGTGTATATTATCTATGATAACAATTACATTAGTACACGTTAAGTGACTAATTTAATAATTACACAAAACACAATGTCATGATAATGCGAATTTTATTTTTTCGTAACTTTATCCGTTAAAACTTGTATTTCGTTAAAAACTAATACTCCATAAAATAATAAATCAAGAAATGTTTAATTACCAGTGAACATTGGGTAATGGTCAACGGTATTGTAATAAAATATAAATCCATAATTTTATACGAGTATTATAAATTAGTTGATGTTTTTTTATTTAGTAGAAAATAGTTATTAAGTAAATCCGAGTATATTAGGATACCAAGTAAAATTACTGTATATAATTTACAGATAGATTAAAGTAATTGAAATCTGTATTATTATATAATAAAAAATGTGTACCTACCTACAAAAAAAAAGGAAAGGTACGTACTTTTATAGTAAATTATACAAATTATTTATGTGGTATGGGTACTTACGCTATTTGTTGTACTTTAATTTGCATTTGAAATTAAAATAATATGGATATAATGAATATTGTGTACGGCCGACTTATAACGAAATGATTGTTATTTCATTGTCGGACACGTAAAACAGGAAAACAATAATTATACAAGTCATCTCTACATAATAGTTTTTGTGTTGTATACTCCTATAGTATTTTTTTCTTCATACTTTACACCTATTACACGCGTTCGTCGGTTCATTTTGCTTTTCTTATGGTATTTATTTCGTGCAGATTTTAGTAACGGTTTGATTTACATCACAGTCCAGAGACTTTTGTTTCGCTTTGAGAGGGGAGAGTCACGTATAGGGCGGAAGAAAGTGAATTAACAATTATTTAGCATCAAGTAATCTCTCGATTAGGTTAGCTTTTAGTCACGATTTTCAGACAAACCATAAATATTATGATACCAAAACTATAAATAGATATGTTAGTTTTAATGTCACTAAAAGTTTACCACCTGATTAGGTTAGTATTATCATGAAAACAAAATAGAAACGTATTCCACTTTTTTCATAATTAATGACACGTTCACGTTATTCAAATTTGGCGCTTACGAAAGGATTTGAAATTAATATACCTATATTAATTACTAATGAACTGTAAAATATTACTAATGAGATATATCAACAGATTTTTGGTTTCACTCTAAATCAAATTTTGTTTTTATCAGTGTTTAAATGATTTATTATTACTAAGCAGATTTCACGTTTACTTAGATAACCTGGATATTACACTAATAATTATGTTATTCTGTTTGCCACAACACCGTCAAAATTAGATTTTTAAAGTAGGACAGGGGTATCTGGGTGGATAACATCTGGCGTAGTAGTGAATTATATGCATCACTTGTCTTGCTTTACTTGCGTTATTTGTAATAACGGAAAATAGTGTACTCAATTCTGAAAACTGTATTAAATATTTTCATTCCTAAAAACAAATCTGAGCTAATCTGAATTAAAATAGATATTTTTATTTATTTAGTGTAATAATCAATATAACATAAAAAAATAATATGTAATCAATTGTTGTTAGTTATATTCAATATAAAATAAACAAACTATCTAAAATGCCTTTTGAGTTCTCATAAACAGAAAATAATATTTGATTCTCTAAAATTCAAACTTATATTAAATAGGTACATTAAAATATATGTTTTATAAATTATTGTTCGAATTTTTTATTAAACTTTCAGTTTTTTATTTAAAAATGTGATCAAACATAAACATAAAATAAATTATTTTAATTATTAAGATTTACAAAAATATTGTATTAAAAAACGATTCTGAGCGAAAATCAGACAAATATACAATATACTAATATTTCATTTTATACATTTTCTTCATTATTATCACATAATATGAACAGAAAAAAATATTTATCATAAAATAATGAAATCAAGTTTGTCAAAAATGTAGATTCCGCAATCTTCGCTGTTTTCAATCATTATTAGTGATATATTTTCTATTACATTAAAAAACTAATGAGAATTTTAAAAAATAACCTAAATAAAATACTAACTACACAAAATTCTCTATCGAAAGTATTTGTGATAACCATTATTACTGCACAAAAAAATTCTTCAAACACTTAAAAACACTAAAATCAAACATTAATGTGAAATCATATAATTTTAAGGCGTGTAAAAAGGGACCTTTTCATTATCAAAATTGTTTATAAGCATATTCTATAGCATATTCTTTATAAACATATTACAAGCATATCCTAAAAGACATCAAATTTTCTGTTTAGCGTAATTAAAATTAAAATCTTTATGCTATATAACATACAAAAATCGAGTGTGATAAGAAACGTCAATTATTAAAATATTGACATGTTAAATTTTTACAGTCGAAATATTGACAGGCATAAAATGTCCACAAATTCAAACATTACATTTTTTATGATTTAATAAGCAAAAATAAATTATATTAAAATTTAAAATATAAAAAAATTTAATAATAAAATAAATAAGATATTTATTGGTAAGGTATAAAAAAAAAAATCATTAAAATTATATTATAATTATTAAATTAAAATATAACATTTAGCTACCTATAGGTAAAAAATTTTCCATAATATCGATTAAGATTACAATAGGTAGATTAAATAAAAAAATTATTCGATTTATTATACCATAAACTTTACTGGTACCTGTATGTAAATAATATTAAATTATAACAGTATACATCTAGAAAAGCCATATAATATTATTATTGTATTATTACCATCGATATTTTGATTTTTCGACATTTCGTACGGTGGCTTCATTTGGGGGGGGGGGGGCAAACTACGGCATTTGGCCCACTTTTATCGTTTATAGTCCATGTGAGTAATTAAGAACATTGTATTGGCAAAATATATTTAAAATTAAATTAATTTTCAGAGAAAATATTGAATAATATTGAATATTATACAATAATATTGAGTATAAAAATAATAATATATTGTGTTTTTTCTCTGTAAATATAGTCTTTAGTAGGTACTTAGTAGTAACCACGGTTGTAGATAATATCTATAACCGTAGTAGTGACAAAAATATAGATAACGTCTTAGAGATTAATGAGTTTGTGGGTTTATGTGCCGCAGGAAAAATATTTATTATTTATTATTTATGTATTTATTTATTTATTTTCTAATGTCTAAACAGGCAATATTTCGAATACAATTAGTGATATAATTTATATGTACAATATAACATTTTTAAAATTTACAACAAGAAGTTATATACAGTTATAATATATATTATATATTATAATTTTTAAATAAGTGTAGATAAAAAAAATTATTTTGTTAGTCCTCCACCCATCTCTTCAGTTAACACATTTACAATTTTCTCTTATTGCTCCACTCCACTAAAAGTTAAAATGACGCCCTTTCGATATTTCGACCATCGACATTTTAACTTATCTATATCTTGATTGTCGGCGTTTCAAACACCTTCCACAAAAATCTATATAAAAATATCATTAAATTCCAATTTTAAATGCTTCTTAAAACAAATTGGTACGGTCGATTTTATTTAAAACTGCAGGGTTAAGTAATATATGTTTATACTTATATTCCATTTTCAATTCTAAAACTCAAAATTGAAAACTATATTAACAGGTTTTTTTTAAAAATTTTTTTAAAAAAATTCAAATTACTATATTTAGACATGTATTCTATTTAACTACTCCATTTTTGTTTCATATATAGGTGTAAAATTATGGTGTAATTATTTTGCAGATGTACGTAAATTTCTAAAACAATACAATTGTTTGGTTAATTATTTATTAAAAATATCCCTCCCTTCATGAAATATTTGTTATTTGTATTAAATTTTAAAATATATATTGACCAATCTGCTATTGTGTGGTGATACTCACTTTCAAGTACACATACAAAATAAAAGGAACTCACTTCTTTTTAAAAAACTATACATTATAATAACAATATAATTGAGTATAATATAATATAACATTTTTGTGTAATTGCTTTAATAACTCTCTTGATTAAATATTCTATACAACGTTATTATTTTTTACACAATTTGTACTTGCATAATTTTAAAACTGGAATAATACCTATTTAAAATTATTTATTAATGAATTCTTATTAGTTACCTAATTATATAATAATTAATTGTTTCATAATTGATTAAATGTAATAAATGAATAATGATAATAGTTTATGTTTGTCATTTCCTGTTATGGCATATTCTTAATTATAATTGCTATATATAAAAAAAAAAATGACTTATAATGTGTAGCCAGTGACCATAAATATTATGTTATATCTTACAGGTACATTAAATGTTACAGAAATGAGAAAGTAGGTTAAATAAAATTTGATGTTATTTTTTATTAATGATTACTGATTAGGAATGTTTTATTTTAAAGTGTATAACATAATATTACATAATAATATATTAAAATATACCTAACAGAAGCAATTAACACTCACAATTAAATTAATATAATTGTATTAATTCATATGTTAAATCACATATATATAACGTAATTGTTTTTTTTTTTTTGGGATACAAATGTCATATATGTATTTTATTAGCTAAGATTAGTAACTATATAAACTTATATATAGGAACTATAGCTATAAAAATGCTTTATTATTAATTTGATTATAGATGAATATAAAAAAATCGTATTTTTTTTCTTTTAAAGTCTTTTAGAAAATCATTATCAAAATTTTTAATTTAAATAATACATAAGTACTTATCAAAAATAAGATAACACTAATCTGATTTATTCTTTTATATTCTCAAATTATATTTTTTATATTTATTTTGTTTTATATTAAACCAATAACTTACAAGGAAATCAAGTGTTTTTATTCTTAATATATATGTCATACTTTTTTTATTTCTTGTGTAGGTATCTATTTTTCATTGGTAGTTTTAAGAATCAGATGTTGTGTTTTATATGTATTTTTAAAACCAATATTATTATCTACTTATAAAACAAATTATAAATATAATTAATTGTTAAATATATAATACATTTTAATTTTCATGTATTTTATCGATTAAAACTAAAAAAAAGTAAATACCCACTTAATTATCACTACTACAGCAACTATTGATTTTCTTATCGTATTTTAGAAGTTTCATAAAATAATTTTTATCCATCACAAATTGATGTCTGATATATATATATGGATTTATATGCTAAAAAATATATAAAAAATGTATCAGAAGATATACGTATGCTTAGTTATTAATTGACTTAAAACGAAGTCTACAATTCGTTTTTTGTTTCAACGTCAAATTTATACCTACTCGTTAAATGTATTGAACATTTAAATAGGCATAGTATCAAAACTATTTATTATTTAATAAATAAATATTCAACCAGATTTCGGTTGCTTTCAGTAGCGCAGGGGGGGGGAGGGGTCTTAGCTCTCCCAAAATGTTTTCAAGTTTCTTCTATTAAAATATCAGGCACAGAAACATAAGGTAATCAAAAAATGTCACCTTGTATATATTTATAGAAACATAAATACAGTGGAACTGAATCCCCCATATTTTACTATTTACGCCACTGGTTGCTAATATTCTTATGTATCTATGACCTATGTACATCTGTAAATATTAATATACAGAGTGATCATTGATCAGAACATTTATATAAATAACATAAAATTCTAATTACTCTGTACAAAATGTTTGTGTAAAAATCTGCGAGTTTTTTTGTTTTTGTTTGACATGGTTGTTCTTTAATTGTATGTTCTCGGACACAAAATAGCCAGAAGAAAACAGAGCGTTACGGCTGAAAATCGACCGATACGCTTTAATATCCGTCGACGATCTATCCACTAACAGGCATGTATATAGCTCGCCAAATTCTCTGACGGACGGCCAGGCAGAACTCTTTACGCCTTTTTCAACGTTAAGTAGTTATTTGGACGAGGTATCGTACGTGGCCGCCGATAATCTTAAACGCGGCGACGACGCATACTCGCGGAACAAATTCAATCAACTGGCGAGCGACAGCCTGCGCAGTAATCGGCCGGTACCTGATACCAGGAACACCAAGTAAGATCGCGAATGATTAAATATCATATAAATATAATAGCCAAAAAAAAGTCAATAAGTAACAAATGTAGTGAATACCAAAATTATTTGTAATCAAGTCGAGAATAATAAAATAATTAAAAACTTATTTTTGTAACCAAAAATGATCTACTTGGCAGTCAACTTGTTAAATAGAGATATTCAATTCTCTCGTGAAAGGTACGAAACATGTTAATTTAACAAAACTAACATAGATATTACCAATAATTTTCACTGCACATATTTTAATAGAAACTATAGACATTTAATTCTATAACAATGGCGGATCTAGAGATCATTCAATGGGGGAAGGAGAAATTTTGAAATTTAAAGTCTTATTTAATAAAATAATTTATTTTATTTTATGTATAGTTAATAGATAGTAGGTACCAATAATCAGTGGTGTAGCAATAAAGCGTCTACTAGCATCTGATTAGTACATAACATACCGACATAAATAATAATTATCAATTTAAATAAAATCTGTAAAAAAATATTGGACGCAATAAATAACCCCAAATACCCTTCAAATCCGCCACTGTTTTATAATGCATAAACTAAAATATAGCAAAAAAAAAGAAACGAAAAACGAGCTTTGCTCAGAATTATTTTTTCGAATACAATATCACTACATAAAATCTTAATTATAATATAACACAATAAAATTCTACAACCTAACTTCTCCTAGAACCAAAAGAACGAAGGAGGAACTCCGAAGTCATTGAATGACCGAATTTTTTTAAGTTTATGAATATTAAGCACAATATTTTTATATTGCAATAATTTTTTGGGCACTTATAAGGAACTAAGTCCTTCTTAATTTCCGGCTATTGGCATAGAATTGATTGAAATTATTACTGCTATAACGTTACCCACATTTTAATTTAACAGAATATATATAATTAATTTTTAGGTAATTGTTAAATTTTATTTATAACTTATTGTACTCATTTTTTACAAGATGTTTAGATAAAAAGTACCGCAGTAATTTGCCTCAGACAAGTGTCATTATCACTTTTCATAATGAAGCAAGATCCACACTTTTGAGAACCATTGTCAGGTATTATTTGAAATTGAATTTTACTGAAATACAATGAACAATAAGTATTCTAATTTTTTTTTTCTAGTGTTTTAAACAGAAGTCCCGAATATTTGATTAAAGAAATTATTTTAGTGGACGATTTTAGTGATGATAGTTAGTATTTTTTTCATTATTAATATAAATATCAGATATATTTATTTTAAAATATCTATTATTATTATTTTTTTGTGAAAATTAATTTTAAGAAAACACAAATATAATAAATAGTTTAAAAAAAAAGAATAATGTAAAATTATTCATTTCATTACTATGTTTTATTGCAGGAACCGACGGCGAAGAATTATCAAAAATACAAAAAGTGAAGCTTATTAGAAATGAACAACGAGAAGGTAAATTTTTTATAATATTTTCTTTTAATCTTAAATCAAATAAATTAACTTTATTACCCAATATTTATAAAACGTGTATTGTTTTAAGTTATATATTTATATAAATAAATATATTAAGAAATATATCTTGACTATAATGGCTAAATACTTAAATATATAACTTTTTGTATAATGTATGTAGATACTAATAATTAATAATATTTTATATTATTGTTACACATTTTATTATAATATGTGACTTTAAACTTATTAACGTGAATAGTAGTATCTGTTTATTTTATTTAATATTAAAACATATTTATTAATAAATAGCATTATTGTTTAAAAACTTAAAATATTAATATAAAATATATTTATAGGTCTAATGAGATCTAGAGTACGAGGAGCAGATATTGCGACAGCACCCGTACTTACATTTTTAGACAGCCATGTGGAATGTAACGTTAATTGGATAGAACCACTTTTGGATCGAGTAGCAGAGGCATGCGATTTATAGCAATAAAATATGAAACACAAAAATAGAAGTGTATTAATATTGTATTTTAATAGGACCCGACCAGAGTGGTGTGTCCAATTATTGATGTAATCAATATGGACAACTTCCAATACATCGGAGCTTCATCAGAACTTAGAGGAGGATTTGATTGGAATTTAGTGTTCAAATGGGAATATTTATCAAAAGAAGTCAGATCCCAACGTCAGAAAGACCCAACATTACCAATCAGGTAATTTATTTACGTAAATAAATGAACCAAAATTAAAAGTATTTAAAAACAAAAATCCACTCATTGATAGGTATTATCAATTATCAAAGGTAAATCATTTACCTTTCATAAAATAAAAAATTTTAAATAACTTAAACCGATACTTTGCCGATTTTCCGTCATTTTTAGACAGTTTTTCTTCTCCCAAGACCTAATGACCATCATTGCCTACTTTGAGCGTACAGTATTTATTATTTATTTACTATTTATTATAATTTAATTTTCACGTCAATAAATCACTATTATATAGTGTTAGGCGAGTACTTGATTTTTGTAAAACATTTAACTATTCAACTTGACTAGACTAAGGGTTTTTTTGTACTCGTAAATACGAGTACTCGACTTGAATGGAGTACTCGCATTTACTCGAATGTATTATTAAAAAAACAAATGTATAAAATATAAATATCTTGAATTCATTAAGTACCTATTAAATAATAAACAAATATATTTCTATATGTTAATATTTAATAATTAAATCCTGCAATTTCAGTTTACGCTGAAAATATTCTACTCGTGCAGTTTAAAATACTCTAGAAATTCAAAGTAACTCAATAATTGTCGGGCACTTGCTAATTTTTGGGTACTCGACTCGAAAAATATATTACTTGACTTAACTTGACATCAAAATAACAATACTCGCCCACTATCATATAATTAATTTTAATTATTTAAATGTAACAATATTATTTAAGTGCGTAAGCAAATTAAAAACAAGTTTAAACAATGCTTTAATTTTGTTTTATATACCTATGTATTCTGTTTTACAGGACACCAATGATTGCTGGTGGTTTATTTGTGATGGATAAAAATTATTTTATAAAACTTGGAAAATATGATAAGGAAATGAACATTTGGGGTGGTGAAAATTTAGGTGAGTACTCGTGTTTTTTAATTTTGATAACAAAAAATTATCGAAATATATTTACCAAATTAAATTATGGACAACTACAACTTAAAGGTTTTTTTATTACACATGACAATATAATATAATTTAATTTCAACTTTAATGATGGCATTTCTATTTTTTTTTAGAAATATCATTTAGAGTATGGCAATGCGGTGGTAGTTTAGAAATCATCCCTTGTTCACGAGTTGGGCATGTATTTCGTAAAAGACATCCCTACTCGTTTCCAGGGGGTAGCGGTAATGTATTTGCTCACAACACTCGCCGGGCAGCTGAAGTATGGATGGATCAGTATAAAAGATACTATTATAACGCTGTACCATTATCAAGAACTGTCCCGTTTGGAGAGTATGTTATCATAATGTCATAAATAATAATAACTAACTAATAATAATAATATTTGTTATTTCAGCATAACCGATCGATTAACGTTGAAAAAAAAACTAGGCTGTAAACCGTTCAAATGGTATTTAGATAATGTTTATCCAGAACTTAAATTGCCAACTACTGTAGACTTGATAGTTGGGAGTATTCGACAGGGTAACTGGTGTTTGGACACATTGGAAAACCAAATGGGGAAAACAGCTGGTCTCTACTTATGTCACGATTCTGGTGGCAATCAAGTAATTTATTGCAAAATTGATTTTCACTAAATAAATAAAATCGAAACAACTTTTGATTGTTTTAATTTATTTTTGTAGGAATGGACATTAACAGTATCAGGATCAATTAAGCATGACAGAATATGTTTATCTCCAACAGATTATTCATCTATGAGCTTAATAGTTATGAAGACGTGTGATTCTTCGACGGACGAAGTTAGTATACATAATCTCTATATTTAAAATTCTTTTTAATTTATTTAATATAATATTTCAATTTTTATTCCTATATTTAATATTAAAATATTATATAACAAAAAATTCTATTAATTGTAAGTGTTTATAATATTTATCTACATATAAGTAATATAACTTTAATAGTTGTGTATAAAAATGCCTATATACTATATATTTTTCTAATTATAACATCATTATTTATTACTATTTTCATTGATGATTGTTGTATTGTTGTAAAATTATTGTCATATTAATTTGTCTTCTTTGCTTTCGGAATTATTTTTAATTAATATTTTGTTTATAATTTATTTTATCAAAAGTTAGTAAAACTAGAGTTACCTACAAATATTATCACTGATTATTAATAGGTACCATTAAATATTACATGATAGAGAAGTTACGATATGTAAATGTTAATACACAATTTTAAAATTTGCTTGAGTATTGTATAGCATAATATAAATATAATATAAATTTTTTTCCATTACTTTTCAATCATTTTTGCCAAAAAAATGCAGTTAATGTTGTATATTTTGAAGTTAATTTATTAGTAGACTTATTAATATTTTCTATTGATATAATTCAATTTGTATTATTATTTTAGTGGAAATACGACGAAAATACTAAACAGTTGAGACTTAAAGTTGTGAATCTGTGTTTGGACACATTGGGAGTACATGATATGCTGAGCATTAATGTATGTGATAGTTTGAATTCAAATCAAAAATGGGACTATTTTATTGCAGCTGGTGTTGAGAATATGATTTAAATTTTCATATACATAAAAATGATAATTGAATTGAACAATAATAAATATATTGTTTTTCGTAATAAAAACTTCTTAAAATGTATTATAATAAATAGTTAAACAAATGTACGCCTATTATGAAAGTGCAAGTATAATAATTATATTAATTAATATATAGGCTCTATGAATAGTATTATTTTGTTAACAACTTTAAAAGTACATCCTAAATAAGTGCATATTATAATTTTAAATGTATACACAGAAGACATCTTTTCAAACATAGTTTTAGTTTGAATTGTAAATATTAATTAATTTTTTCTATAACATTTATATAATATGTATATCTACATTTTATGTAATATTAATTTTAAGCATGACCATGACTTTTTTAATTATGTATTGTAAAGTATTTAATAATTTGTAAGGCTGTGATTTTAATCTTACCATGTAAATTAAACAAATGTACTTAATACTTATACAGCTTACTTGATTTTGTAAATGTTATTATATTGTTTATAAAATTTGTTTTCCATATTAAAATCATATTATATTAAAAACAGAAGTTAAATTATTACGTATTTTTTTTTTTCTAAGACGATAAAAATAAAAAAAGAACAAAGATAATCATTGGAATTGCTAATAAATATTTAATGAAGTCATCTACATCCGGAATTTTAATTAGAAGTGGAAAATACATTATTTAGCAAGATATTATATTCTGTTCACTCTTCCTTCACTGAATGAATTTATAAGATAGTATATAAATCAGGGATAGCAAATCTTCTTTGGATGGTATTCCAACATTTTTAAATTCAATATTAAAACAATTTTGACGTGCTAAATCAACATTAAAAAAATTTTATAATTAAAATACTATTATTTTTATGTTATCCCATTTACATAACCAAATATAAAAAAATAATTTATAATAGATATATTAATTACATTTATATTTTATATTTATGAAACTATATCCTCACAATAATCTGCTCCAATACTACAATACTAATGTACTTATACTGATATCTAAAGGGGGGAGTGAGAGTGGAGGACTTTGCTCTTTTTTTGAAAAAAAAAATATTATGAAGATATAATCAAAGAATTTGCTTCAAAAAAGCAAGAAAAATATCATTTAAAATTTTTGGTTTTTATGAAGTACCTTACCTTTAAACATTTTTATAAATTATAACATATAATATATTGATACAAAAGTTTTGTTTTATTATACAGATATATAGTTTGCTATAAATTATGACATTATATAATTAAATAATTAATAATACTTTAAAATTTAAAGTATTATTAATGATATTTTAAGGTTCAAACACTATTAGATTCTGTGCGAAGCGAGGAATATATTGGTTTTACAAAGATGTTTTTTAAATTTTTTTTTTTGTCTGAAAGCACGATTTTGAATAGAAATAATGGTCCCTTTATCATGAACAGAGAATGCTTTTGGTAGAAAATTGTATTTAGTCGGTACTTTTACTACTAAATAGCAAACAATTGGCAAAATTACGGTTTTTTGTTATTTTAATTTTCTTTATTTCGTGATAAGAATAAAAAATTAATTTTTTAGCGTAAAAATTATTTATTTATTTATTTATTTAGTTAAAAATTATTTTGAGTATTCACAATGGGACTTTGCACACGTGGTAAAATTTTGGAATAGATTGGTTG
>CM023357.1:37441973-37619260 GCA_013282895.1 Eriosoma lanigerum | reverse complement strand
TTATTGAAGCCTACTATACTATACTTAATCCATTCACAAAATATTTTTTTTTTTATAAGCTTTTAAAGTTAAAATCTTTTTAACTAATATAATCTAACATTAATGTGTCCAAAATATAAATTACCTATATGATTTGTTTTTTTGTAGTAAACAAAAGGAATTTATTTTTATGTAGGCATAGTATAGGGGGGTTAAATTTTCCTTATATGTAAACATATTGACATTTGGCCGTGTACCTATACTTATTTTTAGGACTACATCACTATATCTTCCATTGACTCACGACACGCAGAAAAACATTCAGGCTTTCAGACAATTCAAACACACAAAAATGTGTCAGCCAGTCATTTAAGAAATCATGTTACAAAAACTTCGGCAAGTATTTCTCCTAATTATACAAGCAACTTATTAATAATACGCTGTTCTTTTTCACATTACACCTATACAATAGTATAATATTAGTAATAATATTCTGAAAAATAAGTACACACATATGTAATCATGATAAAATTTAATTAATTAGATATAAAATGAGAGTAAACTGAAGGATTTGATCATTAGGTACTAGGTTACTAGGTAGTAAAACGTACAATTAACAATAGTATCCTCGATTAAATTAATTAATTTTGTTTTCTTCTACAAATACATTATATTATGATTATCATTTGATTAACAAAAAATATTTTAGATTCTGAGGGAAGCGAAGTACGATAACGTATGTTATAAAATCAATGGGTTTACAAAGATGTTTTTTTTTGTTTTTATGTATTAAAACATTTTTTCGGATAGAAAGAATGGCCCGATTGCCACAAGTAGAGTATGCTTTCGGTAGCAAATCGTGTCTATTTGATACTTTATTCAATTCATTTTTCAAATTTCTCAAAAGCTTTTCTTTTGAAAAAGGAAAACTACTAAAAAATGGCAGAAAATCGGCAAAATAACATTTCTGAAATTTTAAATTTTTTAATTTCGTGATAACTAATTGAGTTTTAATCATAGTGTCTTGAAATTTTTTTTGAATATTTACTTAGGTGAACTTCATTACAAGAAAAAATTTAGAAATGAATGGTTGATTTTCTGACTAAGTATAGAGTTTTGGCTTTTTTTCCAAAAATGTTTAATATTTCCTGCAATTTTTGGTTTATTGGTTTGAAAATTTTATCGAAATTTAAACATATACTACTTAATCTTTTTATAAAATATTTTGATAATCGTAACTGACAATTTTTTTTCATAAGCTTTTAAAGTAAAAGTTCTTGAAAATCGGCAATATTACGGTTTCATTATTTTATTCCTTGATAATTAATTAAGTTTAGATCGTAGGAACTTGAAATTTATTTTAAATATTTACATTCGTAATTTACATACGTGGTAAAATTGTGGAATATATTATCAGTATAGCATATTGTAATAAATTGAGTTTCACTCAGAAGGTAGTTTACACACGTGCTAAACTTTTGGAACGGATTATTAGTAGAATATATTGAATTCTATTGGCTACTACTGGTTGCAACACAACATATAGAACGTTACCAAATATGTGATTTTTATTATATGTACCAAATTGATTTATTTATTTATTTTATTATTTAAGTATTTACCTGTTTCTCTTTCCCCCCCCCTTTTTTTATTATTTAAATTTTACTATATTTTTAATACTATTGTTATTGGCATTTTAAAAAATCGGACACGACAAAAAAAAGATTGAGTTATATTGAATTTAGTTTAGAATCGTATTTTCTAATGCAATATCAATGCATTCAAATCTTAAGTATAATAAACCTAACATTAAACCTAAACACTAATTTCTCCGAGGACCGAAGGGATGAAGGAGGAACGTCCACAATCGATATTCCCACCTTTTACATATTGATATGTAAATATAACACAAATATATATTGGTATTTAATGAACTATTATTTTATAATAACTATTACATTAGCACTACTAAATATTCTTAAAAGACAACTGCATTGATTGATAACAGTAACAATATGTATTACAACACCCGCATAATTATTTTGTTCCATTTACCAAACTCTCTGGTAATGTTAATATTTCGTTTTGTATTAACAACATGATTATTATAGCTAAAAATACAATTGGTTTACAATTACTAATGAACACAATTTTGCTGGAGTAACTAAATATTTGTCCCAATAAATAATATAATTATTAACAAAAATCGGTTTATTATTGTGACTGAAATTATTGTTGTCACTGTAGCAACCATATTCTTAGGCGTGTCTAGGATTCGTTCGCAGGTTAAAATATTTTCTTGATTATTCTGATTAAGAAACTCAATCTAATTAAATATGATTTTTGAAGTGGAACCTAATGAAACACTAGGTATATTTCTTAGAAGTTTAATTTTCCTATTTAAATTCTTAAAGTCAACTTCAAAAGCACTTTCTAAACACAGGAGATTTTCTTTAGTTAGTTCAAGCTTCAAAACATTTCCTACAGCAAGGATAAGATCCAAAGTTTCTTGATTAAAGCGATCATTTAAGCCGTTCAATAAATCATCTTAACAACATTAAAACATGAAACTTTTAATTCGTCTTCTTTTGTGTCAGCAAAGTATTGATTGTTTGCAACATAATCAATCCTTGTAGATAATATACGTTTTCTAACTTTGGGTATCACCACATTTTTTTCTTCACAATGCTTGAGTGTCACAATAAATATCATTAAAAAATGTAGTATCTGATCTTAACTGTGTTAATAATTTTTGTTTAAGGATTGAATCAAATTGGTAGATACTTATAGATTTAATTCTTCAGCTTGTAAACATGAGTTAACTTTGACAATTAGTAATAGTAAAAGATGAAGCATATTTAAAGCCAATATAAACTCAAAAGTTTTTAATTGCAAAATTAAACCTCAAGATTTTACTTTAACGTCTATATGTTTAGTTATATCATAAATTGTTTGGATAGCAATGATTATTGCTGTGTAATTATTTTTTACTGCAGCTACAGCTTTATATCGACATGCCCATATCTTGTTGTAGAAATAGATTTCAAAGTTTTTAATTTTAAATTTATTTGATTTGCTACAGTTTCTAATATAGAATGATGAATACAACTGCCTTCTATAAACGCATATAAAAATTGTAAGACTATAAGGCTGTGTTGCATACAAACAAAATATTCAACCGGTTTATTTAGTGATTCGTCATAAAACTGACAATAACTGATGGCCACAGTCGCTTGTTTCATCAGCCATATTATGGGATATATAAATATATAAATATATAAATATGATGAGGATACACCACTTCCTCATTTTATTTATAATTGTATAATTGTTATTTTGTTCTATGAAATGTTATTATGTAAAATTTATTGTACTATCCTATGTTAACTTAGGCTACGACTGTATTCAATTAAATAAATAAATAAATAATATAAAAAACTATTGAAAATTAAATATAACTAAAATTGTTTAATATATATTTAAAACGAATTGTCATTGTTCATGTATTATCTATATTCTCTATAGTTAATATTGTAGGTATCTACTTAATTTATGTTTTTAAGCTAAAGTATTAGCATAAAATATTAAATTGTTTTGACAAATAGCAATAAGTGATTAAAGGGAATAATAATAATGGATTTTAAGTTAGTTAGTAGGTATTATTTGTTAGTGTTAAGGTATTGTTTAATATAAAAACATTAAAACTATAATACACATTTTTCGTCAACGTAAATTTCTTTCCTCTGTCGCTTTCCTCAGCTACTCTTCTGATAACGAACACCTTAATTTTTGTTTCATTCCTTTCGTTTCTTTAAGAATTATAAATATCATCCTTGATAATTGGCTTTTTAATTAAGTATCTTTTTGTTTTGTTTTGTAATTATCATACTATAATATACCTTGGTATATAGCAAATATCTCTTAAAATTTAAGTATATAAAAATCGTTATCAGGCGTTCCTCTTTCGTCCATACGGTTTTCGAAGAGGTATATATAAGTGATATAATATTATTATGTTTTATATTATAATTAAAATTTAAATGCAATGATTTGAAAAACTATTCCGAGCGAAGCTCACTGATACACCATGTATACTGATAATATTTATTTTTATACATTTTCTTTATTTACTTACCAAATAATGTGCCGAATAAAAATTGGTTATAAAATAATTAAATTAAAATTCGTCGAAAATTCCGTGAATTTTTCCTTTTTTCAACCATTTTCTGTAGGTTAGGACAGTATACTTATATCAAAGAAAAGCTATTAAGAAATTTGAAAAATGAGTCAAATAAAGTAAGTATCAACTAAATGCAATTCTCTACCGAAAACATACCCTATTCGTGTATACCCATACACCACTAACCGGACCATTATTTCTGCCAGAAAGTGTTTACACCGTAGACATATATAATATTATTTAGTATTTATGTGATATGTCTATACACACATAAAAAACACATTGATATCATTGTAAAACTCATACATGTTTCACTTAGTTCAGAATCTAAAACCAACAGTACGAAATAAGAAGTAATATATAGAACAGCGACTTTATCAGATTTCATTAATTACAAAAATCAAAGCGCTATTACCAGTCAAACTTTTTAGATTGCAAAACGTTATTGGATATACTTTATAAAAAGAACGCATTCAAAATCTCCCATTATATTGTTTTAGGGTATGAAGAAATACAATAGATTAAAAATTGAAAAATTGACGGAAACTGTAATCTTGACGAACTAGATTATGAATATTTCATGATAACTAATGCAATTTTGAACGTAAAGATTTGAAAATTTTTGTTACCTAAATTAGTATAGGTTTTCTATATATGAAAACAATTTTGGAACTGTTACATTGATTTTATGTTTAAATAAAGACTATTGAAATTTCTCTAGTTCTCCTCAACTGTATATACATTCTACACTGAATAAGTAAATTCGGTATCTACTGTTATAGAATATAAGGCCCACCACTAGCCGGCTCGGGAGCCAAAATAGTGGGAGAGGTGCTAATTCCTCGGGTTGACCAACCGACGTCAACTAAAAACCCAGTCGGTGCCACGGGAGCGGGGAGCCCCATAACACGCCTGACCGGCTTGCCGCTCAGGAAGTTATGCCCCGCAAGGTTGAGGAGCCTACCTCGGCTACAACGTGGTGGTTGTGGAACAGCGCTAGATAGTAAACAAACCTCAACACCCAGAGGGGAGATCGGACCCGACGGGCATCCATTGCGCGCCGGTCTCCAGAAGGGTACGGACTTCGGTCCGGTGCTGGTGGTCCATAGACGACACATGACCGACAGTCGTTCGCGATAGTCGCTCATGAACCCCGGCGCCTCTTGAGTAACGCCTCAGCGTTAATAAAAGGTGCGTCGCTGTAGGCGCAAGCCAATCAAAACCATAGGATCTCGTGTTATAGAATATAATATCATTGATTAATTAAACAATGTATAATTAATCAATGATAATATATTCTATGTAGTATAGAATACCATGGTGGTGATAGTAGTTGTGATATTAGTATTATCTTAGGCTATCAGGTATATTTTGTTATCACAAAATTAGAAATATTAAAATTAAATATTATTTCACTACTCGTTACTCAGATAGTTGGGCAAATTATAATTTTACTACCTATAGATACTCCAATCTTCATTCTAATTTATGTGTGAATTGTGAGCTAATGATAAATATAAAATTATAAACAAATAAAAATATGTTTAGGTAGATTTCTTGATAAAACATAATACACTAATACATAATGCCTTATTAATTATTTTTAAAGATTATGTTCTATTGTATATTAAATTTTTTTTTAAAATACCACCTAGCATCATGAATAAAAAAAATATGATTATTTAATTATTTACCATATTCCATAGTTAAATAAAACTGTAAGTTATGCATAGAATAATATGTTATATTGAATTATTTATTACCTAGTTTGTAACATTTTTTTTATTTAAATTTTAGTTTAAATATGCGAGTTACCTGGAACTGGACCAAACTTTGTGGTCCTAATGATTTTGTTCCTTTATTTCATCCTGGTTATGTTTTGAGTATTTGTGCTGAAATGTCAGTTGTTCGACTACCTATACTACTCATGCTGATGTTAACATCCACATATTATTGTGGATGTCTATCCAATTGGATAATACGTACTAGACGTGAGACCAATGTACTACGTTGTCGTGTAATAGTTGCTAGTATTATGACAATCTTACCAGCTATTCAACTAATCTGGGAAGTATACGAGTTCACCGAAAGTGAAATATATCCAATTGAAAGTTTAGTTTTAGTGATTCAATGTTTTACATGGTTAATACATACAGTGTACATATTATGTATAAGACATCATTTAGGAACAAGTTTAAGAGGTCCAAAAATTGGAATAATTTCTTGGATATTATGTTTCTTATCTTCATCAATATCCTTACAAAGTACATTCATAGCATTTATTCAAAGTACATATATACCTATTTTACAAGTAAGATTATGGTTTACGGTATTTAATTGGATGCTTCAAGTATTTTATTTAATTACTCTGTTCTTCAAAGAAGATGTTGTAAGAATAAGGCATGTAGACAGATTACGATATCTTGCTCAGGTAAATGTATATCTTTTTTATCCACTTTCATATTAATAATAATACAATTTGTTATTGAATATTTTCTTCATAACATATATCAATAACTTAATTTTGTTAAAATTTAGTCCCATTTTATTTTATAAACAAGTGTAATTATGCATATTCTAATATAATTAAACAGAGCCATACTTGAGGCAAAATTCTAATTACGTCCCTTATTATATAAAATAATCTAATTAAACCTATATAGAATACATTTTTCAAATAGAATCTTTATAATATATATACCTTTAAACTTTCAAATAGTTTCGACATAAATTATTATTTGGCGACTAAATATTTTACATAATTTATTTAAAAATATTCAAAACATGTTAAAAAGTTTATTTTAAATATATATTTATATAATTATAATAATTAAATAATTAATATATTTATATATTATTTAAAGTAATATTATTCATGAGTTAAAAATTAATTATTAAAAATATTTTTATAATTTAAAATTTAAAATTTTTTTTTTTTTTGCTTTCATGTTAGCAAACATACTTAATGACATTCATCATAGTTGTCTTATTTGTAATTTCTGTTTCAATTAATATAATCGTATCTAAATATTTTTGCATCCCTAATACAACAAAACTTAAGGTGTGTATCTTGTTCATCACACCCACAATAATTGAGTATATATATAATAGTACAGAAATGTATTTAAATTCAATAATTGAAGAGTAAATCTGAACTTTACAATCTTACTATCTCTCTCTCTTTATTTATTTTTAAAAACTAAAAGTAAAGTTTAATCAATTCTATGTAAGTTTATTAATTATTGAGATAAATATATTTTTATTTTTATTTATCTTGAAAATTATGATTTTCCTAATTTGATTTTTCCAATAACATAGATAAAAAGGGTAACAATTTAGATTCAATATATTATACAGATATTTGTTTGTTATCCATGTAAGAATTTAAAAATAATAGCTAGGAATTAGAAATGCACACATTTATTGAGAATTTGATTACCTAAAATTTGTTTATAAATTAGAATAGGAACTTTGTCCCATTAATATAGATTAATATCCATTATAAATTAATCATCTGTTTTTAAGAAAATATTTAAATTTTACAAAATTATTTATGTAGTATAATTTAAATTGTAAATTATAATTTTAGCAATCAATAGAAAGACGTTCCTTGATGACAGCATCATATAGTCGTTTTAATGATGAATTTGATCCACACTATTTGGGTATGGCCTGTGATAATGAACATTATAGTTTTTATTCCTGGCTCACATTTAGTTGGATAGGAAGATTAATTACGAAAGGAGACAAAAAGAGATTGCATTATACAAACGATTTATTTGATTTACCCGAATGGCTAACTCCAGTTTACGTATCAGCTAAGGTAGAAGAAGTATTTAGACATCAGCCTTCTGTAAGATCTACATCACCCATTAATTTACCAGCTGATTATCAGTTCAGAGTACCCAAAAAATCATTGTTACAAGCTTTACACAAATGTTATGGAAAACAATTTTATGGAATTGGATTACTCAAATTTTTTGCAGATATTTTTGCATTTACAGCGCCTGTTTTTTTAAATAAACTTATTACATTTGTATCTCACCATGAAGAACCAATAAGTCACGGATATATATATATGGCAGCACTTGTTTTAATGCTACTCATAAGTAAGATATTATTAAAAGTACCACTAATTTTTGCACATTAAAATTTTACTGATCAATTTTATTTAACTGTACATTCTTTAAAAATACTATTTTCTATCGATATCTGTTGGATTTTACTAGATAATATGGTTATGGTTATTTATATATTATTCTATATGCCCTATTTTTATATATTAATTAAAAACAGTCAAAGTAGACATGGTATATATTATAATTATATAATAAATTGTAGATAAAAGGGATTTTTGACTCATTTTAAAAATTTGAATATTATCAATTTTTCTTTAAAAAAATTTTATCTTTTTAAATATATATCTGTGATATAATGTCCTATTTATTTGTTTTACTTTGATAAAAAAATGTTCTTATTTGTGTAATTATTTACATAGTACTTTATAGTTGTGAAACATGAAACATAAATATGTTTATTGCAGTTTCATATAAATTGTAAATGTTTTTATGATATTTATAGTTTTATGTTATTTTATATTTTATTTGAATAGATATGCACATAATATTATATTATATAATTACTTATTAGAAATATATATATATATATAATATTATATATTAACATATACATATTTTCTTATTTGGTATAAATTTAGAGTTTATTTATAGTCACTTTTTAAATTAATAATTTATTTTAGGTACAATATTTGATGCGCATTTTAACTATCAAATTCATATGATTGGAATAAAAATCCGGGGTGCTTTAATAACAATGATTTACAAAAAAACATTAGAACTGAATACTATAATGTTGAATGATTTTAGGTAATTATTATTATAAAATATATTTATATATAATTGTATATTATTATTTTGTAAACCATGTTTAGTATTGGAGAAATAGTGAACTTTATTAGTACAGACACAAGTAATTTAGTAAATGCTTGCAATAGTTTTCATTCACTGTGGAGTGTACCTTTTCAAGTAAAATTAAACAATACTAATGTATTTTAACTTAACTAACTTTTTTTGGACTTTTTTTCATGTTTTAGTTAGTTATTGTTTTATACTTACTTTATCAACAATTGGGAATTGCTTTCTTGTCGGGAGTGTTTGTGTCTATTCTATTGATACCAGTGAATAAGATTATTACTTCAAATATTGGTAATTGATATATAATATTTTATTAATAAATAATATATGAAGGGTGGATCCAATTCAAGACAATAGGGAGGAAGCGAACTATAATTTATTTATATTATGGGAACTGGAGGGACAATGCAGAATATCTATATATATATATACAGTGGAGCCTTGAGAGTCCAGATGATTTCAGACCGAGCATCATCCAGATTATTGGAGGTTTTTCACGATTGTCTACTCAAATGACTAAGATTTTTCTTTCTACTTACTTTATATTTATTGCATTTCAAATTACAAAAATAATAAATAACTTAAACATAATGCATTATGAAAAAATTGTTTATTATAATAGAACCTATAGTGTCGTCAATAAATTTTTTTAATAATACTTAAATTTGAAAATTAATAAACAAATGTATTTATGTGTTGTCCGGATTGCCTCATCCACCAGATTATAGAGGTTCAGGTCATTATCAAGGCTTATATGTATACTGTATATGGCTATACTGTATATATACAAACCATATTCAATTTTTTATGGAATGGGAGAAGAGGCAATAACCTCGATCACCACCCTGAATCCACCTCTGACATATACATAATAGTAATAATTTAAAAATTGTTTATAGGTAAATTAACTGGAAAATTAATGGATGAAAAAGATAAACGTGTTAAATTAATGTCTGAAATTATTAGAGGCATTCGAGTAATTAAATACCATGTTTGGGAAAAATATTTTATCGATAAAATTAGCAGTATGTTATTTGTTAATATCATTACTGTTATATAATATATTTATATTAATTAAAGTCAATAAACATATATGCAATTTTAAATATAAATATTTATAGACTATCGAAAACCTGAAGTAACAAACCTGAAAAAAAGAAAATATTTGGATGCTTTGTGTGTGTATTTTTGGGCAACAACTCCAGTAACAATATCTATATTAACTTTTTCAACTTATATTTTTCTTGGGGGTCAATTGACGGCTGCAAAGGTATATTTATATTCCCTATGTTATCGTATAACATGATCATACTTTTAAAAACAATTTTAGGTTTTTACTAGTATGGCTCTACTTCATATGTTAATAACACCATTAAATGCTTTTCCTTGGATATTAAATGGTGTTACTGAAGCATGGGTGTCTGTTAAAAGAATTCAACGTTTAATTGAAGTAACTGTTTCTATTAAATGCATATTTTTTAAATGTATTTTTATTTTTATCAAATTATTTTTGAGAATGGTAAGATACGGTAAATGCATTAATTTCCATAAGCAACCAGAACTAGTGTAAATTTATAAGATGTTGTTATGTTATTATCATGCTAGTAACAGGTCCGTGCGCAGGATTTCATAATAGCGGGAATTTTGAGAAAAAAATGTATAAAATATATACATCAATAATTATTATGAGTAATTTAAAGTATATTTTTATTAATATTTATTATAAAAAACATAATTTTTTTAATAATTTTACTCGAGGGGTAGAAAAGAATTGATGCAGTGCTTGGTTGATATCAATGTTTAAATCACGATGCCAGTCCATTTAAGCGATCTTTATCCATTGTTGATCGTAAGTACGTTTTCAGCCGCGTAATGTTGAAAATGACCTATTATTAGTCTTTGTAGTCACAGGCAAAACTGACATTACACGTAATGTTGTATAAACGTTTGGAAACGCATCTGCATTACAGATATCGAGGGCATCAAGGGAGTTTTCAATATTTTTACCAACTTGTCATCGTCGCCAAATTTCTGAGGAATTGTCTTGTAAAATCGAGTTGTAGGTTTCAAACGCATTATTATGTTGTACAATTAATAAGATTCTAAAATACTATATTTAATAGATCAAAAATGAAAAACATGAGTTTTTCGGTAATGTAGGGTTTGAACCCCAACCCCCCTCCCCCCTTTGCGCACGAGCCTGCCTAGTTAAATAACAGAACATCTCATTAAAATGATTTAATATTTTTCAGGTAGATGACATACAAACTCAATCTTATTATAGTCTAATGCCAGTTCAATATGGAAAACATTTTGATAATGCTGTTTCATTATCACAATGTACTTTTGATTGGGGCCTGAGAACATTCCAGCTTAAAAATATAAATTTTTCTGTTGCCAAAGGATCTCTTGTTGGTATTACTGGACAAGTAGGCAGTGGCAAATCTACGTTGTTGGCTGGAATTTTAGCAGAAATTAACAAAGATGAAGGAATGATTGCATCTTCTTACATAAGAGATGGTAAAATATAAAAATATATATTGAGTTTTATTAAAGATTTATTATTATAAATAAAATTATAAAAAATGGACCAAGAGAATAAAAATTATTTAAAATAAAAACTTTAAGCACAAAATATGTTTTAAATTACTAAATTAATTTAAGTAAATTAATCCATTTCTTACTAGAACTTACTCTACAGGAAGTGACATCCACAAAACTTTCACCGTCTTCTTTATGTTAAAAATTTTAATAAGAGGTCATTTGAATAAAAAAAATTAAATAATTTTTATAGTTTTTACCATTTAGGATTTGCGTATGTTGCACAAATACCATGGATTCAAAAAGGAACAATAAAGGACAATATTTTATTTGGTGAAAGTTATAGTTTAGAAAAATACAAGTAATTATTTACTAATCTTAAACTGTATTATATTACATAATAAGTGTACTATTTTTTTCTATCAGAGCAGTCATCAAAAGTTGTGCATTAGTTAAAGATTTACAAGAATTTCCTGAAGGTGATTTAACTCTTATTGGTGATGCCGGGATAACTTTAAGCGGTGGACAAAAAGCTCGATTAGCTCTTGCTCGTGCTGTGTATCAGGTAAATTAAATATTCATTAAAAACAATAGTTTTTTATTTATATATATATATATTTAACATTACTCCTTTAAATTTAAACTATTAATTAAACATATTATTATTGTTAAACTAGAGCATTGGATTTATAATTCGAAATTAGGAAAACCATAGATGAGGTCTGGACCTTTTTTACATGGGGTGTTTTTATTCTATGAGTAATTTAATAAGTAAATTACTAATTAGGTACTACAAAAATGACTATAAACCTGTTGTGGTCCTAATCTCGTAGAGAGTACAACTTTATACTTACTGACTGAATATAAATTATTAGTTTCATTAAAATAATCTAGATAGATATACAAATATTACTTTTTATATAATATTCAAATTTATATTAAAAAATTAAAATTATGAAATTAATGAATAATGAATATTTGTCAAAATAATTTGAATACAATATGAGTGCTATCAATGATTTTACATTATACTTATTAAGATTAATGAGATGTTTTAACAATACATATTAGCTATTTACATTTGATAACAATTTAAAAAAAAAAACATTACATGAAAATTAAAACTATTAAATATGAAAATGTGTGTATAGATGTTCTATGAATTTTGAAACAATAATAGACACAAATTATTCATTTATCTATTACAATATCTATAATCAATGTACCTATTGTAAAAATATTGAAAATAATATTCAAATTTAATATAAATTTTCTACTTGGAATAATTTTCTTTTTTACTTCAATATTATTTAATAATTAAAATGAATTATATTTTATAAATGTATGGCATAAAATATTTTTTATGTATATAGTACTAGTATTTACATTTATTTTTTTATTTTCAGAACAAATCTATATATATATTAGATGATATTTTTGCTTCAGTGGATATTAATGTTGCACAACATTTATATACTTATTGTATTAATGGGTTACTTAAACATAAAACACGTATTATTTGTACCCATAATTCTCAATTTTTACTTTTTGCTGATTGGGTACTAATAATGAAAAATGGTACTATTGAAAATCAAGGTCAACCTTTTAAGGTCTTAAGTGACTATAACGTTAAAACTGTAGATGCCAAGTTCGATGAAGTAAATAGTAATATTTACTTCACTTTAGAAGATTGGGAACCAAAAAATGAATCAGAAAGTGAAAATAATTTAATTAATAGAGAAAATCAAGAAGAAGGTATTGTTGCCTTGTCAGTTTACAAACAGTATTGGAACTCAGTTGGTAGTTTAGTTGGATGGTTGCTATTTATTACTATGATTATCATGCAGGTAAATTATTATATTTGTATATAAATCAATTAATTGTATAATTTAAAATAAAATAATATAATAATAATAATGATGAATATTATACTTAGTAATAAATCGATAGATAATGAACTAATGTTTTAATCGGAAATTTTAAATTTTAAAAAACTGTTTATAATAAATTATGAATTTTAATAATACTCCATGGACAAAAACAAAGTTATTATTTTTACATTAATTAGGTTGCTTTATTGGACCATAAGAATGGTTCTATTTTTATTTAATCAATAGGGCAAGGCCAATAATACAAGTAGTACACATAATAATATGTAAAAACTTTAACAAGAGGAAAAAAACAGAATTATTGAAATGTTTACATGGTAGCCATAATATTATTGAATATTAAATTATAAATGAAGAATTAATCATTAGTGGACTGAAGGATGCAAGACATGGGAGCTTTTTTATTATCAAGTCAAGCATGAAGGAACTTTAAAATTTATATAATAGAGTAGAAGAATCAATTTTAATCTTTATTTGTGTGTAACAACACCAGGGCCGTGTTAATAGTATGGCTGGGGTGCAAGGTGGCAGATGCCCCGTGCGGCAAATTTTTATTACCTCAAGAAAAAAAGTTGTATTCATTTAGATTTATTTTAAGAATAACTTATTACTTATTATTTATTAATATTAAAAAAAAAGTTAAATAATATTAAATTTGTAAGTGTTAAAAATTCCTGATAATATTATTGTTTTCATGGTTACTAACAATATTTCATTATCAATTATACTATTGTAGATATATCTATAGTCATGTACCCGTATTTTTAATTTGAACCCTCATCATTATTATTTTTCATATAAATTATAAAAAACGTTATAATTATATACATAGAAGTTGAGCACAATTTGTTATATTTTAAATTTACTTCATAAAATATTTTATTTCACCATTACCAAAAAAATGAATTTGTTTTTTTGATATTTCTATCACTTTTATAGCATTAATTCCAATAATTATGTATTTATATTTATGTGATTAGAATAGTTATTACATCAGAGGTGTATTTATGGAGGTCAAACGGGTCCCCCTCATGACCAAAAAAAAATTCTTATTCATAATATTATTTTGCCACCTGTTTTAGATTTTTCATTATAATGTAGATATAGATCATGTTTAATTAAATTTTTTTATATTATAAAAAGGAAAGAGGAGGGGGGGTTTTCGGCTTCATGAAAGCTTTTAAAAAACAATTTGACCCTGCCTTTATAAATTCCTAAGTATGCCTATGTTTTATATAATGCATAGAAGGGTATAAAATGGTGGCATTTAAAAATTTGCCTTGGTTGGCGAATTGAAATAATAATATTATAATACTATTAATTGCTTGTAAATAAATACAATTTAATTTACATCAAGTATAACAACAAAATATTCTTTACTTACTCGCTTTCAGTAAAATTATCATTATGTATAATTTTTATTTAACATATGAAACATTTTTACCTCTTAAACAATTTTTAAAATTTATTAATAGTTTTAATTGTTATTCACAGTTTTTTTTTTTTTTTTAATTTTCTGATCAACAATTCAACAAACTTCTCATTCTAAAGAAAAAGTAAAAAGATAATTCTGTTAATGACATTAATTTGACTAATGAATTTAAAAAAGTAGGCTAATTTTTCATGTAAATTATAAATTCTATAATAAAATTTTTATGAATTATAGAGTTCACGAAATGTATCGGATTTATGGTTATCTCATTGGGTTAATGAATTGTCAAATAGACGTGAAGGTTAGTACAATATATAAATAGTAAAATAATTTATAGTTTTTTAATTAAAAATCTATTAAATGTTTTCTATTCAAAATGTGATATTTTAAGAAAATGGTTTAAATATTATAATTGACAAAATTGTTCTTCTTAATATAGAAAAAGTTGAATGTATAAAAAATTACAGAAAATTTATTTTCTTTTTAAATTATATAGTAGTAACTTAATATATTTTAGTATTAATTTTAAATCCATCTATAGTAGTTATAGTTTTGATTTAAAACAATATTACATGAATAGCTTTGCATTATATGATATATATTTGATGTTATTCATTAAAATATAATGCATTTTTTTTATTTTGTTTCAGAAAATGTATTGAGTGATTTTAAGGATATTGTACAAGATGAAAATAGTAAACACTTGTATACTTATACACTAATCGGGATGGTAAATTCAGTATCTACATTTTTTAGAGCCTTTATTTTTGCATATGGTGGTATTAAAGCATGCAAACAAATTCATGATAATTTATTAACATCTGTTATGAATGTATGTATCAATATTTAATTTCCTTTTTTTTTTACCTAGTATTATTAATGTATGCATTTTTTTTCTTTAATTTAGGCAAAAATTTTATTTTTTGATATAAATCCTCTCGGTAGAATATTAAATCGATTTTCATCCGATACAAATGTTATTGATGATTCATTACCATTTATTTTAAATATTCTTTTAGCCCAACTTTTTCTAGTCATTGGTACTTTAGGTTCCATAATTTTTGGTGTGCCTTGGGCTATAATTATTGCTATAATTCTAACTCCCGTATATTATAAATTACAATCTCGATATAGAAATTCATCTCGTGAGTTAAGACGTATATCAACTATAGCATTATCTCCACTTTATAATCATATAAATGAAACATTGCAAGGATTGTCAACAATACGTGCTTTTAGAGCTGTATCAAGGTTAATATGAATTATTATATAACTACTATTATTATTATATAATAAAAGATAAAATAATTTAGTTAATTTTAATTAAACGGTCTTAAAATATTTAGATTTGAACGTGAAAATGAAGACAAACTTGAAAACTATTTAAAAGCAGAATTTTCTTCAAATTTAGCAGCTTTATGGTTTAATTTCAGATTAAGAATTATTGGTTTAATTGTGTTATTTTTTATTAGTTTAATTTCTGTATTCATTCATCAGTGGAATCTTACAAATGCAGGTTTGTAGTAATTTTTGAATATTATTACAAATAAAAGTATCTAAGATGATAATTAAAAATTGAGGTTAAATTCCAATGTTTATTATTTATCTTAAATTAATTTAAAAAGTTAAAATAATATAATAATTTTAATTTTAATTTTCCTACACTATTATTACTTAAATATTATAAATTATTATTACAATTTTCAAAATTTCTACCCAAGAAAATGTGTTTAGACATAAAAAAAATCAATGCTACAGTTCCAAAATATTTTATCATAATTGTAGAATACATATCTCAAAAAAATGTATAATCTCTATGTTCAAAACTGCATTAGTTATAGTAAAATATTTAAAATCACAATTCTCATAAATTTTACAGTTTTACAACCATTGTTTTTGTTGATTTTCTTACCTCAATGAAAAATTTTTGAGAAATTTGAAAAGTGTGCTAAATAAAGTACCAACTACATACCCGACTTGTGATAATCAGATCATTGTTTCTACCTAAAAAAAATTTTCAGATAAAAAATACCAATAAATCCCTGCTTGGCTCAGAATTTTAGTTTAACTGCATTTTACTTCTATTATAATTTTTATTAACTGCATATAGAATTATTTTAATTTGTTTACTATCTGAATTAAAAAGTCATATTGCTTATCACTTATTAATTGTTTATTGAAATATTTTATTAGGATTTCTTGGATTATCATTGACTTATGCATTAACATTAACAAATATTCTTGGTGGATTAGTAAATGCCATTGCAGCAACAGAATGTGATATGATTAGTTTGGAACGAACCCTTGATTATGTTGAAAATATAAAGAATGAGACTGATCTAGAACTATTAGGAGATACAGTACCAACTCCATTTGCTTGGCCAACAAATGGGATTATACAATTTTCTAATGTATATCTAAAGTATAGGTAATTATAAAATATAAAATAAATTCTTTAATATTTTTTTTTATTTTTTTTATTAAGAGTAAGGCTTTGATATCTGGATCATTAGCCTGCTAAGTTTTACATAAGATTAGTTTTTTTACATATATATTTTTTTAGTAAAGATTTATATAATATCAAAAATAGTTGATACTAAGTGATAGGTATAATTTGAGGTACATTTTCTTTTTTTTATATAATTTACTTATAATATAGTTGGTTTATGAGTTTGATGGCTTTGAAAAAATTAAAAATAACATCTGTATTTGTTTCGTCAAATGCTTCCTCCTTGTTGGTAGGGTAGTTTAATATGTGCTGTCCGTCTTTATATAAAGGACAATGGAGTGTGAGGTGTTCGATTGTTAGTGAAACGTTGCATTGGTGACAGGATGGCTGTTCGTATTGTTTGAAGAGGTATGAATGGGTGAGCAGAGTATGTCCAATTCTAGTTCTGGTGATGACAGTATCAACAATTCAGGCGGTATTGGTAGGAGATCACCATTTTGTAACAGTTTTTTTTAATATTTTTTAGTTTATTATTTGTTATATGAACCCATTGGGATTACCACTGTCGGTTGAAAATTTGGTTGATTATTGTTAATGAATCTTAATGAATATGGTAGGGACTTTATTTTAGTTGATTCAGTAGATGTTATGGCTTGGTTTGCTAATAGGTCTACTGCTTCATTACCAGTAATACCGGAGTGTGAAGAGATCCACATGAACTCTATAGTATATGTTGAGGTAGCTGTGATATTAATTATTTGTTGGGAGGTTTCATGAGTTGGATTTGATGTTAGTAGAGAAGATAGGGCACTACTTAAGGAGTCGCTTATGATGAGTACTTTATTTAAATTAGTAGAATTGGCATATATGATTGCTTCTCTAATGACTGTTATTTCAGCTGTGAATATGCTGGCTTCGGTGGGAAGTTTAAAAAGTTTCTTCACAGATCCGGAACTGTATGCACAACCTGTGCCATTTATTTTCTTGGATGCATCTGTATATATGAGGTTGTAGTTAAAAAAATCTGAGTTTATGGTCTCGTTGAATTTCGAAACAATGTTGTAATGGTGGTCGGAATTTTTGTTGAATTGAGTTAGTTGGGTGTGAACATTAGGAAAATATATCCAGTAAGGTGCTAGTGTATAATCCGTTGATGTCTTATTTCAAGATGTATGTTAGCATCCATGCATAAACGAGTATATGTATCTATTATTGATTCTGGTTCTTTAAGATAATTTAGTTGGGTTGGAAATTTGAATAATTTATATGTTGATTGTTGATGGTATCTGAATTTTTTCGCAACATATTTTAATATGTTTCTGTTTCTTCTAATTTGAAGAGGAGGTTCTCCTGATAAACATAAAATGCTATCTATAGGGCTAGTGCGAAACGCACCTATAGCTCGTTGAATTGCTTAGTTATGAATAGGATTGAAAATTTGTGTTATGTTGGGTTTTAATATTATATGTTGTTTTATTTTAGACAAGATGGACCAATGTCTTTAAATGGAGTTTCATTTGAAACTGCTTCCTCAGAAAAGATTGGTGTAATTGGTAGAACAGGAGCTGGAAAAAGTTCACTGATATCAGCTTTGTGTAAAATGTATAATATTTACAGTGGTGATATTTTAATAGATGCTGTAAATCTTTCCACAATTTCTTCACAACAAATAAGGTATTTATAATTATAGATGTTTAATTTAATTTGTATACATTATAATTGTTTAAAATAAAGTTATTAAACTAAAAAAAAAAAATTCTAGAAATCGTATATGTGTTATACCTCAAGATCCATTCTTATTTGAGGGTACTCTACGTGAAAACATTGATCCATTGAAGGAGTATATGGATTCAAATATATGGTCAGCTTTACAACGCTGCCATTTAGTACCAACTATTAAACGATTAGGTGGACTAGGGTGTCATTTAGGAAATAATGTAAACATGTCTGTTGGCGAAAAACAGTTATTGTGTATAGCGAGGGCCATATTAAAAAATGCAAAAGTAATATGTGTCGATGAAGCCACAGCTAATGTAGATGAAATAACTGATCGTAAAATACAAGAAACAATAAGAACAGCGTTCAAACATAGCACAGTTATTACAATAGCTCATAGAATTAATACTGTTATGGAAAGTGATCGGTAAGATTGTAGTTTATAGTGCAATAAACAATTTATATTAGATATATTTATCACCATACTTATATATGTATATATATATATATATATATTTTACAGAATATTAGTAATGGACAATGGAAAAGTGATCGAATTTGAATCTCCAAATGTTTTGTTGGAAGATAGAAATTCTTATTTTTACAATTTGGTTCAACAAGAATTTAAATGATAACTCTTAAATGATCTCGTTTATAATATCTTTGTGTATATTTTTATTGGTATTTTTGACAATCATTATTTTATGAAATTAAATACATAACACCTATCATTTTATATTAGTTATAATATATATTTAGTACTACTTGTTCAACACGGCAAAAAATTGAGAGTTTTACAATAATATTTATATATTTATAGTCTATTGACAACTAAATGACTGTAAAACTAAATTAAACTATTTTTGTTATTGTGAATTAATAAAATGTAACATTGTAAAATGTTACCTACTATGTTATTATTAGGAATTTTTCTTTAAAAGTCATTACTAGTTTATATACAAAAAAAATTATATTTATAAATTGATAAATGTATCTTGTTGTAACACTAATTTTGTTGCACTTGCTAGATTTTATGAATTAAAAATTATTATTATTATACATTATGCAATCTGTTAAAATAATTGATATAATAATAAATAATACAGGAGTAAGCGAATAACTCTGTAACAGAATGAAATTGCCTCCCAGTGAAGGAATTACTATTTTATTAGAATAATAACATTGTGAAGACTCATTAGACAAGTTCAAGACTTAAAAAAAGTGGGAATGTCGATTTTAAGCGTTCCTCCTTCGTCCCTTTGGTCCTCGGAAAAATTAGTGGTTTATTATAATTAAAATTTGATTGCAATAATATTGCATTAGAAAATATGATTCTGAGCGAAACTCAATATATTACAATACACTATACTAATAATTCATTCCAAAATTTTACCTCGTATACTACCTATGTTAATATTCAAAAAAATATCCCTACAATCAAAACTCAATTAGTTATCACGAAATAAAAAAATTTTAAATAACAGAAACCGTAATTTTGCCTATTTTCCGCCATTTTTAAGTAGTTTTTCCCCTCCCAAGGAAAAACTTTTGAGAAATTCAAAAAATGAGCTAAATAAAGTACCAACTAGACATGATTTGCTACCGAAAGCATACCCTACTTATGGTAATCGGACCATTATTTCTACCCGAAAAAGTGTTTTCATACATCAAAAAAAAATATATATATAATATTTAATTCTATTAAAAATATTCAAATTTTAGAAGCTTGTAAAAAAAAATTGTCGGTCACGATTTTCAAAATATTTTGTAAAAAGTTTAAGTTGTATATGATTAGACTCTGATAAAATTTACAAACCGGTAAACTGAAAATTGAAGGAAATATTAAACATTTTTGGAAAAAAAAATTCAAAACTCTATACCTAGTCAGAAAATCAATCAATCGTTTCGAAATTTTTTTCTCCAATAAAGAACACTTATGTGAATATTAAAAATAAAATTTAAAATTCCTACAATCAAAACCCAATTAGATATCACGGAATAAAAAATTAAAAATAATAGAATCCGTAATTTTGCTGATTTTCGGTTGTTTAGCTTTAAAACCTTATGAAAAAAATTGTCAGTCACGATTTAAAAAATATTTTGTAAAAAGATTAAGTTGTATATGATTAGACTCTGGTAAAATTTTCAAATCAAAAAACCAAATATTACAGGAAATATTAAACATTTTTGGAAAAAAGTTATAAAATCAATACTTAGTCAGAAAATCAACCAATCGTTTCAAAAATATTTTCTATAATGTAGAAAACTTATGTTGATACTCAAAAAAAATTTCAAGTCCCTACAATCAAAATTCAATTAGTTATCACGAAATTAAAGAATTTAAAATAATGAAATCATTATTTTACCGATGTTCTGCAATTTTTTGGTAGTTTTTCCCCTCCCAAAAAAAAACTTGAGAAATTCGAAAATGAGCTAAATTAAGTACCAACTAGACACGATTTGCTACCGAAAGCATACCCTACTTGTGGTAATCGGACCATTATTTATACCCGAAAAAGTGTTTTCATACATAATAAAAAAAAATAAAAAAACATCTTTGTAAACCAATACATTCTTCGCTTTTCTCAGAATCTAAAAATTGCCTATTTATTTTACTTGACATAATATTTAGCCGTGCTATGAAAATTTTAGTCACTTTATAATGATTTCAAATATGAAATTGAAAAGCGCTTATTTTTGCTTCATTCAATTATTAGGTTAATGCTTTATACTAATGTTTACTTTTGTTTTTGCCATTATTATAATATATTTTCCATAAAATTATAGTATGAATAATTGTAACACAGTACACTGATGAAAATCCAGATTGATTTTTTATCCTCATTGTGTACCTATGTAATAAGTTTGCATAGAACTAAAACTAAAATAAATGTAAACATTATATTTGTGAAGTACCATAAATAAGAAGTTAGAGTTTTCAGAAACCAAATGTTTTTGTATTTTTTAGAGTTTTTATATTTTCCCTAATTTTAGATTCTAAGCTAAGCGAATAATGTATTGGTTTTATAATGATGTGTGCTTTTTTTATGTATACAATCACTTTTGTGCAGAAATAATGGTTCAAATTTACCAAATCTGACCCTGCCCTGTATATCAATCTTTTGTTATCTTACCAATACACCGAGATAAAAACATGAAGACCCCAAGGATAAATAGTATGCATACCTAGCTGCATACGACCCCGACAGAAATTATGGCAACGCAATCTGAGTCAAACCTACGGTTGTAGATAGAAAAAAGTTTTTCCTTAGAAGAAGAAAAATTACCAAAAAATGACGAAAAATTGGCAAAATTCACGGAAATTATAATTTTGACCAAATTGATTTTTTCTTAAAAACTTAAAAATTTAAGTTTTTTAAAATGATGGATTTAATTTAATGTCATCAATTTGTCAACAATACCTATCTTAAAATACATCCACTTTGTTGCAATGTTAAAAAATAAATATAAGTTAGCAAACGCCGTGTGTTTACTAAACTGATATTATTTAATAACTAGATTTTTAATCCTAAAAATTATTATCAATATTATTTAAATTGTTTTATATATTACCCATGTCCTATTATGTAAAACCCAGTGTTAAAATGGCAAATAAGGCCTACAGTACAATTTGATTTTATGAGCCCATCAAATATAACTCTCTTGCTTTGCTCGTTGAATACACCAACTTTTCCTCTTTATTATTAATTTTAATGTATCTTCAAAAAATACAAATATATTTGTATAATATATAATATTATCTTTGAAATTATATTTTCAATCTAAAAATATCAGTTTGAAAAGTACCAACACAGTTAAGGCCTATCATGTGGATGTGATCACACGTTTTATTTAGGTAAGGCCAGTGCGACCCTGGTAAAAACCTATTATAATTATTAATTAATAATAATTTATTGATGTTATTAAATTAATCATTCATATTGTGTTATTGTGTTAACATTTTATATGTTATCTGCATTCACAAATTCACAATACTCATATAAATCATAATCGTATTCCTATTCTATTTAACATAAATTAAAATGAAGAGCTCACAAATAAGAATAATCATAGTTTCTTAAAATCAAATGAATACCTAATTTAATCTTGATTTAGAAATATGGAGGCATAAGACTAGATACAAAATGCGCCTGTCTCTTGAGGTATTATAAAAATTTTAATATTCAATATTTTAATTTTTTTAACATAGGTAAGCTGCATTAAAATCATGCACAAATATTGTATGGGATTTTGTTCATTTTTCAAACAAAATACTTTATGATCATAGTTGTAAATTATTATTGTTAAATATTATTTATTACTAATCTAATTGTTCTTACTAAATGTTAAAGATATCGACAGAGTACCGTACTCACAGGGTAAACTTAATAGTCAAGTTTCTAAACTTTGTCATTGTTTGTTGAACTAACATCTCTGTTATTGAATTAATTAATAGAAAAATTAGTTATTGAAATTGTTTTAGTGTGAAACGCACTATCTCTTCCACTAAAAATCCCTGAATCGAACAACCGAATTTTCTCTATTTTTATTTGGGTTATGTTTAAAGAGTGGTGTAGATATAAAATTCTTTAAGTGAAACGGAATGAAAAGTAACATTAGCATACACATTATTTAATTATTTGAGTATTATTGATTGGCTAATGTAATTTAATTATTAATATATAATAAGTATTAAATTATAAGTAATAATTAGCTTTTTAGATTTTGAGCGGAGCGAGTTGTTTATACAACCATTTTGTATTGTTGCTACAAAGATGTTTTTTTTTTTATGTATGAAAACACTTTTTCGGATAAAAATAATTGTCCAATTTTCACAAGTGGGTTATGCTTTCGGTAGCAAATCGTATCATCTTGGTACTTTATTAAGCTCATTTTTCAAATTTCTCCAAAGTTTTTCCCTAGAAGAAGAAAAACTACCAAAAAATTGGCAAAATTACGATTTTTGTCATTTTTTATTTCGTGATAACTAATTGAATTTTCATCGTTGGGACTTGAAAATTTGTTTGAGTACTAATATAGATAATATTTACGTTTAGTAAAATTTTGAAAAGGATTAGTTTTTTTTTTTGACTACATATAAAGTTTTGAATTTTTTCCGAAAATAATTAATATTACCTGCAATTTTCGATTTAACGGTATGAATTTTTTATAGAAGCATACTTTATACTATTTAATCTATTCACGAAATATTTTGAAAATTGTGACTGACAATTTTTATCATGAAATGATAACTCCTTGAATATTCTTTTATTAATTACGGAGAAATTAGTGGTTTATTATAATTATTAAAATTTGAATGCAATGATATTGCATTAGAAAATACGATTTTGAGTGAATCTCAATATATTGCAATATATTATACTGATAATTCATTCCAAAATTTACCACGAATGTAAATTACATATATAATTACATGTAAATATGCAAAACAATATTCAAGGAGTTATCATTTCATGATAAAAATTGTCAGTCACAATTTTCAAAATATTTCGTGAATAGATTAAATAGTATAAAGTATGCTTCTATAAAAAATTCATACCGTTAAATCGAAAATTGCAGGTAATATTAATTATTTTTGGAAAAAATTCAAAACTTTATATGTAGTCAAAAAAAAAACTAATCCTTTTCAAAATTTTACTAAACGTAAATATTATCTATATTAGTACTCAAACAAATTTTCAAGTCCCAACGATGAAAATTCAATTAGTTATCATGAAATAAAAAAAATTGAATGAATGAAACCGTTATTTTCCGCCATTATTTGGTTGTTTTTATTCTCCCAAGGAAAAACTTTGGAGAAATTTGAAAAATGAGCTTCATAAAGTACCAAGAGGATACGATTTGCTACCGAAAGCATAACCCACTTATGAAAATTGGACAATTATTTTTATCCGAAAAAGTGTTTTCATACATAAAAAAAAAAAACATCTTTGTAGCAACAATACAATTGTTGTATAAACAACTCGCTCCGCTCAAAATCTAAAAAGCTAATTATTACTTATAATTTAATACTTATTATATATTAATAACAATAAAACGGAGGGATTTGAAATTTATTTTGCATATTTACATGTAATTACATATGTAATTTACATTCGTGGTAAATTTTGGAATGGATTATCAGTATAATATATTGCAATATATTGAGATTCGCTCAAAATCGTATTTTCTAATGCAATATCATTGCATTCAAATTTTAATAATTATAATAAACCACTAATTTCTCCGTGGACCGAAGGGACGAAGGAGGAATGTTCACAATAGGCCTTCCCACTTTTTTTTTTTTATGTATGAAAAAATTTTTTCGGGTAGAAATAATTGTCCGCAAGTAATACCACAAGGGTATGCTTTCGGTAGCAAAACTTGTCATCTTGGTACTTTATTAAGCTCATTTTTCGAATTTCTTAAAAGTTTCTCCCTAAGAGAAGAAAAGCTATCAAAAAATCGGCAAAATTACGATTTGAAAATTTTTTTGAGTACTAAAAATGGTAATATACAAGTGTGGTAAAATTTTGGAACAGATTAGTTGATTATTTGGCAAAATATAGACCTATGAACTTTTTTTCAAAAAAAATTAATATTACCTACAATTTTGGGTTTATCGATTTGAAAATTTTACAGAAGCCTAATAATATACTACTTATTTTTTTTACTGAATATTTTGAAAATTGTGACTGACAATTTTTTTTATAGGCTTTCTATTATTTTTTTTTTCTGATATATGAAAACATTTTTTCGGATAGAAATAATGGTTCGATTACCACAAATAGGGTACCCTTTCCGTACCAAATTTCATCTAGTTGTTACTTTATTAGGCTCATTTTTTGAATTTCCCAAAAGTTTTTCCTTGGGAGGGAAATATAATATAATCGTATAGAAACAATTAAATACTAAATGCAAAAAAAATGTGTAACAAATTATGAAAATATATTTGATTTTGTGCATAAATAAGTAAATATTTATAGATGTATGAACTGAATAAACGCATAATAAAATTTCAAGTGTAGGTACTATCTATAGGTACCTAAGTTTCATCACAGACGTGAATTAGATTAGTCTGCATAACAATTATGGTTTATTTAAATTTTAAAATTGTGAAACGTAAATATATATATATATAATATTAAATAAATAATATAATTTATAATACAAATAAGAAAGTAAATAACTAATACCGAAATCACTATAAAAACTGCCGACTTAAAATTTCAATTTAATTTGATTTTTACAAATTAACTTTTCAATCGAAAATTTAAATAAATAATACGTAGGTAATATAATAATGTACATTATAAATTATATAACATAGATTATCGGTTGTAATATTTAATAGCAATATTGTCATACACACAACCATAGATATTCTAGAGTCGTTTCTTTCTATATAATAACCGCATTTTACTTGGTGATGGAGCTTTTGATATATTAAAATACAATTTTACCTTATATCGTGGTACTTAAAAAAAAATTGCATGAATCGCTTTATTATCGAGAAATCCTAATTCATATTACTGGATTAACACCTTTTAGCTACAGTGACGTGCGCTTAGTGACGTCCCCAAAATAGAATAAGATAAAATTAGAAATTTAAAATTTAAAAATATACACTGTTTATAAAATATTTAAATATTTAATAAAAAATTAAGTGAGAGGAGCAAAATATTATTATTTTAATACCTAATAAAGACTCTAATAATTCTGAAAAAATTTTGTGATGGGAGTATTACGTAAAGACGTATTTATGATTTGGGTGAAAAGAAAAATGTTCTTCAATTTTAATATATTCTATACTATAAATATATATATATTTTTGGGGGTTTCGGCCCTTAAGACCATGTCGCTAAATACAAATCTTGCCATCTGTCCCTGTCCTCTGCAGCTTCTCTCCATCTGATTCCTGGTGCTATTGTTTTTATATCCTTTTTTACACAATATTTCCATCTCAACCTGGGTCTCCCTAAAGGTCTTTTCCCTATAGGATCTTCCTCTATATTACCTGCTTAATTAGAGATCCTTGCTTACGCCAGGCATGACCCTTCCACATGAGTCTTCTTTTTATGATCTCCTTAACTATATCAGGTCTTTGAAACTGCATTTGGAGTTCATGATTTTGCAATTTTCTCCATTCATTTGTTTGGCCATCAAAGACCAATCCATATATTTTTCTTAAAACTTTCTTCTCAAATACCCCTAGTCTCTGTTCTTCGGCTTTTCTCAGTGCCCACGTCTCAGTACCATACAGGACAATAGGTCGTAATAATGGCAAATACATTCTTATTTTTAAATTTTTAGAGAAGGTCTTAGATTTTAGTACTTTTTCTAATCCTATTATATCTAATACTATTATATATATTCTATCTTAATTATCAATTAATTTAATCTAATTTATATAGAATCTCGTATAGAGAAATACAGATTTTGTATTGTGAGATCTGTTGTAAACCCCTGCACGCGCCACGCATTAGTGCTGACTCAGCACTAACTGAGCGACGCTTGGCCGTGGCCGTGCGATCGTTTACGACACACCAGTCTGGAATTTAACATTAAATAATAAAGACGTATTTCATAATATTAAATAAAGTGTTAATTTTTATTTACATCCATCAATTCTTATACTTAAACGCGAGTGGTTGAGAAACTACTAGTTGGTTTAAACCCAGTACGAGTTGATAAACCAATTAAAGAACTCGTAACCACCGGTTATACCCGAGAGTTACAACAGATCTATAAATAATTTATATTATTATATTTATTTATGGAATTAATTAATTAAATATACCTAATAGTATTTGTATAATGAATAAGCTATTACACAGTGGCGTCATTTCAGTTTTTACTAGACTAGGACAGACCCATAAATTTGCCGACTATTTTTAAGAACAGGAGAGGCAAGGGTCATTTTTTTTTTTGGTGGGTATTTCATTTTATTGTAAGCGGTAATCAATT
The DNA here is from genome assembly GCA_013282895.1 of Eriosoma lanigerum. NCBI lineage: Eukaryota > Metazoa > Arthropoda > Insecta > Hemiptera > Aphididae > Eriosoma > Eriosoma lanigerum. The sequence continues at coordinate 37,591,173 of CM023357.1, read as the reverse complement.
AAGGGGTTGTTGTTTTTGAAATCTGCCGACTAGGCTAATTGTAGACTACGGCAAATGTATGAGTTGCCCCCCTCAAATGACGCCACTGCCCACTGTTATTACATTAATAAATCTGATACAGACAATGAATGAACAAAAATATAATGTGTGCTTGATGACTGTATCGTCTGTGTCAATATTATTAATTTATGCAAAATAAAAAAATAATTATAATAAAACTAAATAAAGCTTTTGAAATTTTTAAAAATTTTATTTTGTTTTCACCTAAATCATAAAAATGTTTTTACGTATAACCCCCCTCGCAAACGTAATTTGCCGTTATTTAACCGGGATTTGTGCAAGTATTATTATTCTCTTTGACAACTATTGATAACCGACGATGTATTTTTTCTTGTTTACATTTACCTACGTCCACTCATGAGTTAACTGATAACACGTGAGTTAATCCAAGTATAACATGCGGATATTTTATTATTTTTTACTTTCTGTTTTTTGGATAAATATTGCTAAGAGACGTGTTGAGTTGGAAATAAGACGTATGATGAAATTTGATTAAAACGTTATTTTTTACTCAAATTATACGCGATCAGTATATTTTTATACACGTGATTGAATTGTAATTTTGTTTTTATTGTGTAGCCACGTCCACTTGCCTCAGGAAAACTGGGCGATTTCAATTATTTTTGCTAATTAAATATCGAAAACATGTGAGTTTTTTATTTACGTACATTTTTATAATAAAACTTTAAAGTCAGGATTTTGAATAAAATTAACGAAATTAAAAATGTTAACAGATTTTTATTGTATTATTACGCGTAAAAATTTTAATTTTAAATATCCTAAGCTGAAAATTTGATTATAAGTTTCATGACATTGGTTCATATGCATATAAAATATACTGAAAGTCTAAGAACAATTTTTAATTTTCGGTTTCATAGTTTAAATTTTGATTTGTATGCATATATAGGTATACATTTTATTTTATAGCTAAATATGTATCCATATTTTATTTTATTTTGTTACATATTATTTATATTTAAATTGAGTAGGAATTGTAATTTTTTATCTTATAATCTAAAATTATTGTGTATAATTTTATTTTATTTCAGAGTTATCAAGAATAAATTATGAATGTAGAAACACCTATAGAGACGGTAGTTCAACTGCTTGCTAATGCAGTTGATCTAACCATGAATCCGTCTATGCCACAAGAAAAACGTCATGAAGCCTATCGCCTGTGTGATAATTTTAAAAATGAATTTCCACTTTGTATTCAGTGCCAGTGTGCGCTATATTTTACTAGTGACAATGCACCATACACGGATATTGTTAGACATTTTGGCCTTCAACTTATGGAACATTGTATTAAATTTCGATGGTACCAAATGGTCCAGGAAGATAAATTGCTTATTAAAAATACCATTATGAGTCTTGTAAATTCTGCATCACCAGCACTACAAATCAATTATTTAAAAGACGCCCTTGCCAGAGTTGTTGTAGAAATGATCAAAAGAGAATGGCCTCAACATTGGCCTGGAATGTTAAATGAATTAGAATATGCTACAACATTAGGCTACTGTCAGACAGAAATTGTTTTGCTAATATTTTTGAGATTATTTGAAGATGTCATCTTATTGCAAACCATTGATAATGCAGCTAGACGACGAGACATAAGTAAAGAACTTCAACTAAGTATGTCTAAAATTTTTCCATTTTTCATTAATGTAATCGAAACCCATTGTAGACAGTATTTAGAATTCTTAAGTAGAAATGAACAAAATGCTTCTGCTTCTCTTATACGAGTAATACAACTTGCATTGGCCAATGTTGGAGAATTATTCGAGTTCATTCAACTTTCACATGTAAATTATAAGGATTGCTATATAATAACTGTATTGTGCTCATTATTAAATGATTTTAATTTTAGACAATCAGCTGTTGATTGTTTGTCTATATTACTTGCTAGAAAATGTAAAAATGATGAAAGAGAATGTGTTTTACGATTATTTGATCAACCATTACAACAACTAACAATGGTAGTACTTAAGGCAATTGAACAAGAAGCAAATGATGAAAATAACATATTTTTAAAAACACTATCTAAAGTTGTGTCAATGTTAAGTTTTGTGTTATGTGGTTTTTGGAAAGACAATAAACTACACAATTACAAAATTGATGAATCTGAAAAAATTCTTTTGCATTATGTTGAATTATTACAAGTTTGTTTAGGTCATGATTCATTAAATGTAATAACAAATATAAATCAAGCATGGTGTACATTATTTAAGCATACTGAAATTGGCAAGAATATTTTATTTCAACAAAATTACATTCCAAAATGGTTTTTGTTATCATCAAAGAAATTAATTAAGATAGATTACAAAAACTTAGATTCATTTAACTTACTTGATTTTACAGACGAGGAAAGCTATAATACAGTATTTTATCATACTCGAGCAGAGATTCTAGAAACAATTAGATGTGTTTCTGCTGTTGAAAATACTATTGTGTTTTCTGTTACAGAAAATTTGTTTAAATCTTGTATGGAGAAAACATCAACAAGAATGAAAGTAATTCCAATTTGTAAATCAGATTCTGCAGAATTTCTTGAATGGGAAGTTATTGTGTTAGTATTAGATGGGGTTGTAAATAAACTATCTTTGACTCCAGATTCCGAAATCGTTCGTAGAGGTTTAAAACTTATTGAATTATGTTTACAATTTGATACAAGAGATCCATTAATATTATCATTTCTTCTGTCATCTATATCTGCTTTGTTCACATTTTTAACTGCAACATCTTGGCCTTCAGAATATCTTCATGCTATACTAAATAAAATGTATGAGTATCTAATACTCGAATGCCATCCAACTGATCAATTGTATGTTCCAATAAAAGATTTAAGATTTCATTCAGCTTCTTTATTTATTAAACTTAGTATAAAATTCCCAAATCTTTTACTACCAGTTTTTGATAAGCTGTGTTCTTTAAACGATCAACTTTTATTGAAAAATAGTAAAACTGGTGATCATCTAAATGTATGTTTACGTTTGCAAGAAGCACTTTTAGTGCTAAATAATTATGTACCGGACTTTGAAAAACAAGCTCAATTAATTACACATATTTTAGATCCTTGTCAATTAATGTGGCAAAAAGTACAAAATATTGTATCTGGAGGTCCAGAACAATTATTAGCATACTTGGGCCTTGATAGGTCTCCAATTGATTTAGAATCAGATCCATGTCTGGAGAACCGAAATCATTTGTCTCATTGTGTAAGTGTGTTAGCTATTATAATGACTAGAAGCAATACAAAATCAAGCTTATCAAAGACCCCATTCATTTCACCAGTTACTGAACCTGTTTTATTACTTCTTCCCAATGTGTTTTTATTAATAAAAAATTTAAATTCTTTATGTTCTGATAATTTTAAGAAACTGATGCATCCTAATTACAGTGCAATTTTACAAATATTTCCTCAGGAACGTGACGCTTTGCTGGGAAAAAATACTGTATCTGAAAAAAATGATCCGTTCCAAATATTTAGACAAAAACCTAAACCAGATCCAATACATAAAATTAAATTTGCAATTTTAACAATTTATGAAAGTTGTTTACTTATTTTGGGTAAATCTTGTCAATTACTCGGTGACAGATTTTATGCACTTCAAAATTTTGCACCAAGTTTTATAGCAACTATAATGAGTGATGCAGAATCTTTACCACACGTACGAATCAGAATTATTATGAGAAATTTTATAAAACCTTTTCTTATTAATTGTTCAAGTAAATATTATGATACAGTTCTTATTCCTATTCTAAATTCTTTCCTATCCCACATGTTAATACGTCTAAATGTTACATGGCAAAATATACCAGATCGAGAAGAATATGATTCTAAAGAAGGAGACTCTGAAGAGTTATTAGAAGATATGATGGTTCGCTTATTAACTAGAGAATATTTAGATTTTATAAGATTATGTTTAACTACATCCAATGATTTAAAAACAAGTCCACACGGAAGTGTAGAAGAAATTCCTATTTACCAAACTAACAGTGATTTATCTGAATTAGGCACAAAGTTATTAAGAAATGAACAATCAAGACGTTTGATTGTGGAAAGTATTTTAAATGGTTTGTCTTGGAATTCAACTATAAGTCAATTTTGGAAAACCTGTCAAATTTTTCAATGGGATAATCGGCCCGTTTTATCTCCATGGAGTGATAGTCAATCTAGTTTTAAAGCAACATTTTTAATTCAATTGATTATAAAATATTTAGCAATGGAGGATGAAAGAATTGCTATGACAATTGCACCAGACTTGTTAATAGCTGTTTTAGAAAGTCTTCATTGGTTTGGTCACCATGATTCTAACATAGGTCCACTTTTAGCCACGTGCCTTAATATATATGAAACATTTCGTAATAAAAATGATCAATTATTAAGTGTATTTAAAAAATTACCGGAAATAAATTTGGAAACATTAGAACGGTTTGATAAATGGATAATAAGTACAGACTTATTGAACAATAAAGTGAACAAGGGCAAACGAGAAATGTTAAAAAAGGTATTGGCTGGTTGTATTGGAAAAGATGTAAGTCAAACTCATAAACAAAAAGCAGAGCTTAGAGACTTACCCAAGATTCATATTCCTCCAAAGATTTGCACATCAGATTTATTAGAAAACGGCGATGACTTGAATATAAATAAATTACAAAATTGATTTGTACGCTTTTTAAAATACATTTTTTTTTTTCATCTTTGTTGTTATTGTTTTATTTATGTATTTATTTTCATAACATTATTGAAATACCTACCATTGGATATCTATATAAACTATAAATGTGTTTTATAGTATTTTATCGATAAGTCTAGTATAATATCTGTGAATTTAATAAATAATCATTGCATTTTTACATTAAAAAGGCATATTTATTAATTTTAACTTGTTTTTAATCATTTGTACTTTACCTGTATCCTCAAACCAAACATTTTAAAATTATTAAAATACTAGATTTTGTCAAGCCAACTATTTTAACTAGTTTCTACATTTTGATGTTGCCAATTCAGTGATGCTGTTTGGTCGATCATCAATTTAAACAATACTGTTTCAGCGTTAACAGTGGAAACACTTAAATTGCTTATCGTTTTAAGATTATTAAGGTTTTTAATGTTGATATTAATATTAAGGTTTTCATCAATTTTTTTAAAGGGAAAATATATTCAAAATTAACAATTTGTCACAGATCATAAAATCTAAAATATTATTCTTAAAATTATTAGCAAGTAAATATGACAAAAATGATATTTCAATATTCCTAAAAGGCATATCAAAAAATAAAGCTCTTGAATAATTTGATTATTATTTGCATAATTTTTTTTTTTATCTAATATTAATTTAAATTAATTATATTATACAATAAATAATTAACTTTAAATCATTAATAAATACATTATAAAATATAAATATAGTTTATACAATTAATATTTTTTTGTCATCGAAACAGCATCACCTAATAATCTACTGCAGAATTGGCATTGTCCAAAAGTCCCATTCCCATTATAATAAAATATATATAGAAAAACTGCATTTAACAAATAATATACAGGATGTTCCAGTAACTACGTAACAGAGTTGTACAAGGTGAAAATACAATATTTTGGTGGTTTTAAGTTTAGGAACTATAATGTAGCTTACTGAAGTTATATTTTAATATAATAATAGAAATTTCAACCAACGCAATTTACGCATGTGTAGTGCAAATTTTCAAAAATAGTAACACCTATTTTTTTTGTATTATTCTAAACATTTTTAATTAGGTTTTTTAATTCTATGTCCAAAATTTGCTGGATTATAGGGTCATAAAGTTTGAAATAAAATGACTAAAATTATTTTTTGATTAATGGAAAATTCTGATATTTTGATAGTTTTATACACGGTAACCTAACCTTAATGTAGTCAATTAAAGATTTGTTTTAGTATAATAATACAATTATCTGCCCACCCAATTTATGGCTATAAAACTCAAAATATTATTGGAATCTTCCGTTAATCAAACGAAGAAAAATCATTTTAGTCATTTCTATATAAAATTTTATTTAAATCAAATTATTTGTTATATGCAAGGCTGTAGTAGAGGGTATATGTCATATACCTTCTAAAAAAAATGTGTATAATATACATTTGTATACGATATACCTATACAAATAAATAAAAAATGTTTCAATTATCAAATTTATAATATACTATTTAGTATAATATAGTATATCCTCTGTATATTTACAATTACACCACTTATTATATTATGTTATTTATTTTATGCTGAACAGAAACAGAAAATAGTTAATTTATCTAAAACTCATCTTTATAAATTTAGAACATTAAATATATTTATTAATAAAAATAAGTATATAAAATTAAATTTATAATATATGCAAGCAAATAGTTTGCAACCCCCCCCCCCTTGATACTAGCAAAATTATTATCATGGAAATTTAAAAATCATATTTCATAGACAGAAAATTAAGTTATTACAAAAAAACAAATCATGATTAAGTATATTTAAATATATTGTATTGTTTGTTATTTACCATTAAAATTTAAGCAATTAGCTGATATACCCTAGGCAATATAATAATTTATATCAATGATAAACAAGTGTACTTAAACATTTGTCATTATATTTTGAGGTACAGAACATCACTTTTTTAAAATATATATAATTTATTGTATATTACAGTAAATATATTAACCAATTAAAAAGTTGTTACAATAAATTCATCAACTATTGAAGTGGTTTAGTTAAGATGATAACAGCACTTGGAACCAAACCTATAAAAAAGAAAAATGTTAATTTTTTTAATAAATATTTTATTAGTTAATATATGTTAGTATTGTTTTGAAATCATGGCAAAAATATTTAGTCACTACGAATTTCTTTTGTTTTTGGATCAAACATTATTTAATTAAATTACTTAATATATATTTGTTTTAATATAAAGTAAAGTTACTGTTTGTTTAATTATCCTATTTTTAATGATAAAATAATAATAATTATCAGGTTTGGAACTTTAAGCAAATATTTATGCACCAAAATATCCACGTAAATATTTAAAGCTTATATTTAACTTTATATTAAATTTTTTAAACAATATTTGTTTATTTTTAAAATGTGTAAAATATACCATTAAATAACAAAACATCTTAAAATATGCACAAATAACTTTTAAATCTAGTTACCACAATATATATTTATATTGAATCAGATTTATGTACAAATATATTCATGTTACCTAATTGCTCAAGTGGCTTTTCATAGTCATCGTTTGTAAATACTTTTCTTGGAAAACTTGTCATTAGAGAGAAAGGAGAATCACCATCAGAACGATTAAGTTCAATATATACTCTTACAGAAGCCAACATTTCTTTGACATTAAATGTTTGGATAATTGATTGACCATTTGTAAGACGAATCTAAACAAAATATTTAAAACAATATATGTTAATAACTTTTTTTTTTAATTTAACAATAATAACATGAATATATTATTATTTAAATATATAATATAAATATTACATACAATATATTACATTGTCTTGCAGAATTAAGTTTTATAAAAGTGATTATATAATTAATTGATTTAAATTTGAATAAAAGTTGTAACTAAAAAAATAAATATATGAATATATATAATAAAGCCATAAGTCTAAAAAACTAAATTAAAAATATTAATAAAGTTTGTTACTTTATGTAACAATTTTATTACTCAATAATTAGCCAATAAAAACATTAAAAACCAAGGAGTGATAAATATTATGTAAAATCACAATACTAAAATAAATAAATTATAAATACTTGTAATTTAGTTTCTGTATAATCTTTTAATTGTTTTTGTGGACTAACAACTACTGGTGAAACTTGTTTTGACTGTTCTTCTTTAAGTCCTTGACCATACGATATTTTCCTAGCTAATTTATCTGCTTCTATTTGAGCCTTCACTCGATCACGTGCTATTTTTTCTTCTTGTTTTTCACGTTTTCTCTCATCCATAATTTTTTTAATATCTTCATCTTCAAGTCTTTAAATTAAAACTATTATTTATCAACAAGTTTTTATCAATAAAAAATAATTTAACAAAACAGTTATACCGTTTTTTAGCTGCAGCCATCTCTTTTCCAGAGCGAATTCGAATTTTTTCTCTTTCCAACGCATCTTCTTTTTCTCTAGCCTCTCGTTCCCTACGCTTTTCTTTTAAACGTTCTTCCAATTTTTTCATTTGTTCCTTTTTTTCATCCTCGGTCAATGGTTTTTTTTCTTCAGTTGATTCTGAAAAGTTGCTATGACCTGATTTCATAGCATGATATTCTAATGCAGTAGTATCAGTAAATAGCTTGCTACAGCTAGAAATATTATTTAAAATATTTTAATCAATTAAAAATAAAACTATTGTCAATTTAAATGATAAAATAACAATTTGGCAATATAAATTTGATTATTGAATTGAATTTATCTTAGAGTACACATAATTAAGTGAAATGAACTTAAATTTTGGTAATAATTATAAATTTATTCCATTATTAGAATATTTAAAAACATTAAATTATTATAAAATGTATAAATAGTTGTAGGTATATTCTATTATTAATACATTTATTTATTAGTATTTCATAAATTTTTTATGAAGCATTTCTGCAAGAAATTTACTTTTTTATTAGTAATTAATCAACAATTATAGGCCATATAACCATTATTGTACAATAAATTGTTTTAATTAGTTCTCAAAATTATTTTCATTTTACTTACTCTTCACATTTATATGATTTAGCTACAATAGAAGATGATAAGGTGTTTGTTTCAGAAATAGTATTTGAAGCAGAACCTCCTTGAGAAGTTGATGGTTCCATTTCATCAGTATGTGCCAATAACCTAATCAAATAAAAAAACTTTTGCATAATGTATATAAAATACAATTTTTTAGATATAAATTAGTTAAGAAACAAGAATATGAAATAAAACTATATTATAAATTGTTAACATAGGTAAATGTAATCAAATTAATGTAAATTAAGAATATAAAAAATTACAATATTTACAACATAATAAAATTTTATAAAATATTTCAGTTCAGTTAACAATTAATATTTCCAATATTTTACCATTCCATAGCAGGTTCAACACCTTGATTTCCAGTCATTGAAACACTTTTTTCCCTATAAAATTAAAACAAACAATCTGTGAAAACATATAACAATACAACTTTTAAAAAAAATATGTATCTTACGCTTTTTCTTTCTGGAAACCCATATCAATGAGAATTTGTATAGTTTCCTGAGACATAATGAAACAGTACTGGGATAATAATTAAATATAGAATTATTAATTTCAATTAGAATGAGAAATGACAATTGTAATTTGAAAAATTGTTTATCTTTTAACAAACATTATGAAATATAAACCATAAAAGATAAAATCATGTCAATATGTTGGAATATCAATAGTTATTTTCTATCAATAGTTGTACATTATCCGTATTGATAAAGCCGATGATTCAATACTGTTCATATAAAAAAATTTAGTTCAACTTTAATTTTCGATTGTAAAGCAGGTGCTGTTGTACAAAACTACAAACTATATGAAAATATAGTCTTTTACTTTTTTCAGAATCATACAATCATACCACCATTGTTAAATTTAAATTATGAAGGTAAGTAAAGGTAAGTCGTAATTGACATTACGATATTTTTCATTTGTATCACTCATGGAATAAAAACTAAATAATAGATGTATAATTGATATGAATATTTGACGTCACCCACCGACAATCTTATATGATTATCTAATATTTTATCATACAATTATTATGAAATTATGTTTAATATTTATTTTTATAATACAACAATTTTATATTTTCATCATTATTCTATTTTCAAAATTTGTCAATCATATTACATTTTTATATTTTAAATATAAAATATTAATTATCTGATAATTTCATATTTGTATACCTATCTAAAACATGTTTTGTATGTTAATTAATCATTGTAATTTGTAATTATTTGTAAGTATTAATTATATTGAATTTATCACTAAATATATTATAATTATACTATTGTAGTATTATAGTGAATTAATATTTTATTGTACTTAAAAGTAATTTAAAATACTTTACTATAATCTGTTTACAACCTATTATTAATATACATTTGAAAAATGTATTTTTTTTTCGAACATATAGTAGGTACTTTTTATGATATTGTCATATTGAGCATACAATTAACGATTTTGAAATGTTTACATAAATGTTTTTTTTTTAGTAATTTTAAATATTAGTTTTTGACCTAAATAATTATTTTTAATTAAAAAATAATATTGTACTTCATAGTTAATATTTATAATTATATTTCTTCATCTTACCTCTAAATTATATGGAGTCAGTTATCCTAGTCAAACATCTCCATAGATCTCAATCTCCTATATCTCATCCGTTCACACCAGCTATCTATTAATCACTATTCCATCTATCCAACTCTTCTTTAATATTTTTTTCTCTTAACTTCTACATTTATTTGTATAACAATTCTCACTGTTTCTGAATTATCTATCCTTTTAACATACACAAACCATCTTGGCCTATTATCTCATTTCAATCACAAAATTTATGCAATTCTTGCACTTGCCCTTGTATATTAATTTCTTATTCTAGCCTCTAGTAGTCTAGTTACTCTACACAACCATCTTAGTATTCTCAAAATTTATAATTACTCTCATTTATACATTAAATAAAATATTAATATAATATATTTTATATATACCATTTTCAAATAACTATAAATTAAATAAAAACAATTATAATTTAAATTTATTTAAAAAATCAGAATAATCTAGTTTCTATCCATCATATTTTCTGAATTCATATATCTGCATTATTTTAATAACAAAGAAATTTGGTTATTGGTGATTCAATAATAAATAACTTCCATCAATTATTTTCTGTGTGCTTCTATTCAAACGAAAATAACTCAATTTTATTTGTGCGAATCTATTGAATTTTATATTTACTATTCTTAATTTTCATAATATATTAAAGTCTACTGTCTTTTTTAAATATTGAAAAGATCTTGGTTTGTTATTTGTTTAAAAAAAATTTTTATATCCAATTCTTTGATAATATTGAAAACAAAATTATTAATTCATATTCTAAACATTTATACAGTATCTATTTATACTAATTTATAATTATATTTTAAAGATTAGTTATTTGAACTATATGATTAAAAATAAAGCATAAATTTTATTTTTTACGTATTTGTTAAGGTTGTTTTTATTGCCAGGGTTTAATTCAGGATATATCACTTGATCAGGAGTTACCATCTTATAAGTATTTTTACAAGAAATACAATTATTTTTTGATATTATCCATTATTTATAACTACATATTTATTATTAACAATTTTACATTATTTTGTTTCTATTATTTGAAGATATCCAATTTTGTTATTCTCATGGCATTTGAAAATAAAAAACCTGGTAAGCCTAGACAAGTGAGGGGTACTGCTGCATACAAATATCGTAATTTATTTGTATTTGGTGTATTTGCTGTCAGTGGACTTTCTTGGTTCTTATTTGAGTAAGTTTTTTATTATTTGTACATAATATATTCTTATTTCTACTTACAATATTAGTTACATAATAAAAATAATATTTGGTCAGGTTTGATATTTGAATTCATTCTTTACCTATTTATTTTAAAATAAAACTCATATACTTATGTTTTTTTGACTAAATTGTAGTCTTTTCAATGAGATTATAATTATTATGCAATATTACTAGAAAATATATTTAGAATTTTTGAATTCCTTAGTTCTTATTATAATTTTTACTTTTTTCATTGTACCAATAAAAAATGTAAATATTTTTTCAAAAAATAAAACTTGATTCTTTTAGATATTAAAGTTGAATTTATAATTAATAAAAACAATAATGATAAAATTTAAGTATTAAAGCGCCAACTTGAATATTATATTTTAATCTAATATATATTTTATACAATCCTTTAATTTGTTCAATAACTTTGATGGACTTCCACTCTCTTCCCGGTAGTGTAGTGGAGGGTACCCATACATTTTTTTAGAACTATATCACTGGTCGTCCCTATCTATCACCGCTACTTTCAGTTTTTTATAATTGGTTTTTCCTATGTCTTCTTTGTTTTGTTTGATAAATGGTGTTCTTGGCCTATCTCTTCCTGTTTTTCCTTCTATTATTGTCGTTATCCATTCACTGTTTTTCATTATATGTCCAATATATTTTTTCCTTCTTTCTTTAATTGTTTTCTATTGATTTATTCTTAGGCCATGCTGTAACTACCTTTGTGTGTGCAAGAGCAAAGATAGTTACTTGCTTTGTAATAGACAGTAGTGGATTTTTTTTTTTATATATATATATTCATTTCGTGGGAGAAGGTAATACAAAGTAATTAAAATATATAAAATTATTTATTTTATATTTAATTAATTATATAATATATTATTAAAAAAAAGTACATTATATTACCAAGTGTTCATTAAAATCAATCAATTAAATAATTTTAAAATTAAATCTTAAGCTTAGATTTTTTTTTTGTGTCACACGGCCACAATAAAACTAATTTGAACAAATGGTCATAGATAAGTCATAAATATATAAGTAAAATAAAATAAATATATGTTTTGATATTGCTTTATATGAACCTTGTTGTTTCACACAAATTCAATAAAACTTAAAATATCGAAAGTGACAGTAAAAATACCACCTTTAATATCGTTTTTAGAATTTGTATTTTTTTCATTATTAAATGTGTACTGAATTCTTTGGGTAAAATAAAATAATATTAATTTAAATATAAATATATAAATTTATATTAATAATTTAGTAATAAATATTATATTTAGCTATACTTATAATATAAAATATAGCATCCTTAGCAATTATCCACTTTACCAATGCCTAGATACAGCGCTGTTTTTAGATACTCGAATGTCTCGATCATTTTCCTTTCTGATATGTGTATCGTCTATGATTTTGCCCATTAGAGGGCTATACTTCCTTATATAACTTTATTAGAGTTTTTCTGGATTTCAAATAAATATTGTTTGCTGTAAAAAGGTGTTTCTTCTTATAAAATATATATAATAAGTTATAAAGTGCAACGTTATTAGCAAATAACTTAACTTATATTAGTAAGCAATGTGTTAATTAATTAATTTTTATAGATTATTACCATCCACCAGAAAAGTAAAAGAAAAAATTAATGCTGGATATTATAATCGAACACCAGAAGAAGAATATAGATTAGCAATGATAAAACGTAATTTGAACCCCGATACTAAAGATTTATCATCTAGAAAAGCTGAACTGGATTCAAAAGACCCTAATGAAATGATAAAAATATAATTTTGCATATATTATCAATTTAGTTGTATATGTTATAAAGTAGTTATACATTCTTAGTCTTTTGCATATTAATACTCAACTTTTAAAATGAACTTATTTTCACAATCTAAATTGACATTAAAATTAAAAAAAACAAACAGTTCATTATCCAATACTCATACAAAGTAAATAATATAATTTATTAATACTAATTAAAAATTTTAATTTTTTAATTTGCTTAATTTTTTCAGTGTTTATCAAAAATCTACAACTAGTGACGTTTTAAAATCCGAAAACTTATCCAATAATAGTACAACATCTGAAAATGATAGTTTTGTAGAAATATTGCATACTTCCCAATCTCAAACACCTTCACAAATTACTATGTCACAAAATGTTTTTAAATCATCACCATATAATCAAAATGTTACTAATATAATAAATAAAAATAAACAATGCCCTGTTTGTTTACAAATGATAGATGTAAAAAATTTTATTAATCATGTCAAATCATGTGGTACATCACATAATTTAACATCTGAAGTGCTTATAAAAGCAGTAAACCTTCAGGAACGTCAAGCAGCAGAAAGGGAAGCATTGGGTTTACCTAAATCAACTAAATGTAGCGACTTAAACAAAAAAAAGTCTAATGTTAAACAAACAAAATTAAAGGTATTTATGCAATTTAGATACATCCAGAGATTTATTAATATTATAATTCTTTAATTATAGATTGGTTCTGATTCTAATTTGGATTTAGCTATAGCTATGTCTGTATCTCTGCAAGAATCTAAAGAAGCTGAGATTATAAAAGAATCAGAAACTCTTTTAGAAGCAGGATTGGAAAATGAAGCAATAGAGAAAAGAAAAACACTAGAGAGTTTTGGTTTTATATCTAATCAGCCAATTAAATCTAAACTTAGGAATTGTATGTATTCATAATTAGTTTTTTTCATATAATATATAATATATGATATTTTATATTATTTATTATTATATTTCAAACTTTTTATGCATTATTATATTATTATAGTATCTGATATTATTAGCTGATTATATTACTTCATCAATGATAAATTTATTCATAAATGATAGGTTTAAGCGGAATTTGAATAACTGATTTCCTATGTATAAACATATATGTTTTATATAATCTGTGATATAAACATAATATTCTAATGTGTTTAAAATAGTTCAAATTATATAAAATATGCAATACATATAAACATAAGATAGAAATGTTTAAATATTTTAAATAATTTGAATGTTGTATTTTAATGGCCTACCAATAAAGTAAAATAAATAAAGAGTTATCTGCTAATTTGTGGTTTATGTATATATATATATATATTTGAGTTGTATATTTTGTTGTTATCAAAAAGTAATAAGAAATTTTATATTTATAAAAAAAAAAAGATTTATTCATTAATACTAATATTGTCCCATTTAAAGTACTTGCCATTAAATACAATATATTTATGCTCACATTTTTCCCAATTGTTTGTGGTATGGACTTTGAGGTGTAGCCTTTAGCTCAACCAGTGATTTTTCTTTTTTGTATAGTTGAAAGTTATCCTATTAAATTCCTCTTCATTTTTGGAAACTAGAAAATGTCCTAGGCGTAACATATATATATATATGTATATGTATATACATATATATATATTTAGTGAATATGACAGCTATTGGTTTGACATATTGGTTTTTAGCAAATAAATCAACAAATTAAAATTGAAATGTGTGGCGGTGAAAAAGTCAGAAGTTATTTGTCTACAATTCTAGTCATTTTCTCGAATTAACTCTTGCAAATGACCTATAACTTTTAAGTAATATATATATTTCGTATGACAATTAGAACAACAAATTTAAATAAATAAATATTAACAGACAGGTATACTAAATGGAATAACAAAATATTGAATAAAATAAAATAAAACAAAATAAATATAAATATAAAGGACTTAATAAGACAAATGGTAACTATTATAGCTGGGAGATATATGATATGAGACTATAATTTAATGTCCAGATTTCGTATCCAATCAACTACGTCCCT
Source organism: Eriosoma lanigerum (assembly GCA_013282895.1). Classification (NCBI taxonomy): domain Eukaryota; kingdom Metazoa; phylum Arthropoda; class Insecta; order Hemiptera; family Aphididae; genus Eriosoma; species Eriosoma lanigerum. The sequence goes on along the minus strand of CM023357.1, from coordinate 37,575,704 downwards.
ATTAGCTATATGAATATCCTTTAGAATACCTTTGAATGCACGAATCGGGTATTCAGTTGCTATATGGGGGATTGTTTGCGTGTCATTTTCACAGCCACAGGAAGGAGTATTATGTAGTTTCCATTTGTACATCATGTGATTGCATCTTCTTCTGTGGTCGGTCTGAAAGTAATTTATATATATAAAATTATATACTTTTAAGTAATATTTTTCATTTACTGTACTAGTAAAAACGTATGTTTTCTAATGATGAACTATACCATTGTAATAAAAAAAAAAAAACACTAAACTTTTGTTTCAATGTCATAAAATGACATAAAATCAAAAATTATCGAAATTTATGACAAATGTCATAAATCCATGTTTCATCATCTGTTATGATGTGTTTTAGCATTTTTGAATTGTTAGTGACTTTATCTAACATTTTTCTGCAATGTTTTTACGATTCTGTCTTTGATCAACAATTTTGGAAAAAATTTAACTGCTACTCATTTAAAACTCAAAATGTCTTTGTTTCACATGAGCCACATGAAATATTAACTGTTTCTACAAACTTACTTATTGTGATTCGATGATTATATTTTTGACACTATCTCATCAACATATTTTTGTTGTACCATTTATAAACCCTAAACGTAGAATTTTTTGCTATAACATTTTATTAACATTTGCAATATTAATTAAATAAAATTTTATTTTTAACACAAAACATAATTTTCATTTTTTTGTTACTTCATTTAAAAAATACAAAAATCGTCAAAATCGTGAGTAAATATTATCAAAACAGCCTGTCAAACACAGTAATCGTCCAATTGGGCCAAATCATAATATATATATGTATATATATTTAACTTAATGAAACTCAATGAAAAATAGAACTTTATGTTCAACAAGATAACAAACATTTGTAAACTAAAAATAAATTCTATACGTAATACCAAAATCCACATAACTTTTTTATCACACTTTGTAAAGCTAAAATTATAGTATAAATTAATGAGTTAAAGGAAATTTGTATTGAATATCACTAATTATTAGGTATACATGTTAATACTAATTAAAGTGCTTCATAATATCTTAAAAACTTGTATTGACTTATTACTAATTAATACATAATTATTTTGATTGTAGTTTCCAAAAACAATTCTATGTTATTCAAACAAACTAAAGAAGATCGCGAAAAAAGAATTACTGAAAAAGTAGCTATGATTCTTATTGACTTTGATACTAATGCATCATCATCATTAATACTTGTTAATAATAGTGCAAGTACAAAGATAAGATCAGAATATTTAAATAAAATTAGAAATAATGTAAGTATTATGTTTTATTATTTTCCAATAAGTTCTTATTTTTTTATTTTTTTTATTTTTTTTTTTCAAAAGAGCTTTTTTAAAATAAATTAAAATATGACATTGTATTTCTCAAAAATTAAATTTTTAAAATATAAAATTAATGAGAACTTAACACATTCACTGTGGATGACGCCAATTGGCATCATTTCTATATTTTTTTTCATATTAGTTTAAATGCGGGCAGCATTATGTTTTAATTGCTTTTTATCGTCAGCATTGTTCAGTGTGTATATCGTACCTCAATTTTTAGGCCTAGGATAATACTAATGGGAAATTGTTTATATTGTTTATTTTATTGAAATTAAACATTATAATATTATCTGTTTATCATGTGCGGTGGACTATAATATACGTAGTTTTTATTGTTTATACTATTGGCAGTACTAGAATAATAATTAATTTATTATTATTTTATTTTTTTTAAAAAAAATAATAATAAATTAATTAAACCTGGTCCATCTATACCTAGAAGTATATTTACGAGTCGGAAATATGAAAGCGATATTGCATGTATAAATCTAAATAATAATCTATCTAATAAACCTACTGTATTTCAAAGGTTATTTTTATTATCTACATATTTTTATCGTGACACCAAGTGCTTATTTACTAAAAAATCATTCAGTAATAATAGTGACGCCAATTGGCGTAATGATAAAAAAAAAAGTAATACTATATTTGGACCAGCACCAGAGTATGTGTACATAAAACTGATATGCAATGATCGTGTTAATAGAAAAACACAATCCTTACACTGATATTATAGTAAAATAGAATGTTTTGTGTTGTAAGCTCACCTTTTAAAAGACTGTTTAGTAAACAAAAGATCAATTTTATTAAAAAAAAAAGTTCAAAAAGAGCTCTTTATGTCTATATTGCCCACTTATTTATTTGACCTCTCCACTGATAAGGATATTAGATCAATGATATAATTTTCAGATCAATTATATACTTAACAAAAAAAAGCGGGGTCGATTTTGGACATTCCTCCTTAGTCCCATAGATGGAGAAATTAGTGATTTATTATACTTAAGGTTTATATACAATAATATTGTATTGAAACTACGATTCTGAGCAAAAATCAATATATTAAAATATATTTTACTGATAATCCATTACAAAATTTTACCATGTGTGTAAATTTCCAACAAAAATATTTAAATATTTCAAGCCCCTACGATCAAAATTCAAGGAATCATGAAATAAAAAAATTAAAAATAACGAAAACTGTAATTTATTAATTTTCTGCCATTTTTTGGTAGTTTTTCCTGACCCGAGGAAAGAGAAATTCAAAAAATGAACTAAATAAATTACCAAAAAGATGCAATTTTGTGATTGAGTATGCAATTCATGGTAACCATTATTTATACCCCAAATTATGTTTTCAGACTATTACCCAAAACATATCATAATAATCAATACTATTTCAGATTATAAATTTAAAAGCTTATAAAAAAAATTGTAAATTTTGATTTCCAAAATATTTTGTAAATAGATGAATAGTATGATTATGCTTGTACAAAATTTTCAAACGGAAAACCTAAAATTGCAGGTATAATATTAAACATTTTTGGTAATTTTTCCTTGCCCAAGGAGAAACTTTTGAAAAATTTTAACCCTTATTTCTACCCGAAAAAGTATTTTCATACATATAAAAAAAAACATCTTTGTAAAACCAAAACACGTTATGAAAAAAATATTCTACACAATTTTTATTAGTTTCAATGTCTTATAGTTATTATATTTAATATTGTATTAGATTCTGAGCGAAGCGAGGAATGTATTGGTTTTATAAAAATTACTTTTTTCTTTTTTTATGTATAAAAACATTTTTTGATTGGAAATAATGGTCCGATTACCACAAATAGGGTATGCTTTTCGTATAAAATTTCATCTAGTTAGTACTTTAGATAGCTAATTTTTAGAATTTCTCAAAAGTTTTTCCTAGAAGAAAAACTATTGAAAAATGGCAGAAAATAGACATAATTATGGTTTCCGTTATTTTAAATTTGTTTATATGTGATGACTATAGAGTTTTTATTGCAGAGACTTGACAATTTTTTTGAGTTAGTTCATAGGTAATATACACTTGTGGTAAAATTTTGGAATGGATTATAAGTATAATATATTGTAATATATTAAGTTTCGCTCAGAAACATATTTTCAAATGCAATATCATTGCATTCAAATCTTAATTATAATAAATCATTAATTTTTCTGAGGACCAAACAGACGAAGGAAAAACATCTAAAATTGACCTTCCTGTTTTTTGTTTATTTATGTAAATTTCAATTTGTCCTACTAATTAAAAGAACTAGATACTAATTACTGTATGTTTTTATTGTTTTTAATTCATTTTAATTTTAATTTTTATAGGATAATGAACTATGGCAAAAATCATTGCTCGAAGTAGAAAATATATGTAAATTTTATGTCAACAATTTATCTAAGTTTATAATACCTTGTGAAAGTAATAGTTCTACTGATTTATATAATTGTTCTAAATTTTCGGTACATTATAATACTGAAAAAAAGGTAAATATTTGTTTTTATAATATAGCATTAGCTAATAATAACTATATTTATTATCATTGTGATATTTATTAGAAATAAATAAATAAAATTTCAATTTAATAATTTATTATATTATACTATATTCATCAGAACTCTTAATTTGTTTTAATTAAGAAGTTTTCAGTACCAACTACATTATTAAGCTATTTTAGCTAAGTATTTATTACATATAATACATTTGAAATTGAGATTTAAATTTACTAGATAATAGATATTAATGTTTATATTATTGTTTTATTATGATTATACTTGCATATATAGTATATTTTAAACTTTTAATCAATTAATTATACATTTATTGATTTATTAAAAATTGAAAAATTATTTTATAGGAATCAAATACTATAAATAATGAATCAATGGATACAGTACATTCAGTTGTAGGTAATTCAAATGTTGATAATATATCTGCTACATCTCTTAACATTAATGGAAATAAAACAATACCAGAATATTCATCTAAATGGAAATTAATGTTAGGAAATAAGTTTATGAGTGATATATCCATCTTTACTAAAGATGAACATGAAATTCCTGTGCACTCTCTAGTACTTTATGTTCAATGTGCTGATATTTTGGATGACATTATTATAGAAGAATCAAACACATGTAAATCAAAAAAAATGATAATGTGGTTGGAATACTCTTATAAAGCATGCTTGGCATTCTTAGAATTTATTTACTCAGGACAGGAATCATTTGTTAGTCCCAAATATAGAGATGATTATTTACATTTAGGAAGAAGGTATAATATCTTGATTGCTATAAATGATGATGAAAATGGATGGTTTTCTAAAGAACAAGATAATATATCAAAACGTAAGAATACAGAATTTTACAATAGTCCCATTGATTGTAAAAGATACAAAGCTTCCAGTCCAGATATGTTTATGTCAGATGATGATAAGTCTAATTTTTTAGGATTAACAGTGAATGATGAAAAATCTCTAAGTGTATTGAAAACAAAACAATGGTTATTTGATTGTAATATAAGCCAACATCACAATTCATTATTCACAGAAATTAATTCCCCCCCAGAAACTAATTTATCAGAAAAAAGTCCAAGTCATTCTTTTCATAGTGCTTCAACTGTAAGCTTACCAGTAACTTATATGCCCAATAATATTGCCCATAAGAATAATTATGTAAATATTAATTCATTTAATATTATTAATTCATCACCAAAATCATTAACAGATAAATCAAGTGTACAAACTATTGCAATATCAGATAAAATCGAAAGCTTTTCTAATGCTACAAGGTCTTTGGCAGAAATGACAAAATTAACAAAATTAAGTAAAGAACCAGAAGTGATCACAATTAATAGTGACAGTGAGTCATTAGATATGAATATAACTACAAATATTAATGAAAATAATGTTACACCTTTATTAAAGTCAAGTTTTAAGAAGGAAAAAATAAATAATTCAACTAATACTAAATGGAAAAATAATTTAAATACTATGTGTACTACTACCATTGAATTAAGTGATGACGATAGTTTAAATTCAATTAATTTGTCTAATACAAATATTTTAAAAAAAACAAAACAAAATGCACAATCATACAACTATTTGTCTCATAACTTAACTGTTTTAAGTCCAAAAGTGAAGCCATCAAAAAATATGGAAGATAAAAGTAGTGTATTTTCTACTGTTACAAATGTATTGCATACAAATAATATCAATACACAAAAGGAATTTTTTAATGATATTATATATTTAGACGATAATAGTCTAGATTCTGTATATACAGTAAATATGACAGGCTTATTAAAAAATGATGGTTTATTAACAATTTCAAAACCTACAAATATTGCTCAAAATGATAATTTGAACATCATTCAACCTTCAGAATTATTTTCAAGTGTAACAAGCAATCCAATTGATTTATCTCCTGGTCAAACAAATTTAACTATGGATTTTAAAACAAATAATTTAATATTAAACTCACCACCAAAATGTAACTTGTTGACAGATTTTGAACTTTCGAATAGTAATATTTCTCCTATAAATTTAAAATCAACTGAAGATTTTGATTATAATTTAACAAAGTCTTCAAGTAAACAAATTGTATTTAAAGATAATCCAAATGAATTTTTAACGTCTCTAAATAAATCATTTCAGAATAAGAATATTTCATCTACATTTATAAATAATATAAGCTGTACTCAAATTAATAGTATGAAATGTAATGATACTGTAAATAATAGTCATGATGAGAAAGATATTTTAGATAAATCTGATTTAGATTCTAATTTATTAGATAGTAAATTAATATTATCTTCTAATTACTCTGGTGATTTATACTTAAACATAAAAAAAGATTTTAATTCAACAGTTGAAAATATAAATAAATATACTTCAATTAAATCTATTAGTACTCAAGTTGAACCTATACAGCCCTCTGAAATCAACAATATATCCCAAACAACTATCATAAACGTAAATTCTAATAGGAAAAAACAATCTAACTATGAACAAATTATTGAAGATCCATGGATTGATTATAATGATTGGCAATGGCAGTCAGTTAATATTAGTCCTCAATATGTTTCTCCGGGATCATCAAAAAATATCACTGCAGCTTTATTGAATGAATCTGAACAAAAAACACCAGAAAAAGAAAAAAAATCTCAAATTAATTTAAATGCAGTGACACCAAATAAGTATGGTAGCAAAATAAAAACTCCTAAAAGTTTACGTAGAGTACAGTCTGAATCAACTATTGGATTTAAAGAACAACTAACTCCTTTGCCAGATTATAGTGCTATGAAAACACCAGATTTAAGAGTAAGGATAATGATGTTATTTTTTATTTGTTAATCGTTAAGTTTGTTTAAAATTATTTGACTAAATACCATACATTTTTTAAAAAAGGTCATCAAACCAATATTTTAATATTTTTAAAGTAAAAATTGAAAAATAGATAATAGGTTATTTATGTACCTTTATAAATATTAAAAAACAGTTATTATTATCTATTGTAAAGTGTGTTATTTATATCAACTAGTCAAAAATGTAATTACTAGTTTTATTTAAAACATATATAATTTAAACATATTTCTTATAAATTTAATATTGTGTAACTTTAGAAAGAATTTGATCGTTATGGTCTTAAAGACCTTGGAAGAAATAAAGGAAAATTAATTTTGAGACACATTTATGATGTACTTCATCCTTTACACAAATCCAAAGAAACAGTATATGAACAGAATTATGATTCGTCAGATAGGTAAACATTTTAAATTACAATAAATATATTTATATTTACTATTTACTATTTATAATATAGTTCAAATTGTGGTATTCCTGATTATGAAGATGGAAGTCATGATGAATTAGATACATTTAGTCAAACTAATTTAACAAATAAAAGTAAGTTTTATTCATTTAGTAAAATAAAATGATAGTTTTTAAAGAATTTAAATATTACATTGACAAATATTGTATTTTTTTTTTTTTTTTGTACTCTGGGAATATTCATGGGTAAAAAGTAAAAACCTAACATTAACAAAACATAAAAAATTAATACTTTTTTTTATTAGCAATAAATAATAATAATTTTAATGATAATAAGTATAAGTTACTTTAAAATAAAATAATACAATTTGTTGTACCTTATATGTAATATATAAACTGTTTTATTTTTAGTTTCAATAGAGATGGGTTTTGAACAGCTGCTTAAAGCTAATGAAGAAATTCATAAAAAAATTTTATTCTATGAACCTATTTGGATTGAAGAGTTGAAAGAAAATTTGAAACACTACAATGTTAACATTAGTATACAAAAACTTATGACATTTTTGGATGATAAAGTAAAATGTTAAACTTGTTGTATTTATAATTATTTTAATGTTTATTTAGAATTTAGAATGACATTTATGCCACATAATAAAATTACTTTTAAATTTAAACAATTAGTACAATATTAAGTATTGAATTTTTTATTGCCTTTATTCAATTACAAGTTATCATAATACTATTTAAATTTATTTTAAATATGTAAACTTTATATTATATACTATACAACAATTGTTCTTAAACTTTTTAGTATGTGGACTTCTGATGAAGGTGTTTTTTTAAAATTATGGACACCATAATTTGAATAGCCTTAAATATATAAACATCTCATGTTACCATTACAAATAAATTTTAATATTTGATTTATATTACAAATTCAAATAAATAGGTACATTTTTTATATAAATGTTTATACATATGCAATATATATTTCAATCATTTAATTGATTATTTGTATTATACTTAATATTAATACATTAACTTTATTATATATAGAAATTTAATATTAACCATTTATAGTATTCATTAACTAGTGTTGTTAACGGTGTATCTTAAATCATGGTTTAAAAACCACTACTATATAATATAATGTATTAATATCAACTATATTATTTATATATTTTTTTTTTTTTCAGTGTGTTACATTTCGGTCAAAATCATTAAGTGAACAAAGGCAAAAAACGTTATTAAAAAAAAATACTAAAAGAAAGAAATTATTTTAAATTATTAAATGTTACTTGTTTTTCTATAATATTTCTGTTCAATGTAATTTATTTGTTTCATATATTTATATTATAAGTAAAAAAGTTAATTAAGGCAGAAAAGTGTGCAGACTAAATAGTAATTACTAAATATATTGTCCAATGACAAGTTCTTTTTTCAAGGACCTGAGTATAATTCATATAACGATCAAGTTTTCCTTATTTTCCTTATATTTCAATGTAGCAATACTTATTATTTACCAGATCTATAATTTATCTATTTTAATTGTAATAATAACAATATATTTTTATCCTTAAAATATGTACTAAATGGTTGTAAACTTCTTGGCAATCGCACTCTCAGTGTTATAACATACTTTTTGGAAAATTGTATTTATTATATTACAAGTAGAATTTTAACTACATTGTCTGTGGCACAAGCAGCACCACCCAGTTTAATTTAATTTAATTTAATCGCTAGATGGTTAACTATATTTATAATTAATGAATATTAATTGTTATTTGTTACAACACAATCAAATTTATTATAATATCGTAGTCCAAGAAAAAAAAATTTCTAGTAATTTTAGATTCTGAGTGGAGCGAATTGCATCTACTGGGTACTTTATTTGGCTAGTTTTAATAATCTCAAATGTTTTTCCTAAAGAGAAGAAAAACTACCAAAAAGTCGACAAAATTATGGTTTCTGTTATTTTAAATTTTTATTTCCTGATAACTAATTGAGTTTTGATCATAGGGACTTAAAATTTCTTTTGAGGACTAACATAGGTAATATGGTAAAATTTTAAAATGGATTAATTGATTTTTTGGCTAAATTAAAAGTTTTGAATTCTTTCCAGTAATGTTTAATGTTACCTGCAATTTTTGGTTGAACGGTATACAATTTTTATAGAAACCTACTCATATACTATTTAATCTATTTACCAAATATTTTGAAACTTTGAACTGACAATTTTTATCATGAAATGATAACTCTTTGAATTTTGATCATAGGGGTTTGAAATTTATTTTGAATATTTACATACATAAAATATGTAAAATTTTGGAATAGATTATCAATATAATGTATTGTAAATAATAAAATGTATTGTTATATATTGAGATTCGCTCCGAATCGTATTTCTAATGCAATATCATTGCATTCAAATCTTAATAATTATAATAAACCACTAATTTTTCCGAGGACTGAAGGAGAAACGTCTTAAATTGACCTTCCCGCTTTTTTTATTTGTATTATTTTTTTATTTTTAATTTTAACATTTTTAATACTAAAAGAGTCTTCTACCTTTTAGTATAATTAATGATTATTTTAATTATTTCACATCTTCCATTGACAAATATATACGTATGTACATTTTGTGAATAGGTACATGAGTTACTATTAAAAAACAAATAACATGTTTTAGACAGTAGCTTTCTAAAATTCTCCTATACTCCAGACCACAAGAGAGTAAACCGCATAGAATAAGACTAACTGTATTACCGACTTACCGTAAACCGTTTCGCGCATACAACTGATGGCAGCGACCGTTTTTTCCCCCACCTAATAGGAATAAAGTGAGCGGCGTGGAGTGTATACAGGACGTGCATAGCGTATTGACGTTACATCTTATACAGAGGGATGAAATGTTACTTTTTTCTAGTAAATATGTATGGGATTCAAATATGTTTATTATATAATATAATATGATAATTATATCATTATTATACACATTATAAATATATGTTTTACCATACATGTCTAATAAATGTACAAAACTTTTATATTAATATAAATATTATAGTGCTTATTATTATTTCGGATGGTGTCTATGAGCAACTTCAAAAACACTTTGAATATTAAAAGATGTGACAAGTATAAAATTAAAATTAAAATTAAAAGATGGTCAACAGTAATAAAATACAAAAATAATCTTTCGAGATATCTGCTTTTATCACTACTGACTCTTTTCACATTAAGTTGTAAGCTACGAAGCTGGGGGCCCAGATCTCGAGTCAAATAGTTCTCAGAAGGACTGAAAAGTGTTAATGTTAGTGTTGTTGTTGCTCATGGTTGCTATGAGGTTTTAAGAACAGTACAGCAGCCGGTGGTGGTAATTATTTAGCCGTCTAAGATGTTTCCCGGGGTACACTACGTGGAAGCGAATTACCTTTGTACCCCATTATAGTACATTATAGTGCTTATCTTTTAGCAGACAATAATATGTCAATATGGACATTTCAAATGATTAGGTTTCATTTCCAGTAAACTATAGGTTCAATAATAAATTTAATAAATTTTCTAAGTATTTAATATTAATTATTAATCCTATTAATGCCAAGATATATGACACACAAACCTATGATGACATAAAATAAGACTAGTATAAATCTAAAGCATAGTCATATAGAGTAATACTCTTATGTTCTGAAGTCTGTATCTTCTATTTATATTTAACATTTGAGTACAATTAATCAATTATATAACTTATGCAAGTATAATGGTAACAATGGTTGTTTTTTATTAAATAAAATAATTATACAGAATTTAAACTATTCTAGGTATAGTATAGAAGTCTGCGATTGAAATTTATTCAAAATTTAAATTAACGAGGTAATTTTCGTTTTCATGGATGTAAATATTATTTTTGTTTTATTTTGTGTTATCGTTATTTAAATTATCTATTATTTTTTGGCGGGATATTATTTATCCATTTCCAATGTACATTTTCTTATCATTTTTAACTTTTTAAGATCTGTATAATAGTTCGCATTTATTAATTTTTCATACACATGTATAGTAATAGTAGTAATTACTAATTATTAATAATATTATTACATCTTAATACTGTTAATAATTATTATTAAAATTTAATAAAAGTTAGTAAAATAATAGTATTTATTTTCTTTAGTTCAGTTGTAAATACTTTTATTCAGTTTTAGTATTATTATAAATTATACTAAAAACTATTATAGTTGTAATTTATTCAAATGTTGTGATGTATAAAATAATTTAAAATATAAAGACATTTTTTTTGGTATCTAACTATCATTACAAAGTTCAATTTAAATATTTTTATTTCGTATATAAATATATCAATTTCTTAATAAATTAAATAAACAGAAAATAAGTTTTCGCTTACAACATTCAAATAATAGGTATGTTTTATGTGTTTTAATAATTTATTAAATTAAGTTATTAATTGTTTTATATGTTTTAGAATTAAATAATATGGAGAAAATGGAAGTAGATATTCCTGTTGATAAGAAATTTCCTTTTGATTTATGGAGAAAATTTAAGAGTATGTTTACATTTATTATGGATGAAGAAACAGATTCATTGGATGAGCATGCTAAAATAATGCGTGAAGTTCTGAGTAAAATGGGTGAACAAGAAGGTGTTTTTAGTCCATTTATTAGCACCAAAAAAAGTGCTTACAGCATTGAATATTATAAAGGTTTATTTATAAATTAGTAAATTACCTGCTTAAATAATTTTTAATAACCTACTTAATATTTTTGTATTTTCTTCACTATGTTTAAGATTTATCATTTATCCTTGTAACAATAATAAATTTAAATTTAAATTAAATTACATAGGTACATATCAGCATTTAAATGAAATTATGTTAATGTTTTCTCTTTTTTTTCATTAATTTTGCTGATTTCCACAACCCTATCTTACTTTATAGTTATAATATTAAATTATTAAATGTTTTTAATGCTAAAAAAATAGATAAAATAAAATAGTTATACAATTTAATAGAAGTAAGAGGTATACCATATCAAATTTGAAGTAATGTTTATGTTTATGAATGTAGTATGTTTTAATTGTTATTTGTTTTTTTTTTTAGAATTTACAATATGGATAATTGGTCAACTTGTAAAAATTCTAAGTCATAATGGATTTTCTCCTTTACATGGTGATTCAATTCATAGTCAAACATGTTTGATGGAAGTACTTTCATGTCAAAACTTGTTTATTTATGATTGTGCAATTAATGATTATTCTAAATTTATAAAAAGTAATTAATAAAGTTAATATATGAAAAAATGAAATATATATATAAATAAATAAACTTTTATTATTTATTTAGAAATGGCTGAAAATATAATTGAAGGTTCATGGCCAATTGTGATCACATGGTGTAATCCTGAAAAGAACTTTCAAACACAGTTGTCAGGAATTGATTTTACTTCTATTAACATTTCTATCATTGATCATAACAGTTATGTTTATTTATTGTCCCAGATTTTTCAATTATTTTCTAGTAACATATTTTCTATCAACTATATTAAAAAAAATACTGCTTTAAAATTTTGGCAGTCAATAACATTAGCTATTCATAATTCACATGCAATAATAGTTAATCAAGCTGGTCTTTATTTAATTTTACATATATTAGAATCATCATCACATAGAAAATATTTTGAAGTAGGAAACCACTATGTAGAATTATTGATACATTTATCATTAAATTAAAAAATTGTTTTAGATTTTTGAACATATTTATATAATGCTATTTGATATTATTGAAAGAGTTTGCTTGAAATTCAACACTACAGAACAATCAAACGAGATTCAAAATATATTAAGTAAAATATTTGATACTATACGCAAAACAGGACCAATCTATATTGAAGCTATAAATATAGCAATAATAAATTTAGTTTCAAAATTGTTACTTTCTACTAATATAAAAGGTATTTATAATTTATTTTTAACAAATACAAATTAATTGTAAAAATAGAGTACAAATATATCTTATATATATATATATATATATATATATATATATACATTTTTTTCATGTATAATTTTTTTAATGGATAAAGTTTTTTTGGTAAAAACAATACCTAATTTAACCTTAAATAACCTTTAGACCACCACATATTTATATTTTATATATGACATTGTTCATTAATGTAGGCCAACTTTATTAATTATAAAACATAATCTTAACTGTGTCCTTTCTCCATTGTTTTACAATTCCCTTACCCATACATACAATTGACTATTTTTCCGAGTCTTTGTCTCAATTTTTTTATTTGTATTTCTATTATATATAAAATTGAATCCTATTGTATATTTTAGATTCCGAGTGAAGCAAGGAATGTATTGGTTTCATAAAGATATTTTTTTTTTTTTTGTATGAAGACACTTTTTTGGGTAAAAATAATGGTCCAATTACCACAAGTAGGGTATGCTTTCGGTAGCAAATTATATCTAGTTGGTACTTTATTTAGCTTATTATTCAAATTTCTTAAATGTTTTTACTTGGTAGAAGAATAACTACCAAAAATTGACATAAAATCGGCAAAATTACGGTTTCTGTTATTTAAATTGAGTTTTGATCGTAAGGACTTGAAAATTATTCTGAATATTAACATAGGTAGTATACAAGTGTGGTAAAATTTTGGAATGGAGTGGTTGATTTTTTGGCTAAGTATAGAACTTCGGCCTTTTTTTATGAGCTATTTAAGTTAAAATTCCTGAAAATTGGCAAAAGAACAGTTTCATTATTTAAAATTTTTTTATTTCATGTTAACTAATTAGGTTTTCATCATAGGGATTTGAAAATGTTTTTGAGAAACAACATAGGTATTCTACATTAGAAAAAAAAATTGGAAACAATTGGTTGATTTTCTGACTAAGTATTGGGCTTTAAACTTTTTTCCAAAAATGTTTAATATTTCCTGCAATTTTTGGTTTATCGGTTTGAACATTTTATAGAAGCCTACTCATATAAGATATTATCGATTTCCAAAATATTTTAAAATTCTAAAGTTCTAAAATTTGAATATTTTTGATAGAATTAATTATTAAATAAATATTTTTATTTATGTCTGAATACACTTTTTCAAAAAAAAAATTTTTTGAGTTTTCTCATGGGAATTTTACCTCACACACGTGGTAAATTTATGGAACGACCTATCAGTATAATATATTGTATTACATTGAGTTTCACTGAGAATCATATTTTGTAATGCAATATCATTGCATTCAAGTTTTATTTATAATAAACCACTAATTTCTCCGAGGACTGAAGGGACAAAGGAGGAACATCCAAAATCAACCTTCTCACTTTTTTATAATTATAATTGTTGTACTATAATGTTTCTGTGAACAAAAGCACTAATTAAATAAAAAAAATATATTTAAAAAAACTGTCTATTAATATAATACATTTTATTTTTGTTATATATGAATATAATTTGTAATAGTTCCAAAGTTTAGTTTGCATGCTATTATGTCAGAATTGCTAAAAAGATTTATCTAAAAACAATTTTCGCCTAAGAATTGAAATATAATAATAATATTCAGTATTTAAGTTTTATATCTGAAATTTATAATAACAGTACAATTCAATTTTATTTTTAGTCACAGTCAAATTTACTAAGGCCATGTGTAATTTGATTAAAACATTACTTGATAATGGAAATGTCAATCCTAACATAATAATGGAAAAATTACCATTGATTAAATTAATGAATTTATTTACAGCCCCGGTAAGTATTAGATATTATAATTATTTTTATAAGTCATATTTTTTAAGTTTCTTACAGTTACATTATTTCACAAAATATTATATTACCATTATACTATGTGTATATATTTAATATTTTATTTTTTTTATCTATTTTATTAACCTATTATTAACCTAACCTAACATCATTAATAATTAATTAAAATTTATAAAATAATAATATGGAATTATTATTAGGGAACAAGTGTGTTGTTTGAATTTTTTATTTTAGAAGAATTAAAAACAAATAAGGAAATTACTGATGAAGAAATAAATAATGAACAATTATTTTTTAACAGTGAAAAGTTTGTTTCAATTTATAAATTATATATTTGTTTACTATTATATATATTCAATTTGTATTGCATTAAATTTGTATTTTACATATTTTTTAGAAATTACTCTATTGATATGACAAAATTAAGTACAATTTGGTTAAAATTTTGCAAAAATTGCAATCAAGTTATACAATCTCCCACTGAATATCTTACTATAGAAGAGTTTTACTTCGTAAATACTACTACAAGCCTGGCTTATCATTTAGACACCACTTTAATAAATTCAAATTTTCAATTTTTGACAAATATTAATATTGTTAAATTGTTAAATAAAATGATGACCTATGTATTAAAACATGATAATTATTCTACTATAGACATATTATTATCTACATGTGGTTATTTAGTTGGTTTAAAAGAATCATTTTCCTTTTCTACCAATGACATTCAAATATTAATTGCTGTTCTTTCATTGCCATGGATGAATATTTCTAATAATTTATTCAAAAATTTGTCAATGTACAATTATTTAAATGCTATTAAAAAAAAATATTCCAATTTACTTAGTAAGTTGTTTAATGGAATAAAAATTAAATAATTTCAAAATTAAATTATAATAATATTTTTTTCTTTTTTCAGTTGATACACAAATAATGAAAAAGTGTCTTACTTATATTACTCATATAAGAAGTGGAATTTATTTTACTTGGCAAGAAAAAGTGATTATTACATCACTTAATAATAAAGATTTATGTGAAATTGCAATTCTGAATTTGCCATTTTTGTTTTATAAAAAAAAAAATCAAAATATATCTATTTTATTTGAAACAATAGAAAATTTTGACGATACCACTAAAATAATATTTGTCAAAAACTTACGAATATTAATGTGTGCTATGTATGGAAAAACTATTAGACAAAATAATAAAATTACTTGCCAAAATGAATTATATTGTGTTGATTGTGATAAAAATAAAATTAAGTCAGTTTTAAAAACATGTTCAACAAATGATACATGTAATACAAGTTTAAATGAGTATTGGAAAATACTACTTTTATCATTTGTGAATGATTCAAATACAATTATCAAATGTGAAGTCATAAAAAATATACCAATGATTATAAATCATTTTTGCCCTGACAATTATTTTAGAAACCAAATGTTAAAATTAATTAATGATAAAGATGAGGAAGTGCGTATTCAATGTTCAAAAATTTTAAACTCTATAATTTTTGAAAAAGATTTAACAGGAAATGTTCAAGTTGTTGAATCATATGTATCCCAGATGTTAAATATTCTCTGTTCAACTGTAAATACGAGTCTTAAATTTGGAAACAGTAAACTACAATATACATGCTTAGAAACTATTTTTCATATTGGATGGTAAGTTTTTACATCTAGTTTTAAAATTAAAATACTGGGCTATCATGTTTATAGAGCATTAGAAATATTATACTAGGTAATAATATTTTACAATTATGATCATACTCTTTAATGTCTAATTGTCTACTTATTGTTTAAATACTAATCTAATTTATAAATATATTATTTACATTATTAAAGTAATACTAGTGTTTGATTTGGGGAGTGGGGGTTACTTCTTTTTTTATAAATATTTCAGCATAACCATTTTAAATCAAAATAATTCAATGTATTTAAGTCTTCAAGGAAATACATAATTGTAATTTGTTTTTGTTTTTTTTTTTTTTTGTAGCCTTATCTTATATAATATTGTATAATACTGCATACATAAATTAATATATTTCATTTTGTTGTTACTTTTAGTGTTCCAATAGAAATAACATTACTTCCATCAATGGAATTTATGTTTCTTTTTTTAATACATCCAAATTCATCATATGGAACTATTGCAAAATTTTATATGACTGAAATAGCATTATCTCACAATACAAAATTTTTAGTGATTTTTGATCGTTATGAAACTGAACTGATGCAGTATATAGCTAATAATTTAGTTGCATGTTATGATACTTATTATCCCAACATTGATGTAAAAAAAACATACAATAAATTGGGTTTTACACATAAAGATATGTTCGTAACAAAACAAATTATAAAATATATATTTCCTTGGTGTGTTAAAAAACCAACAACAAGAAAAATATTAAGTGAAATTGCTTCATTATCCCAAAAAAATGAAAGTACATTGCTTAAAGAATCATTTAAAGTAAGTTCATACATTTTTATAATTTTATTTAAAATTATTAACATTTTATTTTTGTATCAGTATTGTTTTTCTCATTTGCTACTTTCTGAAGATAAAGAAATTTGCATACAAGGCTGTCAAATTCTAGAAGAAATAACCAATACTTCCTTAGTGCATTTGGTCAGACTTTCATATACAGTAAGGATGATTATCGTTTTGTTTATAAAATATAATGTGTTTAATTATCAAAATTTGTAAAGCCAATTATAGCTGAGATACTTACACACTTTCATTCAAAACATGTCCAAGCTACAGAAGCCATTAAAATTATACAAGCATATGATGTCTTATTCAAAGTTCAAAATGATATGTCTATTATTAATTTTGTAAGTACAATTTTAGATATTACAATATTAATTTTATATACTTTAGAAGATGGAGACGAGCCATATTTTATAATTAACTGATGTATACATATTTAGTATTTATATATTTTAATTACATTTCTAGGCAGATTTTCTATCTCCAAGATTTTTGGGTCTTCTAATGATTTTAGAATTAAAATTAGTTAAAAATTCACCAGATTCAGTTAAAGAAAATATTTTATTATCATTGGGCGATATTTTCAAATTAATGGGTAGTCGTTTTGTTACGCCTGCAAGATTTAAAATATTAGCTATATTACGTACAGCTATATCTTTGAAAAGCGACTCTTTTATATATTTAGGATTAAAAGCCTGGGATTCATTTATTCATTGGTATGTTATTATATATATTATGTAGTATATTATTTTTACAACTTTTTAAAAAAAATTTATTATTTTTAGTGTTCATATGGAAGCACTAGGACCTATGTTAAGCACTATATTTGTGTCTCTCATGCCGTTAATAGATGTTTATCCCAATAAAATAGCCAATATGTTTTATTTCATGGTCAAAGAAAATGAACAACATTTAAAAAATCATATAGCTGAGTTGTATTTCTTAAAACAACATCCAGCTAATCCTATAGTATTTAATATAATTCATAAATATACCAAAAATGTATTGTGAGTGTTATGATAGTAGACTATAATATTTGTTTCTTATATGATGTATTAAGTAAATTATTTACATTTTATTTACTATTTCTTAGTAAACAACCATTAAACAAGTTATTAATATGGTTATTGGACATTGTGGGTCATAAAACATTGGAAGTTAAACTACATGGTTTAAAACGGTTATACTCTGAACTTTCAGTTCAACAGTCTGAAGTAACTAAATTGATATTATCTAGTGATAATGTAAATTCTGTAATTATTAAGGTAAATTTAAAATCATATTTATTATTTATGTTTTTAAAATTCTACTTTACCTAGTATTTTATTTATTCAGTTATTAGAAGTATTAACTGAAAATTTACGTCATCAAGATAAAAGGGTAAGGCTTGCTAGTAGTGAGTGTTTAGGAATAATTGGAGCATTAGATCCAAGTTATATGCCAAATTATATTATTAAAGAAGGTAATTATATTCTTTTAGAAAATATACATTTAAAAAAAAATTATTACAGTGTTATTAAATTAGTTTAGTACACAATACATAATTAAATGTTTTTTTTTTTTTATGTTAATCTAATAAAATAACTAATTAAATGACTATAAATATTGTAACTATAAAAAAAAATGAGAAGAATGATTCTAGAAGATTTAAATGCAATAATATTGTATTCGAAAATATGATTTTGAGCGAAACTTTAGTCAGATATACAGTATATAATACTGATAATTCATTCCAAAATTTTACCACACATGTAAATTACTTATGTTAATACTCAAAAAAAGTTTCAAGTCCCTACGATCAAAACTCAATTAGATATCACGAAATAAAAAAATTTTAAATAATAGAAACCGTAATCTTGCCGATTTTCCACCATTTTTTGGTAGTTTTTCTTTTCCAGAAAATAAACTTTTGAGATATTCGAAAAATAATCTAAATAAAGTATCAATTATATGCAATTTTCAACCAAATGCATACCCTACTTATGGTAACTGGACCATTATTTCTATTCGATTTTACACTATTTCTATTATTATATTTTACAAAATATTAATTAATAATTATAATTACATAACTATTTAGCTAAATTGTTTAATAATTATTTCAGGACGAAAAAAAGAATTTCCTCTAAATATAAAATGCAATAATTTTGCTATACGTGCGTTAATTGTATTAGGACAAGGTTTACAATCTGCTAGAAATTCTCGATACATGGATTCTTTTGCAGTTGCAATACAAGTAAACTTAATTTTTAAATTATTAAAATAAATAAATAAATAAATAATTTTTTGTAGCAAATGATACAAGTTTATAATGTGAAGAAAGACTCAGATATTTGGTTAGCTATCCCAAGTGCATTACATGAAATTATTGATCCACTTTCTTCATCACGATATACTCTGGAAACGGAACAATATCAAACAGGGATGCCACATCCAATATTTGGGTATTTGTTTTTTTAGTAAATTTTACAATATTATAAAACTATAAATATATTTTTGTTTATTAGTTCTATAAAAGGTAATACATTAAACTCTTGGGCTTATAACTGGGTTAATCGTCTTGTTCCCTTAATAAATGATGAAGACGCTAAACTTACTTTTATATATTGCAAGTCTAGCATACGATCAGATAATGAAGCAATGCTTTTATTTTTACCCTATGTTTTACGTGAGTTTTAGTCGTAACTACTTTTTGATTTGTATTGTTTTTTGTTTGTATTTTAAAACTATTTTTAGTTTATGCTATATTAAGTGCAAATTCTGAAGATTGTAATTTAATATATGAGGAACTAATAGCTGTTATAAGTAATGATATATATGAAACTATAATTAATAATACAAACATCCCAGAAACTAGTAGAGATATTGTAGCTGGTAGGCAGATCGCTATAGAGTATGAAACTACGGATTCTTCAGAACAACAAAATGAAATGACTACTCATGTAATGTATGTTAAAACAGCATTTACATTATTTGATTTTTTATTTAAATGGACTCGAGAACAAAAAGCATCTAAAAATTCTATTTATGAACCAGTTATGAGTAAGATTATAAATTATTTTTATTTGATTTTAAAGTTATTTTAACAATTTATTAATTTGTTAAGGTTTTTTAACAAAGTTCTGTAAATTGAAATTGGCTGAAAAATCATTAGAATATGATGAATATGCTAGAGCACTTTTGTATCTTGAAGATTATATTCATGATAATATAGAAAAGATTCAAGATCACCTACCTACTCTTTCTGTAAGATTATTCTTTATTATTGTGTCAAAATAATTATAATTATTCTTAATAACTTATATTTTTATAATTATTTAGCAAATTTATTCCAAATTAAATGATGCTGATAGTCTCAAGGGTATTATTGCAGTTCATAATAATGATCCATCGCCACAAGAAATGATACTGTTACATGAAGTTAATGGACAATTACAAGTAAAACAACCCTATTTATAAACTTAAATATCAGTAATTTTTAATAAAATGTTCTATATAATAATACCCAATTTTAGGGACTTAGCTTAAATGACTTTTCATCCCTTTTATCACTATATTATGTTAATATAGTTGTATATACTAATAATTCCAAAATTTTTCATTTTTATTCTGCCCACTAAAATAAAATTATGTTATTTATAGTCTGTTTAAGAAAAAAAAAAGTGGAAAGGTTATGAACGTTCCTCCTTTGTCCCTTCGGTTCTTGGAGAAATTAGTGGTTGCATAAAAATCTGTCTGTAAATTAGTTACCGACTCTGTAGTTAACTAATCGATAACATTTCAATGGATGTTTAAATTGTAAAAAGTGTTGCATAACTGAATTATAATTTATAAATGTTTTTTATAATTACCTAAACAGTAAACATATACCAAAGTACAGTTATTTTGATAAGTTGATAAACAATATTGATAATATACGAGTAATATTATACAAGAATCAAATTGTTTATTCAAATTTAAAATCTCAAACAAATAAATCGCAAACGACAAACATTGACATTTTGTCAGAAACAATGATAAATAATTTTCTTTGATATAACCGATCTGTAAAATTTACTGAACCAAAATCTCATCTATAAGTTACAGGTTCGGTAACCGATTATTTACAGATCCGTTATCTTTATTGGGCGTTCAAGCAACACTCTATTTACCGAACCATTAAAGATCGTTAAAGGTTAAAGGTTCGGTAAGTCACTATTGCACGTTTATGCAACCTGCCTTAAGATTTAAATGCAATGATATTGCATTAGAAAATATGATTCTGAGCAAATCTCAATATATTATACTGATAGTCCATTCCAAAATTTACCTATTTAATAGAATAGGTAGAATACCTATTTGAATACATAAAAAAAAATTTTAAGTTTCTATGATCAAAACCTAAATAGTTATCATGAAGTAAAAAAATTTATAATAACGAAAACCGTAATTTTCGGTAGTTTTATCTACTTAATTGAAATTAATTTTTCTCTCAGTTTTATTTTTTTATAAATGGATTTATTTGTTTTAGGATGCAGCTGCTTGTTATGAAAAATTAGCACAAATGTATTCAGATCCTAGTTTAGAGTTCCATAAAGGTATGGTTAAATGTTATCTGGGTATTGATCAACCATTTACAGCATTAAAAATTGCTGAAGGTTTAACAAATATCAAGTAAAAAGAATATATAAATATTAATACATTTATTTTTATTTTTATAATTCTTCCTTTTAAATCAAAATTTAGATCAAATTGTAAAAATACATTATTTGGTGAGAAAGCTGAAGCAACTTGGAGTCTTATGATGTTTGATCAGTTAAATGAATTTTTGAATGAAAAACCATTAAAGGCAAGTGAAAGTTGGGGTGTTCGTATTGGTCAAGCATTAGTATATTTTTTACATAAAGATAAAGATAATTTGCGTAAAGAAATTTCTTCCATTACACATTTTGTCACAGAATCTCTTTACATGTCCATGGTTGGATCTGCTGGATATAAAGAAGCATATCCATATATTGTCAAGTATGTATGTCTTGTATCTACAAATTAGTTTTGCTCCCAGAAAGTCTAGGGATAATCAGCCCTCTCAAAAATTAATTTTAAGAAACATATCCCTCTAAGGTAGAAGTGTTGTATGTCTTAAATGTAGTATAAATTATTACATTTTTAAAAATATTTCTATTATATCTTATTCCATAAGAAACATAAAAGTGGCTTTTCTACAATGTTAAGATTAAAATATAACCAAGAACTTCAATGATCCACAATTAGGTTTGATGATCTTTCAATAATAATTATCAGGAAATTTTTGGACAAATAAATAAATTAAGTACCTACTTGTAAATAAAAACTGATGTATGATATATAATTAATCATTTTTTATATTTATTATATTTTGTTTATTATTATTTTTGTAATTTAAAATATGATTAAACAAAAATGTAACGAGTATAATATTTTGATTAATGTAGGGTAAATTGGTAAAAATATTACTGTAATCATACTGTCCATGGTATAAATGTATTTATTTTATTTATTTAACACATAAACAAGCAGTTTATAAAGAATTTATAAATATATAAATGCAGAATTTAAATGCTAAAATACAATCTTAGCCCTCTAAAAGTTATTGTAATTTTCCACCTATGACTAACATCCATTTTGATCAAATTATTTGTATAATTTGCTTTATTTTCTAACTGTATTAATATTTGTATTTGCTAATTAATAATTATTCTTAAATCATTTTATTTTTACTAATGATGTTTGATTATAAAATATTAAAAGGTGGAAAGGTCGATTGTGAACGTTCGCCCCTTCGGTCCTCGGAGAAATTAGTGGTTTATTATTATTATTAAAATGTGAATGCAAATGCAATGATATTGCATTAGAAAATACGATTCTGAGTGAATCTCAATATATTATACTGATAATCCATTCCAAGATTTTACTACAAGTGTAAATTACACATGTATGTATTCAAAATAAATTTCAAAGTAATACGATCAAAATTCAAGGAGCTATCATTTCATGATAAAAGTTATCAGTCATGATTTTCAAAACATTTTGTAAATAGATTAAATAGTAAATGCGTAGGCTTCTATAAAAATTTCATACCGTTAAATCAAAAACATCAGGTAATATTAAACATTTTTGGGAAAAATTCTAAGCTCTATATTTAGCCAAAAGATCAACTAATTCATTACACAATTTTATTAAATATAAATATTACCTATTTTAGTACTCAAAAAATATCAAAACTCAATTAGTTATCAAAAAATAAAAAATTTTAAATAATGGAAACCGTAATTTTGCCAAATTTTTGCTTCTGAAGGAAAAACTTTTAGGAAATTCAAAAAATGAGCTAAATAAAGTACCAACTAGATAAAATTTGGTATGGAAAGGGTAATCTATTTGTGGTAATTGGACCATTATTTCTACCTAAAAAAATGTTTTCATAAATCAAAAAAAAAAAAAATTCATTCAAAACATATTTGTAAAAACATTACATTCCTCGCTCCACTCGGAAAATAAAAAAAAATACTAAAATTCACCTGATAAATTTTTGAATAATGTTATATTTAATGTTAGTAAAGACTAATTTATAATAATTTTATATTTATTTCTATAATTATTGGTTATAGATTACATATTTTAAATGAGATGGAACAAATATTCAATACTATTTTAAAAATTATTGAAGGAGATGCTTATGCTAAGGTTCAACTGAAAGAATTAATTACTGATGAAATGAATGAAAGATTACAATGTTTACAACCTCAAGCATATGTTTTACAACAAGTGCTATGTATGCGTCGAGTAGTTTTAACTGCTGCCCAAAATTTAGTTATTGATGAACTAAAACCAGTTATTAATCATCAAATTGGTATAAGCTGGTTAAAGAGTATAAAAGTTGCAAGAAAGTATGTTTAATCATGATTTAAAATAAACTATAAATTAATTATATTCATATAAATGTTAAATAAATAATATGCTAATAAATTATTATTATAAAAATTTATAATAGATCTTTGAATTTCCAACAAGCATATTCAAATATACTAGCAGCTGAAAAGTATAAACCCACAGGATTGTTTATTGAAAAAGCCAAATTATTATGGAAGAAATCTGATCAAGGACAAGCAATTGCAACATTAAAAAAAGGAATTAATATGCTATTTCCTAATTTGTCTGTTATTAAAATATTACCATGTGATGAAAAAATTGAAGAACGGAAAACATGTGCTTCTGTATGTATATAAATGTATTATATTAAATGCACAATAAATTCATAATATTATAATATAAATAAGGATAATTTGTAGGCATTATTATTACTGTCTAAATATAATGATAAAACTGTTAATGTTGATTTGGAGTCTAATTTATTAAATATTGAAAATGCGTATGAAATATTTGGAATGTGGGAAAAAAGTCTGGTAAGATTTGCACATTATCAAGATCGTATTCTCAACACTATGATTCCTACAGTTTACTACACAAAAGGATTGTGAGTATTTAGTTTTTGTAATTTTACATCCTATTTTTGTTTTTAATTAAACACCTAAGCACAATATTAATCATAAAATATTTAATTAATTGAATGTGTTGAAGAAATTTAATTAATAACATAATAAATTGTTATGGATTATCTTTACAATATGGCTGTGAGTATATATATCAGTCAATGCCTAAGATGCTAAGTGTGTGGTTGGATTTTGGAAGTGATTTCAATAGAGATTTAAAAAAGAAAAATAATAAAACTTCGTTATATTTAACAGAACGTAAAAGAACATTTATAAAAATGACAAAACTGATAGGTAAATTGTGTTTAACTGGAAAGTAATATATTCTAGTCAACTAGCATTTTTATTAATTTGTTTTATTTTAATTTTCAAGAGGGATTTGTATCACGATTGCCAACATTTATGTTCCTTACAGCATTTTCCCAGATAACATCAAGAATATGTCATCCATTAGAAGAATGTTTTTCAACTTTAACTGATATCATTGTTAAGTGTATACTTGATTATCCAAATCATTCATTATGGATGCTCATGACTTTACATAAAGTATTTCATTTTGAAATTAAATTTTACATTTAAATTATTACTAATTTATATTTAAAATTCTGTTATAGTCACCATTTAATGTGAGAGTTTGTAGATTTAATTCGATACTCAAACATCCAAAATTAAATAAAGTAAAAACATTATTGTTACAATTTATGGAATTATTTGAAAATTTATCAGAATTATGTAACACAAGCCCCCAAAATGCTCCAGTTGGTATTAAATTTCCTCTACAAAAAATTGCCAAAACTTTACCACGTTTGTTAACAAATGGTTATTTTAGCAATATCATGGTACCTGCTCAAAAATTTCGAACTTTAGTATTGCCACGTATTAATACTAATCGTAATAGTAAACATAATCCATTTCCTGAGTATGATTTTAATCATTTAATTTTACATATAAATATATTAATTTTTTTATTGATATTTTTAGTGAGCTTGTGTATATACATGGAATTAAAGATGAGGTTTATATATATAGTTCACTTCAAAAACCAAAACGTATTATAATTTTAGGTTCTGATGGTAATGAATATCCAATGATGTGTAAACCTAAGGTAAATTTTTAAAAAATAGAGAAAAATATACTTAAAGTATTAACATTTTAATTTTTTTTTTTTGATTATTAGGATGATATAAGAATTGATTCGAGACTGATGGAGTTTAATAATATTGTTAATATGTATTTAAAAAGAGATCCAGAAGCAAGAGATCGAAATCTTTATATAAAAACTTATGTTAGTATTAAAAATATACAATTTTTTAAATTTTTTTTAAGCTCAAAATATAAGTTTTACAGTTATATTTAATTAAATAGTAAAAAGTGTTTATAACTTTACGATTATATATAATAACTATTTATTCTGATCAAATTTATAGTGGTTTTCATAGTTAATACTATGAGTAAAAATAATATTGGTTATCAATAACGTAATTTAAGAATTGCAAAAGTATAATTTTGTGATTCCTAATCTGTTTGAACTTCTACAATGAATAATAAAATTTACATACAAATTTTATGTAATTTAATATAAAATTGTTTATTAATTTTTTATTTATGAATAAATATTAAATGTATTACTGTTGTAAACAATTATTCACTTCCATATACAAGTTAAAAATGACATATAAATGCTTAATAAACATGTATCTTAGGAATATGTAATAAACATATTTTATTTTATATTTTATAGAGCGTGGTACCAATGATCCTTGATTGTGGCCTTATTGAATTAGTTCAAAATGTCATTACAATGCGAAGTGTAATTATAAATTGTTATGAAGCTATTGGAGTTAAAGTATCAAAAAACACCTTACAAGGACTTATTTGTAGTAAGCATATTTTTAAAATTTTATATTACAATACATGCATTATTTTTTTAAATTACATTTTAGATATTAAAGATTCCTTAGAGAAAAAAAGATCAGTTTTTATAAATAAAGCAATACCAAATCATCCACCTGTATTTAGAAATTGGTATCTTAAAGAATTTTCAAGTCCAGGAGAATGGTTAGTTATTTAATTTAAATTCAATTATTTTAAATTGATTATTCCTTTTCCCTCCTAGGTATTTAGCTAGAAATGAATTTACTAGGACAACTGCTGTTATATCAATAGTTGGTTATATATTGGGTCTTGGTGATCGTCATGGTGAAAATATTTTATTAGATTCGACTAATGGTGGTGTGGTCCATGTTGATTTTAATTGCTTATTTAACAGAGTATTAAAAAATATTAATTTATAAATTCAAATTAACTATATAAATAATCTCAATAATATGAAACTTTAAAAAAAATATATATATTTAGGGAGAAAAATTTGAATGGCCTGAACGTGTGCCATTCCGTATGACTCATAATATGGTAGATGCAATGGGAACAGGTGGACTTGAAGGAATGTTGTCCAGTGCTTGTGAAATAACTAATCGAGTTATGCGATCTCATACTGAACAATTGGTTAGTGTACTTAAACCATTTTTATATGATCCTTTAGTAATGTGGACTGGTCGTGATACAAAGGCTGATGAAAATTCAGAAATGACCAATGACCAGGTAAATATATTTACTATTCAATATTTATAATTGAATATTGTTCATGGGGTTTTTCATTAATTGATTTACACTTATTTTAATTTACAAATATTTATTGTAAAAAGGTATCAAATACATTTTTGTACTATTATTTTAGGCTAAAGAACATTTAAATAACATAGAAATGAGACTTCAAGGATATGTAAGAGCTAATTTAAAAAATTCTTCTATGCCACTTTCAGTTGCAGGACAAACTCGTAAACTTATTGAAGAAGCAATTAATGTTGATAATTTATGTCAAATGTATATTGGTTGGAGTGCATTTTTGTGATACTATACATATATCATTTTTCTTATTTTTAGTATATTTAACTATTGTTTTTTTTATTATTTTGTCATAATCAAATAATTTTTTACTTTTGATGTTATATCCCTTTTACCTTTATGATTTTTATAAAATTATATAAACTATTATTAATTTTATTCATCTTATGATTATATTTTTATGTATACAAATTATTTTTCCTTATTCTATTTCACTAGAGCTCATGCCTTGTTCATTAGTGGTTCCACATTTTATTAAAGATTCACTGGGACAATATTTAGTATAATACAATAATATAAAAAGTGGAAAGGTCGATTGTGGACATTCCTCCTTCGTCCCATCGATCCTTGGAGAAATTAGTGGTTTATTATAATTATTAGATTAGAATGCAAATGCAATGATATTGCATTAGAAAATATGATTCTGTGCGAATCTCAATATATTAAACTGATATCCACTTCCAAATTTGCCGCGAGTGTAAATTACATATGTTTATATGTAAAATAAATTTTAAATCCCTACTATCAATATTCAAGAAGTTATCATTTCATGATAAAAATTGTCAGTTACAATTTTTAAAATATTTTGTAAAAATATTAAGTAGTAGTCTAAAATATTCAAACTGATAAACCAAAAATTGCAGGAAATATTAAATATTTTTGAAAAAAGTTTAAAGTTCTATATTTAGCCAAAAAATGAACCAATAAGTTCCAAAATTTTACTTACTGTAAATATTACCTAGGCAAGTACTCAAAAAAAAATTTCAAGTCCCTAATATCAAAACTCAATTAGTAATAAAAAAATAAAAAATTTAATATAATGAAAACCGTAATTTTGACGATTTTACGCTTCTCAAGGAAAAACTTTTGGGAAATTCAAAAAGTGAGTCAAATAAAGTACCAAATAGATGAAATTCGGAATGGAAAGGGTATTCTATTTGTGGTAATCAGACCATTATTTCTACAAAAAAATATTTTCATAGATCAGAAAAAAATAATAATAAAAAGCCTATAAAAAAAATTGTCAGATACGATTTTCAAAAATTTTGTAGTATATTATTAGGTTTTTATACAATTTTTAAACCAATAAACCCAAATTGTAGGTAATATTAATTTATTTGGAATAAAATTCAAAGTACTATACTT
The DNA here is from genome assembly GCA_013282895.1 of Eriosoma lanigerum. Taxonomy (NCBI): domain Eukaryota; kingdom Metazoa; phylum Arthropoda; class Insecta; order Hemiptera; family Aphididae; genus Eriosoma; species Eriosoma lanigerum. The sequence continues at coordinate 37,546,701 of CM023357.1, read as the reverse complement.
GGCCAAAAAATCAACCAATTTGTTCCAAAATTGTATTGTACTTGTATACTACCTATGTTAATACTCAAAACAATTTACAAGTGCTTACCATCAAAACTCTATTAGTTATCACGAAATAAAAAATAAAAAATTACGAAAATCGAAATTTTGCCGATTTTTAGACAATTTTGGTAGTTTTTCTTCTTCTAGAAAAACTTTTAAGAAAATCAAAAAATGAGCTTATTAAGTACCAATTAGACGCGATTTGCTACAGAAAGCATACCCTATTTGTGGTAATCAGACAATTATTTCTACCCGAAAAAATGATTTCATACATAAAAATAAAATAAAAATTAAACATCTTTGTAGAATCAATACATTCCTCGCTCTGCTCGGAATCTAATATAATGAATTTTTATTATCTACGAACCTTAGTCTAATAATATAGTCCAATAGTTCCAACTATTATTATTAAAATACTAATATAAAATGTTATTAGTTATTGGTTTATTACAAATAGAAACTATCAAAAATTCAAACACTATCATTTATATATTTGCTTTAATAATTAATGTTTATCAGAATCAGATACTATAATCGGCTCACAAGTCACAGTGCATGTGTAATAAATTGAGTGTATACTGTATACTGTGACCTAGTGTAGGAGTGTATTTGCGTAGGTTGAAACTTGCAACACAGATTATTGAATAATTATTAATACAATTTATTATAGTCTGTGATTCATATCAAATAATATTTGATTGTGTGATAGCCATTGGAAATTAAAAAAGTACAGATTACTTATAATAATATGAAACCACTGATTTTATGAAAACTATATTTTCAACTATTCCGTAATAAAACCCTTAAGACTAGAGCTTTTTAATCTACGTGATTTTATTTTTATAACATTATTCTGTGATTAAACCACTGAAAAAGTACTATGATTACACTATTAAGACAGAGTCACAGAATAACTTCATTAAGATTAATTCTTCAGATTTATTAACATTACTTCAATAATTTATAACTGAATTATTTTGTGCTATGGACATGTTTTATGATAATACCACAGATTATATATATAAAACAAATGTATTATCTAAACAGATAAGGTAAAAGTCACAGTTAATATGAAAATAGTGGGGGAACCACTACAGAATCATTGAAATTATTAAAAAGAGATATTATTAAATAGTAAATACAATACTCTGTGCGCTATTCTACACTACACTACATTTTTTTATATATATAATAATATAATTCTTGATTATAACTTAAAAGTATAAATATATAATGTACAACATTTTTTGTAATAATTATATTGTATAGTTATTACTTTATTAGTAACTTAAGTGTTGTATTCTGTGGTATTACACGACATTGATTTATGATTATTGAATAATAGAATATAATATTTTTATAAATAGTTATTAGACATTTGTATTTATTGTCATTAATAGATGGTAAAACTTTACCATTTGACAATGAATCACGACGAGGAAGAAATTGAGTAAGTAATTGTATAATAAACTAAACAACAAGGTATATTGCATTATTGCTAATAGACTTTGAGTCTGTTGGGTACAAAGGTACAAAGGTACAAAATAAAAAAAAATTATAATAGCCTCAATTTTAAATAACAATTAAAGTTTATATTAAATTTCCATAGTACTTACTTCAGTGTAAACATTTTTACTCTTCAATCATCAATCACAAAGCTTACATACCTACCAATTTGGAACTTTCTGATATAAATTTAAAATATTGATATTTTAATTAAATTATTTATCCATATATCTCTATTCAAATAATTTGTCAAAAGGTACTAGTTAATTGATTGGTTATTATTAAATTAAAAGTGTAATTGTAATTTATTGTAAATTAATAACAAATTAAAAAATATAAAATACCTATAATTTGTATACTTATTATATGATATCTATTTATTTTAGAGAGGGCGTTTATAATAATATGAAAGTAGACTTGCTAAAATTCAATACACATTTGGCATTTTGATGTCTTGGTCATATTTCTAGCTTAAGGCTTTACAAATATATTTATACTCTTACCAAACTGTTTCATTATGTACTCTGATTAGTAACTTTAAATTACTTAAGTCTACTTTTCTTTATAAAACTAGAAACAAAAACCTGCATTTTTTTTAGATTCTGAGCGAAGCGATGAATGTATTAGTTTTACAAAGATGTTTTTTTTTTTGACATATGAAAACATTTTTTTTCTGGTAGAAATAATGGTCGATTACCTTGCGAAAAGAAAAACTACCAAAAAATAATGGAAAATTAACAAAATTACGGTTTCTGTTTGCTCTGGAATTTTTTAATTTTGTGATAACTAATTAAGTTTTAATTGTAGTAACTTGAAACTTTTTTTGAGTATTAACATTGGAAGTTTAAATGCGTGGTTAAATTTTGAAACGAATAGGTTGATTTTCCAACTAAATATAGAGCTTCGAAATGTTTTCCAAAAATATTTATATTTCCTGCAATTTTGGGTTTATCGGTTTGAAAATTTTATAGAAGGCTAATCATATACTACTTAATCTTTTTATAAAATATTTTAAAAATTGTAACTAAAATTTTTTTATAAGCTTTTATATTTTAACTACTGAAAATCGGCAAAATTACGGTATCCGTTATTTTTTATTTTTAAATTTGTTTATTTCATTATAACTTATTAGGTTGTGATTGTAGGGACTTGAAAAGTATAATTTCTGTACCAAATTGCATCCACTTGATACTTTATTTTGCTCATTTTTCGTATTTCTCAAAAGTTTTTCCTTGAGATATGAAAAACTACCAAAAAATGGCGGAAAATTGGCAAAATTATGGTTTCTGTTAGTTTTGTAATTTTTTCCAAAAATGTTTAATATTACCTGAAATTTTGGGTTTAATGGTTTAACTTCTTGAAATTTGATCGTAGAAACTTGAAATTTTTTTTAATATTTACATTGGTAATTTACACCCGTGGAAAAATTTTGAAATGAATTATTAGTATAATATATTGTAGTATATTGAGTTTCGCTCAGAATTATATTTCTAATGTAATACTATTGCATTCAAACTTAAGTATAATCAATAATTTCTCCGAGGACCGAAGGAACAAAGGAGGAAAGTCCACAATCGACCTTCCCAATTTTATTATATTAATACATACAAAATTAATTTTATTATTTTAAAGTCTCAAAAATATTAGTAAAGTTTTTCTTTTAAGTGTCTTAATTTATTATACAACAATGTGATTAATATTACCATTGCACAGATGAATAATTATTTTAATGAATCAAGGATAGTTATATTTTGTAATATTTTAGATATTTTATATTTTGTAATAATTCATTATTCACGAGTACATTTTATTGATTATATTTCTGCAATATATATAATAATAAAGCCATACATAAAGGCAAAGTAAAGTGTATTTGTTGTAGATATAAGTGTATGTTTTAAAATTGGTAAAGGTGTAGTATAATTATAATTACATTGAAATGTATAATACATTTTAATTAATATTTAAAACTATTTATTTAATACCCTAAGTATTCACTATAGTCTATAAATGTAATTTATAATTTTTCAGAAGATTGATTGCAGTTAATAATGAGCACAAAGACTCTGAATGTTATAGTTTCTGGTATCAACTTTTATTGTCATTATTGGGCATTACATTTTTATTTACAGGAATTATTATGGCTGATTTATGGCCACAGATATTTGGTGATATAATGAAAAATGTAATATTTAATTTTAAACTACTAATATTAATATTTTGTTTACTGATTAAATGTAGTTTTATGCATAATATTATGATTTTGCTCTTAATAATAAAATTTATTTATATGGATAATTATATTATTATGCTATTAAATATTAACATGGGTTGTATATTTCAGAAACTGGAATTAGTAAATAATAGTCAAACATATAATTATTGGCAACAAATTCCAGCACCATTATATATGAATGTATATTTATTGAATTGGACAAATCCTGAAGAGACATTACACAAAGGAGACAAACCTAAATTGGAACAGCTAGGACCATATGTTTTTAAGTATGAAACATTAAACAATTGTTATTATTTTATGATAGTTTTATTGAATTTAACTCATATAATCTATATTCTATGACATTTATAATTGTTTAGGTAATAAAAATAAAATAATGTATGTGATTTTATTTTTAGAGAAAATCGTACGAAAGTGAACATAACTTTTAACAATAATAATACAATAACATACATGCAATTGAAAAGTTGGCAATTTGATAATACTCTTTCAAACGGCTCTTTATCTGACCAAGTTACTACTATTAATATTCTGCTAAATGTAATTAATAATAAAATATTTAATTTTTTAATTTTAGTGTTTTATTCGTCATTATTTATTCAGATTTTAGGTGACAAATTACAAATTATTAATAATCACTGGATTTATGTTCTTACCAATTACTATTTAAAATTATCAAATATTAGCAAACCATATATCACAAAGACAGCTGGTGAATTTATGTTTGATGGATATGATGATCCTATTTTGGATATTATGATAAAACTAAAGTCTTTTTTTCCTATTGATTTACCGTTTAACAGAGTGGGATGGTTTTATGGAGTAATATATTATTTTCTGAAATAATATTTAGTCAAAAAATTGTATATAGTATTTATATTAACAATTATGAATATATGTTTAGACAAATCAATCTACTTCTGCAGATGGCTTAATTAATATGTTCACAGGAAAAGATAATATTGAAAAAGTTGGATTAGTAAATTCTGTTAATTATAATACAAAGTTAAATATGTATAATAAAGATTGTAGTATTTCTAATGCTTCTGCGGGTGATTTATGGCCTGAACACACTGCCGTCCAGCCCAATATGTCAATTTATATACCTATTCTTTGCAGGTAAATTTAGAATAAATTGTAGTTTAATATTAACATAGATTAAAACACTTTTGATGTCCAATATTTATATAATTATTTCCTGCCTCAATATTTGCTGTTTAAATTTCATAAATATCAGTTTGAATTTAAAAGACAACATTGTATGTGTGAGTTTCAAACGACAGCTGCATGAAACAATTTCTAACTTAGACATAAACTAATTAAATACAATAGATTGTAAATGGAAGGTTAGGTGGTAAGTAAGGTAGATAGTAAAGGAAATCATAAAAGTGGTCACAGACACTATGATAGGTAAACAAAAGAAAATGAAGAAACTATGGTTCAACATTTCTTGTGAGGAGGCACTTAATAAAAAAAAAACAAGCTAGATTACAACTGATCAACGACCCCTTACTGACCAATTACTTAACTGTGAGAACCCAACTAAAATATTCACATGAACAACATAAGAACCTAACGACATAGAATGCCTACCTCCAAGTGAAGAAAAATAGTGAAGCAACTAAGTAGACTAAAAAACAAAAAAATACCAGGAGAAGACGGAATTCAGGTAGAAATTCTAAAAAATCTGGATGAGGAAGCAATAAAAGAATACATAAAATTATCGAAAATATATGGTTTGAGGAACAACTCCCAAAAGACTGGGGTGCAGCTTTAATCTCTCCTATTTATAAAAAAGAAGACACGCAAAAAATTAGTAATTACAGAGGTATTTTGCAATATTAGATACATCATATAAAATCTTATCATATTGTATTCTAGATTGAGTAGTACCCATAACAAAAAATATACTAGGTGACTTTTAGGGTGGGTTTAAATCCATAACTGATCAAATGTTCATAATAAGACAAATTATCCCGAAATGCTTAAAATTAGATAAGGATGTACACATATTATTTGTAGATTTTAAAATAGCATACAACTTTATTCATAAAGAAAGCCTTATAAACATCCTCAAAGATTTCAAATTCCCCCAAAAAATTGTTAACCTCATTGGAGCCTGGAGCCAGTTTTGATCACACGGATATACAGGTTAAGATAGATAATATAACACCACAACTAACGAGAGTAACAACAGGGTTTTAACAAGGGGATGCTTGTCTCCAATACTGTTTAATTTAGTACTGGAGAAAGAAATACGTGAGATGAACATTTTAGAATGAGTTACTTTAGGTCAGATTACAATTAGACTGTTAGCATATGCGGATGATATCACTCTACTTGGAGAAAATTTGGATATGATAAAACGTTTTGGAAATAAACTAATAAATACGGCAAAAAAAGTGGGCCTAACCATTAATGATGATAAAACAGAGTACCTAGTTGCTAAGAACAACATCGAAATAGAAGAGCACAAGTTCAAAAGAGTATCTCAATTTAAATATGTAGCGTCGATTATAATGAAGGATAACGATGTTAAGACAGTGGTTTCATCAAGGATACAATGAGCTAATAAATAATATTATAGACAAGAAAAAGACTTGAAATCAAAGGTCCTATCCAAAAATCTAAAAATTAATATGTACATAACACTATTAAGACCAATTGTATTATACAGCTCGGAAACGTGGGCGCTAAGAAAAACAAAAGAATCGAGACTAATGACTTTTTCCATAGAAAAATTCTATGGATAATTTACAGTCCAGTCTTTAATAGTTAAACCAATGAATGAAGAAAACTGCATAATGAGGAACTCTAAAGACTTATACAGAAGCCAAATATAGTTAGGGAGATTGCCAAACGAAGACTAAGTTAGGCAGACCATGCTTGGTGCAAACAAGGAACTTTAGTTAAACAGGTTATTGAAGAAGACTCTATAGGAAAAAGACTGTTAGGTAAACCTAAGCTAAGATGGAAGATTGAGTGAAGAGAGAAGTTGAAAAGATAGAGTCTGATACCAAATGGAGGGAAGAAGCAGCAGAAGAGAAGGATAGGCGTCAAAGTTTATCTTTAGCAGTATGGTCTTAAAGGCTGAAACTAAGGAAGAAGTAGAAGAAGATTAGTTTGAATTTGACCAAAAAGAACAACTATATTATTATTAATGACTTTATTGTATAAAATTTACTAAAATATATTTCGAGGAAGGTTTAAAACCCCCAAACCCCCTTCCTAAATGTGCCTGATTTTATCCTAATATTAAATTTCCAATTTCTTTATTATTTGTATATATAGGATGATCAAAATTCCAAGTTATAATATAGTTGGAATTGCATTTGTTTTCAATAGTTGAATATTATGTCAAAATTTTTTGTAACACAAAGTTCAGATTACTTTGATGTATATTATCAATGATTTTTTAAATACAATGAAGCTTATTTTACAAAATTGAGAAAATTTAATGAACATAATAACCTATTTTTGCATAGCTATTTTATTTATAAGTGCAAGTAAAATATACAGCGATTTCATTTTAATTATTTATACTCTGGCAAACAAGAGATTGTGTAATTTTAAAATAAACATTTAATTAAATATAAATAAAATGTTAAGGGTTTAGTATAGAGGATCGTTTTATTGGGTCATAAAAAAAAAATTTTAAATTTAAAAAAAATCAAATAATTACTTTATTTTTACTGATATTTATATTTTATATTCTTATAGTTATTTATATGGTAAAAAGTAAAAATCATTTAATAGAAAACGTTAATTAAGACACAATATTTATTTATTACATCATTATTCATTAGTATTTACTATGTGTAACTATTAATAAGATGTATGTTTTAACTGATTCTAGTACTATTACCTTGATAAAGCATAACAATATACATATTAATGGTATAAAAGCTATTGAATTCGTGGGCAAATCTGATGTTTTTAACAATACTTGTTATTGTCCATCATCCGGATGTCCATTACCGGGTGTTCGCTCATTAAGTTTATGTGAAGGTAATGTACTTCCTATATACATATCGTTTCCACATTTTTATTTAGCTGATGAATCATATAAACAATCAATATTAGGCATGAAACCCAATAAAACCTTACATGAATTCAAAATGATTTTAGATAATGTAAGTGTATATTTTAATCATTATTAAATTTGTTATTATAATTTTTTTCTAAATGTTTATATTTATATATTTTATTAAAGGAATATTCAATACCTCTTCATGTAGCTGCTAGACTTCAATTTAATCTAAAATTATATCCAATCAAACAATTAACGTAATTAACATATCTTTTCTATTTCCAATTATATATAAATTAAAATATAACTATTTATTTTTTAGAATTATGAAAAATGTGCCACAAGTGTTTTTACCCGTATTTTGGTTTTCTGAAAGTTTTGAAATTCCACGCAATGTATCTGACCAATTGTTGATTGTCACAAATGTATTGCCCACTTTCATTCCTTATTTATGGTTTATAATGGCCTTAACTGGATCTATAATGCTTGTATTTAGTACTTACATATGTGTAAGAAAGAAAAATGAATCATTCACCATTTTAGAACCATTGTAATCACAACTGTTTTTGTTAGTTATAATTTCAATGTTCCTAAAATAATTAACATTTGATAGCAGTTAATGTATGTTACAAAGATTTAAAGATTTGGTTATATTAATTGTACACAAATATTATACTTTTTAATAATGTATGAACTATGTTTATATAACTATAAATTAAAATGTTTTAATTTATTTTAGTTTAACTTCAAATATTACTTTTCTATATATACATTTATAATACAATTATTGATTTCTATGTAATGTTCATAATAAAATTACCATAAATAAAATGAATTGTTAATTGTTTAAACATACATTAGTCAACTTCAAAATGTTTAATGTAAAATCATGCATCAGAACTGACTGTCATAAAACTTAAGTGTATTTTCAAATTTGTTTTGCTTTTTATAATTTTGTAAATATCTTCTATTTTAAAGATTTAATTTTGTTTTTAAATAGTTAATTACTATTAATATTTTATTTTATTTTTGAGAAACCCTTGTTATTAAAAATTTAACACATAAGTTTGTTTTACAATATAATATATATCTACTATATTCATAAATTTATAATATGTATAATATTTATTATTTAATAATAAATAAACATTTTTTAATGAAACATAGTTTTTTTAAAATTTTCTAATTTAATATAGCTGTAACCTTTATTTTAGACAGCTTCGAAAATGGTTGTCAAGTTGACGCTGTCTTCACTGACTTTAAACAACCCTTAGATATAATTGACCATGGTCTACTTGTATCTGTATCTTAAATCTCTTGGTATTAGTGATCCTTTACTTTCTTGGATACAGTCCTACCTTACATCAAAAAAACAATAGGTTTCTGTCAATGGTGTTCATTCCAACATTGCTGTAGTTCCTGCGTCCTGCATTGGCTGCGTCTACCAAGGTGGGAATCTCAGCCCTCTACTATTTATCTTCTATGTCAACTACATAAATAATTTTAATTTTAATTACTTATCTAATTCCCGAGTCTTCTTATTAGCAGATGACATGATAATCTATATGAATATAGCTTCTCCCTCAGATTGTTTATTACTGCAGGCGGATCTTGATTTCTTTGTTTATTGGGTTAATCGGGTTGGCCTCTCACTTAATTTAAGTAAATGTTATATTATGTCATTTACCAGGAAGCATGCTTCTCTTCACCACTCTTACTCTCTAAATAAGTGTTTCCCAAAAGTTTTCTTTGCCGGACTCCTTAAAGATAATGAAAATGATCACGGACCCCTTAATAAAAATAAATAATAATACTAAATTGATTGCTTTATTTTTTTAACTTAATGCACATATTTTTATGATAAAAAATTGAATTAATAAAAAAAAATGGATAAATAGAGATCTTTATTCACAGAGATAAGTTGTTGAAAAAAGCATCAATCCCATGCAATACGAATATTCATCAGTATTTTCGTTTTTATAGATAGGTACTTTGTATATTTGTAATTTACGTTCGCGGACCCCCTTCAGTATATGTGAGGAGCCCTTAGGGGTACGCTGACCACAATTTGAAAAACGCTGCTCTAGATAGTACTATGTACTATAAAAATTTCAAACCGTTAAACCCAAAATTGCAGGTAATATTTTTAATATTATTAATTATTTAAATATATGTTATATCAGTATTTATTTTAAAATTTTTAAAAAAATGTTTAAAGTTCTATATTTAGTCAGAAAATCAATTAATCTGTTCCAAAATTTTACCACGTGTCTAACTACTTATGTCAGTACTTAATTTTTTTTAAATGTAATTAGTTTTCAAAATATATAAAAAATTTAAATAATGGAAACCATAATTTTGCCAATTTTCTGCAATTTTTTGGTAGTTTTTCTTCTCTCAAAGAAAAAACGAGAAATGAGCACAATAAAATACCAACTAGATATTTGGTTAGGAAAGTATATCCTAATTGTGATAATTATACAATTTTTTTCTACCCGAAAAAGTGTCTTCATACATAAAAAAAGTGAAAAAAATAATAGAATAGACTATTCTATAATGTTAAAACCAATACATTCCTTGCTGTCCTCAGAATCTAAAATAAATCATAGTTAATTATCGATTCATAGAGCAAGCGATGACTAATATATATTTATATATATATATATATATAACTTTCATGTAAACGTACATAGAACATTGGATATTAAAAATAAAATATGTTGGCGAGTTTTGCAGCAGAACTTACAGCAATGGAAGGATTTGACGGAAGCAGTTTGGGCATATTCTAAATACTGGCCTGTCAACTGCGATGTGGAAGGAGAAGGACCACCACATTAGTATTCCTAGTAAGTAGTATGAACCGAAGTTATGAAGAGATGGAAGTTACTAGACCAGATATATTCGGAAATATCAGTTGTCTCGGCAGGAGAAGAAGCAAGGCTTCTCAGGTCGTTAGCAAGTGAAAGCCTTGGCAAAACATTGGAACGTGAGAACTATGTTAAATACTGGAAAGCTAGAAAATATTAAAGTTAAAATGACAATGTTAGACGTAGATAAATTGGGTGTGAGTTAAACACGATGGGCAGGAAATGGAGATTTCTGGTCTGATGATCACCGTGTTATATACTCTGGAGGTGAAAGAACAGGAAGAGCCGGAGTTGAAGTTATAATAAACAAGAAATGGGGTCAATAAGTGATAAATAAGATGGCGTACAATGACAGACTTGTAATTGTGAAACTTAAAGTTGAACCCAGCGATATTGTAATAATTCAAGTATATTTTCCAACATCTGAAGCAGATGATAATGAAATAGAAGAAATGTACACAGGACTCGAGGCACTCTGAATAATTAGCGAAAGGAAGTGACAACATAATAGATTATGTCGGTCCAATTACAATTAAATCTGGTCACCGAAGAAAGGCCGCCGTCACAAAGAGATACATATATGTATATGTATGTTTTACTACTCGGGCGGTGCACATCGAACTGATGAATGATCTAAGAACCGATGCCTTTTTAAATGCACTAAAACATTTCATTGGACGGCGGGGAGTATTTTCAGATATTTACAGTGACAATGCGACTAATTTTGTCGGCGCAAATAAAAGACTCCAGGACTTCAAAAAGCTGTTTCAGTCAACCTTCCATGTAGATAAATTTTATGATGCACTAGCCAAGGAGGGCGTTAGCTGGCATTTTATCCCCCCTAGGTCGCTCCATTTTGGCGGACTATAGGAAGCGTTCGTAAAATTGATAAAAACTCTGTATCGGGTATTGGGTGAATCTTACTTGTCTTATGAAGAGCTAAACACTATTTTAATCAGTATAAAAGGCTGTTCTTAATTCTAGACCTATTACTCCTTCTTATTCCTATCCTTCCGATGCAACCCCATTGACACCAGCGCATTTTTTGATCGATGAACCTACCTGTTCGTTACCTAAACAGCACGTGACCAGCGAACCAAGTAACCGTTTGAAACGATGGCAACGGGTTATGTCCCTTACCATTTGAGGGAAATGATGGAGACGATCGATGAATTAAAAAAAATATATATATATTAATATTACAGGCTCCAAATCTACGAAAAAAAGCAGGAGCGGTTGTTTGGTGTTTCTATGTAGAACATTTGTGATGTTACGAGGCATGTGCCCGAGATCTGAGAATTCTTTTTTTATTTCAGTAATTGGAGTGGAGTGATGGAAATTTCTAATAACTATTCTAAAGGCTCTGTCTTGTTTAAGCTGATGTGTGAAAAGTAGTTTTATTAATTTGTAGAAATTTAATGACAGGTCAATACGAATCTGGTGAGTTTGATGCCGTTGATAGAACTTTTACATAAGAAGGGTTCTCCTTAAGTAAGTTGTTTTATGTTTTCACAGAAAGCCTTATAGTCATTAACCACACGAATAAATAGGTGGTGGTGGTTTAGTAAGTTCAGAAGAGTTCCATGTTCTCAAGTTCTTGGTTCATTTTTTTGGGTTCTAGAATGTTAAGTCAGAATGTTCTAAAACAGGCTTCCCGAAAATAAGGAAAACCGATTTTGAGTAACAAATATTTTTGTTGCTGGTTTTTGGTATGAGGTTGGGGTAGATAGAGATGCAATTTGGCAGAAGCGATGTTAAATTTAAGAACATTAATTGAGAAACAGATCAAATTTAACATTGATACATTTGTCACATTTATCTACTTGGAGAAAGAACTTTTTAAGACATTAAAAGAAATAAGCATTGATTATAAAGACCAACGGTTAATATTATACAACATATACAAAGAATAATCATCTATAATATAAGTGTCAGATAAGTCTACAACAGCCAAAATTGGAAAGGGGGTAAAACGAGGGTGTCCACTGTCACCAAAATTATTCAATATTTATGTAGGACAATCTATCAATGAAATTTAAGAAACACTCATCAGAAACAAAATTGGAGTGATAGTAAGAGGAGAATTAATTTTATTTCCAAGATTTGTCGATGACATAATTCTTGTTGCAAGTAGCAAAAACGATCTCAAAAGAATGCAAGAAGGAATAAGGTGCTTTCAAAATTAACACCTTAAAATCAACTGGAATAAAACCAAGGTAATAATGTGTCAAAAAAAGTATCGTATTCATAGATTATAAATTTAAATTGATAACCACACTCTCGACCAAGTGGAAAGCTTTAGATATCTAGATAGTCATCTATCTAATTAGCCAAGATGAAAAATGTATTATGGAAGTAAAATCAAGGATCGCTCAAGCAAAAACTGCATTCATGAACAAAAGAAACCTAGTGTGCTCTAAAAACATGAGTATAAGTATGAGGAAACAGCTGATAAAACTACATGTGTGGAATGTCACACTTTACAGATGCGAATCATGGGTACTGAACAAAGCGGAACAAAAGTTTCAAGATGTTGTGCTAGAGAAGAATGTTGCGAGTTAGCTGGACAGAAAGAACTAACGAAAATGTTTTAAATGAATTAAATGAAACCAGGAAGATACTTAGCACCATAAAAGAAAGAAGATGAAATATGATTGGTCATGTCTTAAAACACAAAGAAGAGTTTCTGTATATTATAATAGAAGCAAAGATAAATAGCAAAAGAGATCGAGGACGACCAAGAACATCTTATATGGAAAGGATGATTTCCGATGTAGGTCTATTAAACTATAAGGAACTGAAGAGGTTAACTGACAATAAAGATGAATGGAGAAAATTCGGAAAACTGCAAAACCAACCTTTGGGTTGAAATTAAAAGAAGAAGTTTTCAACACAAAATTATATATACAATTTTTATTAATATAATAATTATATTATTACTATAATAAATTTAATTATAAGCAAATACAATTAACAATTTAAATATTAATAATAGTTACTAGTAACTAGTACTTAAATCTATGTTTAAGATTAATTGCCTAAGATACTGCACTGATAAAAGTTGAAAATAAAAATTAAACTTATTTTGGTAAAGTTATATATATATATATACTTATCATTAAGTTGTTTTTGTTACAGTAATACTTTGAAAAATATGAAATATAATACAATAACTTTTTTCTTATTTAAATCATTTTTATTTTTGATTAAAATAGTTCTCAGTTAAAACTATGAATATAAAATGACTTCATATATTATAGAAGAGGAAATTCTTCTTCATAATATTGTGAAATTCTATCCGTGTCCATTACTTCGATAGGATTAACAATAGCCAGATCTGTTCTAAAATGAATTAAGATAAATATTAATAACACTTAATTATATAGTTACTATATAATATTTACTTATTAATATTAATTGTAAATAATAATGCAATATTACGAAAATTATGCATTAGATTCATCTAGACTATAAGGTACGTCAAGCTCCTCAGTCCTTAATATCTAAGAAATAGGGGAATATTTTAGGGTCGAGTTGCATAAAAATCTGTCTATAAATTAGTTATTGACTCTAACTACTTAACCTACTTAACTAATTAATAAAATTTTAATGGATGTTTACATTGTAAAATGTGTTGCATAATTAAATTATAATTTATAAACGTTTTCTATGGTTACCTAAACAGTAAACGTTTATAACAGTATATCATTATCACCTTAAAATTGATCTGTAAAATTACCAAACTAAAATCGTATTTGCAATTTACAGGTTCGATAACCTATTATTTACAGATCCATTATCTTCATTGGGCCTTCATGCAACACTCAATTTTATTTACAGAAACATTAATTCGTTATAGTCACTATTGAACGTTTATGAACCCTGCCTAAGTAGTTACTAATTTATAATAGATAAAGGTTAACAGATAGAACAATTTTATGACATGGAGGGAGAACAAGTGTGCTGGATTTCAAAGAAAATTAAAACAATATATAAATTAACCCCTGTTATTGGAATAAATTATAGAAATATTTTAATTATCAACCATCTGGTAGATGAATGTTTCAGTATACAAAGTTTTATCAAATTATATAAGATCCATCCAGTCAAAAGAATATAATGTATGAATATATTATATATTATCTTTTTCTAATTAATTTAATTTTAGTTATTTATTTACTATCTAACACTATTAAACACTTTTTTTTTCAAACCAGAGGTGACTGGTTTTGAAATACTTCTCCGGGGAAGCTATATACATATAAATAAGTAAAATAGTATTATATAATAAAAGTATTACTTTAACGATAATGGAATGCATAAGTCATCCATCAATACTTTTTCTTCTTTTAAAATCTTCGAAAAATTTACTAAACATATATCTTTTAAACTAGGATCTAAAAGAAAACAAAATACAGAACCATTTATTGCTAATTTAGTGATAATAATCAAGAGTTATAAATATATTACTCATATTTAAAACATGAAGGTCGTCATGATCCTTGAGATGATTAATTTCTTCCCGAAAGTCATAGTCTAAAAGTCTTATAGGTATTATAGGTCTAGGAATTGGACTGGTACCACCAGATATAAAAATTCTGTCTTTGATCACTAAACAAATTTGTCTTCTCCTAGCACATGGTGATACGCCTTTTGGTGATATTGTCAACCATGAAGAAGTTTCTGGATCGTATCGATTTATATCTTGAAAGTGTAAGTTCAAATTCTTATTGAAGCCTCCGAAAATGTAAAAAAATCCATTGTGTACAACTGTAACCAACACAGTATATAATATTATAGCATTGAATTTAGTATTTAGTATTTAATTTAATATTTAGTTTTAACATACATGCAGAGTGACTACGTCGCCCTGGAGGTATTTCGCCAAAAACTTGTGGACAAGTCCAAGTTTTAGTAAATACATCTAAATAATATATGCTGGAACAGTATATTTCACTTTCAGTTTGTCTTGGTGCATGTTTATCACCACGTCCACCAAATATGTACATTTTGTTGTCAATAGCAGTTGCAGTATGGAAATCTCTATATGATGGAACATCTCCCTAAAAGACACACTTTAAAACATTAACAATTTAAAATTATAATATAACATATTCATACCTTTGTTTTGACTATATTCCATATCATTGACCGAAGGTCTAGCATGTATAAGTCTTGAGCAAATTCACTTGGTAGCTCTTGAAATCCACCAAATATATACATACAATTATTAATAATACATGCTGAATGACCATCTCTTGGTACAGGTTTAATTCCAAATACATTTGGGGTTGACCATTTTAAGGTTTCTAAATTTTTTTTTTAAAATAAACATAAGATATAATGTTTAAGAAAATTAAATAAAATCATAATATAATAATTTAGATTTATTTTAATATAATGTCTTACACACTAAATTCATTGATACACCTATTATTTATAATGCCACATGAAATGTGAATAAATTGGCAAACTGAATTTAAATGTTTAACAAAATTACAAAATGTTAATATAATAAATAATATGATTCATGACCCATGTATCTGTATTTAAATTAATATTTTATTGCAATAAATAATAAACAAATACCTAGTTGAATGAAAATGTTTTACAAAATTAAATTTAAAAAAGTTTTAAAATTAAAAATTAATTTTTTGTTAATTGAAATATAAACAGAGGGTTAAACCTCTAAAACTTTCCCAACTAGATGCAATTTGTTACCGAAAACATACCCTATTTGTGGTAATCAGACCATTATTTATATTCAAAAAAAAATTATCTTTATAAAACCAATACATTCCTTACTTCGCTCAGAATCTAAAATGCAAGTTATGTATTTTACAGTGGTAAAATCATGTCTAGGACACTTCCTATTAAAGCAATGTAATTCTCAAAAATGTAAATGAACCAAAATTCAACCTCAGAGTAACTACTTAACAAAAAATAAATTTCTTTGGAAGAAAAATAGAAAATATGCATCATTTACCACAAATAAAATATTAGTATACTATATTATTGTAATTTTATAAAATATTAGTATACAATACTTATAATAAAATAATATATTTTATTGTACAATATTATGGTAAAATTAGTGTACAATAATTTCATTTTACGAATGTTGTCACTATGACGTGAGGTCGAATTTTTGTTTGTTTACATTTTGACAAATAATTAAAAATGTTTACATTTTGAACATTATTCTCTAATAGCTAAATGTTTATAAATTATTTTTTTTCAAAAATAACATTGATATCGGTAGACATCAATAAAAAAGTATAGTCACTAAAATTAACCACATTAAAAATAAATAATAAATCATTATATTATACATTATCATTTATTACTCAGATAAAATTTAAATAACAGTTGAAAATCAATTTAATAGCTTTTCAAGTTAATATAAAATATTATAAATTTTGTTTTACTCATTTATATTTATTAATAAAGAATTGTTGGTCATAAATGATAACTATAAAAAAATTAAAAATTAAATTTTAATTACCAGTATCAAAACAGTACAGAGTATTGCATACTTCCTTATCATTGCGCCCACCCCATAAGTATATCTTAGAGCCTTTTGCAACAGCTGTATGGCCATACCTTTGAAATGGAACATATTCACTGTCTTGATTATTTAGATCCATTTTCCACCACTTTAATTTTACTGGAATTTTAAATTATATTATATATTTAGATAATATAGTGTCTTATTTGGACAACAATTTACCCGTGTCTAGTACATGTATATCAATCGGCTTGAATGTGTTATAATCCACACCACTGCAGTAACCTCCAAATGTAAAAATACTGTCACCAATTGCAACGGCAGCATGGTTCACTCGCCGTGGACCACCATACAAGTGTACCGTCCAGTACATTGTATTAAGTTATCGATGTCGTCTGTGATGTCACAACACACAAAATTAGTACAAAAAATAATTATTTAATAAGAGATTAAACTTCTGTTCACTTTGGCATAATTATACATCCAATTAACTTATATTACTTACCGTCGTGTTTAAATCAATTATGAAAATATTTAGATCTGTACACTAACACAAATATCTGACTAACTCAAATAAATCAGTAAAGGATAAACAGGGGTTAAAGTGGGGGAGACTCAATCCCCCTACCTCTAATGGTGGTTTAAAAGTGTCCCCTTTAACAAATTACACGTTACAAAACGTTCTGGAGATATAAAATTACATATGGAACGCTTAAAACTATATGGAGACATTAGTCCCCCCTAGAATTTTTTCCCACTTTAAGCTCTGAGGATAAGATACAATTGCCTTTTTTACCTGAGTCTGCCGTCAATAACTGGAAATCTGGAACGATCGATTGACGATTACTATATATGTATAACCATAAATAATAAATAAAGTAGTGAGTAATGAACGTATTAACGTAATGAGACTTTGAGGCTTTAATTCAAATGGACAAAAATATGTAAAATGGATAATAGATCTACTGAAATGAATTGATACGTCTTATTTCTATGTGTTGATACTTGATACAAAATAATATGGCGTCGTGAACTATGGGCATTGAGGAAGGGATAACTCTAATCAAATTTTAACCGGGCCTTTAAAATTTTCATTAAAAAGAATAAAATCATTCACTTTCTTATCAATAATGACAAACTAAATAAAAATATTGTAAATTATCATAGAGTATACACAGATTATATGATTTTATATTACTATGGTCTACGGGTATCATACCAAATATATCCCTGATACAACTTAGATGTCAGATGTTTACATGTTTTGTTTACAATTTAATCAATGAAATATAGTATATACCTACAAGACTACAAATCTGCAAATTTACAATAGTATAAGTACAATATAAAATTTAAATATAATATATAATAATATATTATAGTTACTATAAAACATAAAATTAGTAAGTACAAATACTACTACCTATTTAGTATTTACATTATTTTCGATTTTATTCTTGAACATTAAAATTACAAATATAAATATTAAATTTTTTGTAATAATTATATTATTTATAAATTATTCTATAACAAACTACAAGCATTACATTAATTTTACTACGGACTAATTAATACTTATAAGAAGTAGACACATTATATATGCTTATAATCTTACAACAATATGAATATTTTGAAGTAAGCGTTTAGCTTTAAATATACTTATATAGTTAATGCCTTCTTTATAATTTGTTAAATTATTGTAAATAATAAAAATATTTTTGTATTCAGGTCGAATATGGAGTTTAAAACTAGAGTAAAAAACGAAACTGATATAGAAGTATGGGAAGCGTCAGAAGCATATGATGTAAGAATGATAAATAACTATTTGTAAAATATAAAAATATGAATTAGATAAATATGAAATACCATTATTATCCAAGGAATATTGGCCTTAAAAAATACTCAAATATTATATTACAATAACACCTATTCTTACTGATAGTATATGTTTAATTGCTATCTGAGGATAGGAATATTCATTTTAATTTCATTAAATAATGTGAATAATAGTAAACTTAGAGTTAGTCAGTTATCTTAGAATTTAGTCAGTTTTACCTCAATATAATGTGTATATAATCTATAATGTATAATTATAATATAATAGCTTATTTTGTGATTAATTACTTCATGAATATAATGATTTATAAATATCACATTAATGTGAATAATATGTTTGCTTTTGCTTTTGCTTTAGGATTATATGGGATTTATTATAGCAATGAATAAATCTGTGTATGCCATACCATTAAATAAAACTTTAATATTGTCAGATGAGTGTAAACAATTATTAAATATATTGAACACAATAAATGATTGGATAACAGAAGTGGAACCATTGACAGAGAGCTGTAGGTTTGGAAATAAAGCTTTTTCTACCTTTTACGATTTATTAAAAACGGTTAGATAATTAAATTACAAATTTCACTTTTGGGAAGAAATAATTTAATACTTGTTTTTAGAAATTGCCAGGGATTCTATCAACAGAGTTCTCATTAGTTGATCAAGAAATAGTTATTGAGTTAGCGACATATATTGTTAACAGTTTTGGAAATCCAACTCGTATTGATTATGGTACTGGACATGAGTTGTCATTTTGTATGTTCTTGTGTGGATTGTACAAAGTAAACATATTAAAACAGAATGATAGTAAAGCTGTAGTGAACGTTTTGTTTTTGAGGTAATTATATTTATAAAATATTTATTGAACTAATTTAACTTATCTAAACTGTTTTAGATATTTAGAAATAGTTCGAAGACTTCAACTCAGGTATCAAATGGAACCAGCAGGAAGTCATGGTGCTTGGAGCTTAGATGACTATCAATTTGTACCTTTTATTTGGGGTAGTGCACAGTTAATAGGTAATGGGATTTGATATATATTTAAATTAAAATAAATAAATAATTTAATTTCTTTGATTTTTATTGTTTTTAGAAAATCCTGATTTAAATCCCAATTTATTTGTTGATGAAAAATGTGTACAGCAATTTAAATCAAAATATATGTTTATTGGTTGTATCGATTTTATAATGCAAGTAAAAAAAGGATTGTTTCATGAACATTCTAATCAACTTTGGAATATAAGTGGTGTACAAAGTTGGAATAAAATTAATGAAGGTTTAATTAAAATGTACAAAAAAGAGGTAAATTTATATTTAATTATTACAAAATCTCTGTCACAAAGTTAATCTGTTTTGTAAACATTTTCAGGTACTTGGAAAATTTCCAATAATTCAACATGTACCCTTTGGAAATCTTTTTCAATTTAAACCGTGTACTAAGAAAAAAATGACTGCTACCTCTTCCATAATTAAAACTCCTGCTCTGTCCTTATTAGAAAAATTAAAAAGTGTACCATCACAGCAAAATATAGTTAACAAGTAAATTATTGTACCAATAGTTAAAACTAAATCAGATGTATATATATTTATAATTTCTGTTTGCATACAATTATTTTCACCCATTAAAAATTACCAATTTTGTATACTTAAAAAATAAATATTAAATGATATTTCTATAAATTATTAAATACAATTTTATCCTTATTACAAATAAGATGGACAATATATAAAATAAAAATAAATTATTGTGTTAAAGTTTATATTTAAATGACTATAATTAATTTATTATTATTAATAGATTTTACTAAATCATTTTGAATTACTGGTGTATAATGCATTTTTTTCTATTGTACAAGTGATTTCTTAAAGTTTCATTCTTGATAACATTGACAAAGTTTATACACATTACTTTACAAAAATGTTGACTATTTTCATTGTGCCTACAGAAGGGTTTACCAATCTCAGCTAAACAAAGCTATATTTTAATAAGCAATATTTTTTTTCTGCCAAAATTCTTTATTTGTCTATTGAGTTTAAATTTAAATAATTTGTTTTTGCAATCATAAAATTAATGTAAGATTATGATTTTTGATGTTCTTTAATTTTAATTGTTGCCGTATGCCAATTTTTGTAACTATGGCATGAAAATATTTATCTTTTCAGCCTATATTGAGTCCATTCACGTAGTCAAACAATGTTGAGTGTTAAGTATTACCAAATTTTTACTTGTATTACTATTATTAATAATAGTTACTTCATTTGATGAATTTTAAATAAGGGGGCTTTTCTATGAGGAACCTAAAGTGGTTATAATAAGAGCATTATATAAATATTAAATTTACTAATAGATTACAATAGTATAATAAAAAAGTAGAATCATCTCCATATCCCTCTTTAAATAGTTTTATGGAACGTCCCTGCACACCTGCCAACCATCTTGTTTCAAGTTCTTCCTATCTTAGTCCATGCTATATAGAATGCACATGCACGTGTTAGTTGGAAAGTAGCACTTAAACATTACCTGTATTATTGGAGTCAGAAAATTTATTATATTAAAATGTTAGTTGGAAAATATAATTATTTACTATTCTAAACTAGTGGGTTAAATACTAATAATTGATTATAATTATAAAATTGATCAATTCGTGGTCAGCTTTTCTTTTGGTGTAACAATCAATTTTTTTTTTTTTTTATAAGTTTCTAAAAGTACTGAATATTACATAATCTACATTCGGAAAGCCAAAACAAATTATCATATTAAAATGCTAGTTAAAAAGTATATTAAGAGTTTAAAATTAAAATAATATAGCATACGCCTAAATCTTAAATATGATACACACAAACGGTTTTTTTTTTTTGATATTGCCAAGTTATGGAAACTAATATCAAACTTAACCTTATTGTTAGAAAGTCAGAAAAAATGACTAAATTATTAAAATGCTAGTTGAAAAATATTTAAAAATAAGCAGTGAGAGTAAAACAATTTTTCTGATTTGAATCAAGAATAAATAATATAATAGATTATTCTTTTACAAGAATAAAGGAGGTTTAATTTAATTACATTGGATAATACAAATTTATATTTAATAAATAATTACATGTCATAGAATAAATTTAAAACTAAAAAATGTAGACATACTTTATGTTTTTAATAAAAAATTAATTATAATATATTAATACATCACATTAAAAAAAAGAAATATATTTTCTTATTGAATTTTAAAATATAAAAAAATTATTAAAAAAAAAAACCATATACAATACAATTATTAAATTATTTTTTAGTGCGTAGTTTTGTTACTTGTTGTAATATACGTGTAGGAGAAAGTACGGAATCCATGAAGTTATCCTATTTTCAGAAATATATTATTTAAACAATGAAGTAAATTGCAAAATTAGTATACTTACAGAAGGTATATTACTACTGTCTGTTAATGGAGGTTTGTTATCAAATAATCTACGCTTACGGGTGCTAATAGGTATATTATCTATAACTTCATCCCACATTTGTTCAGATAAATCGGGAGTTCCTATTATAATTTAAAACGTCATTATTAATCTAATAATTATATAACTTGTATTAATTATGTAGTTGTAAAATTACCTTTATTGACAATTTTATTTTTCCTGAAACAAGTAAACTAACATGTATATACACATTTAACATGGAAAAGAAATGTAACTTAAGTTACAAATGACTATGGCATTAATTGTATTATATTAAACTTACTTTTTATTTGATAATGGAGTCTTGTTCTTGCATTTTCTTTGAGGTCTTTGTTCTGATTTAGTTATCTAAACAGAAAAATAGTTTGATATTTAATATAAACTTTTTTTTATAAATTCATTAACATTACCTTATTCTCTTTGTCTTCTGTTGATACATTTATTATTAAAGGCTATAAAAGTAAAATTTTAATTATGACAAATAAATATGAATAAAATATAACTTACTATTTGAATGTTGCTTAAATCTGTTAATACAGATATACTTTTCATCTTAGGTTTTGTGTTTACAGATTTTAAATCATTAATCATGTTTTGCAATGCTTTAAACTTCATTTCATTTTCTCTGTAATTCAAGTAAACATAATGAAAAAAATATTATTAAAAATAAGTTTTAATGTAATTGATTTTTTTATTACTTCAGTTGACATTGTAATTCTTTCAAGTGATCTTGGAGTTTGGTTATTTCCATGTTCTTAGCTACACAACAAAATCATTTAAATTCAATATAATTAATAAATTCTTTATGTTTATTAATAGCAATAAATATTGTTATTTTTATTGAAATCAAAGATTGGTACAGTAAAAAAATTCATAGAAATTCCATTTTAATAAGGTATTACTGAGTGGACAAAAATAGTGAGCAAGAAAAAAATTGTGCCCTATTATAAAAAATGATAAACTAAATATTGTTTTACAAAAGATAAAAAAATTATAAAACCATTGATCATTCAGAACATAGGGAAAAATAGAGCATAAACTATCACTGTCACTATGCATTAAAAGCTGACAATGGATAACTTAAATTAAAATTCAAACAAAAACATATATTTGAGGGAATAGAATACATAATAATAAATAATTTCCAATTCGATCACTGATGTTGATGGTTATTAACGACTCAACTTAATCAATAAAAGAACCTTCAAATACATAATAAGTAATAAGTAGTAACATAAGATGAGATAATATGTTGATAGTAATAAATCGTATTTGCGTATAAATATGCAATAATTGTTGATTATTAAAATTATCTAAAAGCAAAGCCATAATCTTTCAATTTTTTTTTAGGGGAGGGGTTTTGTTTTTCTATTATAGTTATTAACTAAGAAATCAAAAATACAGTAAAACTTCTGTAAAATATTTAATTTCGTGAGAGGGGAGGTTTGAGCCCCTAAACCCCCTTCTCAGATAAAGCCTTGTTAAGTACTTTAGGTACTCAAAAATAGTAAATAAAAGTTCATTTTTAAGTACATACAACAAAAAAAATTTTGTTATATGAATCATATTTGGAATGTATTAATCCTAAAAATAGAACTTTCATGCAAACATTCTGCCTTAAAATAATTTAGTGGTATAGCATTCACATGCTCAGATCCAAATCTCATTCTATCTAGTAGGTATACTTCTGAGTATTTCTAAGCACGTTTAACACTATTTGTTTATTATTACCTGATAATGTCGAGGATAGAACAGAATCATTTGAGCCGTTGGATTGATCATTACTCTAATTATACAATTTAAGCAAATAATTAGTGTATTAGTAAAACAAATATATAATTATATTAAAAATACCTTATTCAAATGTTGTTGTTTTAGAATTGTATATTGCTTAGCGATTTCTGACTTTTCTTCACTATATTGTTTGTTTTTAATTTTTAATTTTTTTATAGTGTTTTCTAAATTAAGAATTATATTTTGTTTTTCATCTAATAATTCAACAGACTTCTCAGTCTAAAAATAAAATAAATTTTAACCTTTTTAAAGTTACATACTTGTATTATTAATAATAATTATGATGATTTTACTAAATAGATTGCTTATAAATACTAAATTCAAACTTAAAAAATGACTAGATTAATTTTCATCAGAAAATAAAACGATTTTAAAATTATACATATTAAGAAATATTACACATGTGTATTATGTATTAGAATATTTATTGAAACTAGTATTTTGTTCACTATTTTTACAAGTAAAAAATATTTTACCTCTTTAAGCACAAGTTCTTCATAATTAATTTCCATCTCAGTAATAATATTATCTTTTGCTTCCAATGAACCAGTTAACCTTTCAATTTCTAAATCCTATATAACATTTTTAAATATTTTGTATTAGTTTTAGTTTAACTATATTAAAAAAAAAAAGTAATTCCATTGTAAGAGTTTTTAAAAACCTTTTCTTCGATTTCTTGATTCATTTCATCAAATTTATTTGAAAATTCATTCAGGGTAGCTTCCATTTTTTCATATATATTATTTGCTTCTTCTATCATATTTTTGTAAGTCTAAATTTAGTATGGAATTTATTATTAAAATTACCAATTAGAATATGGTAATATATAATGAAGTATATTTATTTACTTACTTCAATTTCTTGATTTTTAGAATCAAGATCTTCTTTTATGTCTTTCAATACCTATATGAATTTACTTTGGATTAGTATACATTAAAAATCTAATTTACAAATATATAAATAATAATAATGAATTACTTGATTTTTAACAATAAGATCTTCTTGAACGTGTTTCATGTCCTATAAAATAAATAAATTCTATATTCAAATATAATTGATTGATAAATTTATTGTAATCAAATTTTTACATTAATTTCAGCAATAAGTTCTTCTTTTTGAAGTTCAAGTTCACCAATCCTAAATTCATAATTCTCAATTTCACTTTTATTCTTACGGTTTTCATAATTATTTATGGCGTTAGGATTTTGTTGAATTTTCTATTTTAATGAAAAAAGTTATAAAGTTATAAAATAAATCATAGATAAGTAAAATATAAAATACAAATTACTTTTAATTGTTCATTTTTTTCTTGAATTTCATCTAAATGCATAGCTTTTAATCTCTTAATTTTGTTTTCATACATTTCAGTTTTATTTTTGATCATGGTTTCTTTTTGTTTTCTAAAAATAAATACAAATAAAAACATCATTATGATCTTCTACTACCTGGCCTAACACTTCAAACTAGTGTTAAGCATCAAATGTAGATCAATCCATATGCAAATTAAAATAAATGTTAAAATCCATTTAATCCAGATAACACGGATTAAATCCAAAATCAAGATTTATCATTTATCATAAATTACACTATCAAACCATAATTCTTATAAAAATATTATTTTTATAATAACAAAGAAACATTAATAAGGTCAACAACATAATATTTTATTTCAATTTTTATATCATTATGATGTTAAGGCTTTTAAAACAATAATTAAATGTTAAACAAAGACTGGTAATTTGTTATTTTGATATATTTTTGTTTTCTCTAATATTATGTCTGTTTTTATTTCTTATAGTTCTATAATTTATAAGAGATTTTAATGTGAATTAACAAATATGATTCAAAATCCAGATTATGAATATCAGGATTAATGGTTTTATCATTCTATTGCTCAGCACTACTCCAAACAATACTCTGTTAAGGTTAAGATTGAACCACTTGAAAGAACAAAACTCATGCGGTTTGCACATCTTCACTACTAATTGGCCATCACTATGAGCGTAGTCAGTTAACTATGCTGTTGGCTATTACAAAATTGTAGCCGTATACATAGTGAACTGCATTATCACACCTCTGTTGATTCGTTCTAGCGTATGCGGGTATTACATTTTTTATTTTCATTATATACATGTTTATAATTGTATACAAATTATTATATTAATCGTGGATATTAAAATATGTGTTTATTATTTATTACAATGTTTTTGACTTTCTGTGTACATAGTAACGGCACCAACAAACAGTGAATATTGATGTTTGTCAACCAATGATAGAATGCATTGCGATTGTCTAGGGGGTCAGACACTGATCGCCATATCAGTCCAATTTTAACCTGAACAGACAGACATATATATATGTAAGTATAGATGGGGTCAGTTATCCTAGTTCTACACCTCCATAGATCTTGATCTTCTATCTAATTCATTCACCCTATCTTCATTTCACTCTTTATGCTATTTATCTATACATCGCCCTACAAGAAAAATAAACTGTTTCACAAACTCTTGGTTGACAAACATTAATGATGCAACTGTTTCCATTTGTCTTTTTCTATAACTTTATCATGCAATAAATTTTATTGGGATCCTCTTCTCACACAAAACACCTTCAATTTCATATATCTAAACTTTATCATATTTCTCATGTCTACCTCAGAGAACTTCTATTTATTTGAAATACCTATTTTAAGTACTTAAATCTATCAGTCTCGCATACTACAACATTTTTATATGCGTTACCCTATCAATTTCTTGATCACTCTCTACAAAATCATACTCTATCGCCTTTGTTTTACTAAAACTTATCCTTAGTCCTTTCTTTTCAAATGCCAGTTTCCATTATCTTGGAATCCATATGCCTTTTATAAGTTAAGAAATACTATACAGTTTTTTCCTTTTCCTTGTATGTTTCCACAATCTGCTTTATACAAAATATTGGTTTCATTTTCCTGGCATTACTCAAAACTGAGTTGATTATGATACAATAAATTTAATATTTCTAACAAAAAAATAAATTATGAATTATCTTTAAAATATATTTTACGTATGGAATGTGTTATTGTTCTGTAAGAGAGATTGAAACTGCCCAAGTAATTCTTTACGAAGGTTGGCTTTTTCTTCATTTAATCTCACTTCAAATTCTTCCTTAACAATCTAAAAAATAATTAATTTAATAGCAATATAAAAAATTAATTGTAAAGAGCACTATTACCATTAATTTTTTTTCATAAATCGAAGAATCTATATTTTCATCTTCTTCATCAATTGAATCTGAAAAGACAGAACATTATTTAATTTGTATTCAGTAAAAAAATATTTTATAATTAAAATTGAAATACCTTGTTTAGATTTAACATAAGTTCCACTTTTGCGATTGTTTGCAACCCAAAGTGCAAAACTAGGTCTTGGCTTTGGTTTTGTCTTACTTTTATTAATAGCCCGTATAATAGCAGATACATATAGTACTTGTTTAGTTTCTTCAAATAAGCTAGGGGATACATCAACGTTTACAGCCATTGAAATACCAGTTCTATTATTTCCTATTAAAGCGTTTTGAAACATTTGGGTTAATTTTGATTCTCTGATTGGAACAATCATATGATTTTCTCCACGTTTTTGATTTTCACTTTAAAAACAATAATAAAATAAATTAATTCACTATTATATTTAAAACAAAAAATGGAATTTGTATGTTGTAAGTAATTAATATTGTTGTTATTGTATGTTACTTATATAACTTTTATAAGTACAAATTGTGTATATATACATATATATATATATAGTTTGTAAATACATACATGTAAATATATAATTTTATTTACATTTACATACCGTAATACAGAGAAACATTTGTTTAATACTAATAATGAAGTATTGATATTTTTGGATTCTATAAGACGATCACCCATGTTATTTGTTTTTTTAAGACGTTCAGAACCAGCCAAATCACAAAATGAAATGCTAAAGATAAAATATTAAGATTGTAATGCTAAACTATATAATAAACAAAAAACATATTAAAAAAGAAAAAAATTTCAGACCTGCTAATAACTGCTGTTGTAGGATTTTCAATATTTTCTATTCTCATGAGTTTTAATGTAAAAATGCAATGTGAACGACTTGATGATTTATTTAAATTATTGCTGGCAACTCTTAAATTATTTCTTCCAAAAGCCATTATTTTATATGCTTCTTCGGCTGACTGAACAAATACATGAGTTAGATCTGGAAAATATATATATATTTTTCAATTGAACTGGTATTTGTAGTAAATATAACTATATTGTATAGTAATTATTAAATAGAAAATAAAAATATGTTAATTAATTATATGTAGCGTTTACTATAAATCCAAAATAACTAGTATTAGTTACTAACCTAACCTTTGTAGTCATTAAATTAAAAATTGAACATCCTAAACATGACTACTCCCTTAGAAGTTTTTTTTAATAAATACATTTTTTAGAAATAAACTTATAAAATTAGAATAATTAAATATATTTTATTTAAGAAAAAAATAAATATATAATATATTATATTTAATTATTTACTTACCTTTCACATATACATTCTTATTTTGATCAAGTGAAAGTTTAAGTGGTTTTCGTTTACTCATATAAGTGACCAAAAGGTCAAAGATGGATTCATTGTAAATTTCAGAATATGTGACCCATATTGTATATGAAACATTTCCATGGTTTAAGGCAACTTTTTTGTCATTATTTACTAAGTCAAACATTTTTGCAATATTGTCTGAAGTAAGATTATCAATATTATGAGTAATTTGATCATCGATATGAGATATATAAGATTTAAATTCAGCCTAAAATCATTAATTAAATATTAATTGTTAAAATTTAAATGTTAATTTAAAATAAGTACTTGGGTCTTTTCAAAGGTTTTTTCATTAGACCAATTATTTAAAATATTGTTTCGAATATCATCTTCACATTTCATCAAA
This sequence comes from Eriosoma lanigerum, assembly GCA_013282895.1. NCBI lineage: Eukaryota > Metazoa > Arthropoda > Insecta > Hemiptera > Aphididae > Eriosoma > Eriosoma lanigerum. The sequence continues at coordinate 37,517,467 of CM023357.1, read as the reverse complement.
TTATCATCCAAAATATGTGCTGCAACAACTTTATCAGGCTTATACTTGCATTGTGTCATTAACTTATTATTTAAAGTGTTAAAAACTAACATTAATGTTCTAGGAATTATACCAGGGTCATTCACATTACCTAAAATAACAATTTAATTTTATATTACAAATAATTTTAAGTAATTAAATACATATAAGATATGAATAAAGTACCATGTATAGTATAAGTTTTTCCTGCATTTGTAGTGCCATAAGCAAATAACAATTCATTATTTCCATTTAAAAACCGTAAAACTTTATCATAGACCCAAGTATTGAAAAATGTGTTTTGGTCAACATTAGGACCAAATACACTAGAAAATGTATACCTACAAATAAATTGAAATACTTTAGAATTCATTTAATTAGGTTAGTAAATGTCTTACTCTGTAACATCTTCACGTGCATTTCCATTGTTGCAAGCAACTGTAGTATCATTTAACACTGTTAATGTGTCAAGCTATGTATAAAAAAAATATAAATTTAATATTAATAAATTGAAATACATCATTGACAATTTTAATTATCTATACTATTAATTAGTGATATTTTAGTAATGAACTGTTCAAAATTTAAAGCGAATATCCAGAGTTCGGTTATCAAACTAATTATTACACATTTTTGAACTGAACTATTGTCCTGAAAACTATAGATTTTTCATATTTAATCAATTGGTTTGGTTCGAATTCAGTCATTAATTGAAATGTTTATTCAAACTAAATATTGGGATTTATCACATGACTATTATTATTACTAGAGGTCGGAATAATATTCTTTTGCATATTTTTTTTGAGTCTATGCAGTCAAATTTGGGTTTGAAATTTATAAAAATTATGAATCATATAATTCAATGGTAAAAGTTATTTTTGCATATTTGAGAATATTTTAAGATGAAAGAATATTAGAGACTATATCGATTATTCTTATGTAATTTGGATAATTTTAGTTGTATGGACGAAAATTATATATAATATTAAATAAGTGTTTAGCCTGTTGTTATTGAAATAACTATAAATAGAATAATGATTTCGACAACAAAAAAATCAAGGGCTCACAATTTTAAAAAACATAGCAAAAATTTTGAAAAGAAATAATGAAATACAACTCGTAGATAATTTTTCACCTACTATGGTAACTGATTTGCAGTACACTCCTGTGACTTCAGTCGATGTTGAACGTTCGTTCAGTACATATAAAAACATTTTAACCGACCGCTGTACAAAAATGATGCCAGAACACATGGAACAGAACATAGTTAACCGTTTCCAAAAAGGAGAATTGTCTTAAATAAAATATATAATTTTATCATGTTAATAAAATGTTAAGTTAAAGTATTTTTTAAACCTAAATTATAATGTATTGTTTATTTAATTAAAAAAAATACATATATATTTCATTAAATACATAGAATTGTATCATAAATTACCTTTACGTATCAATTAAGTTATATATTTTTTTTTTAAATATAAAAGCATATTTTGAATTTAGGAGAATATATTACTTTAAAAGCATATTTAACTACAATTCTTAAAGAATATTGGAAGAATATTATCAAATTTTTAGGGGAATATTAGCATCTTATTTTGGCTATTTTAAGAGAATATTAATCCGACCTCTAAATATTACATTCTATAATAACACTAAAAATGGTACAATATTTTATACTTTTTACTAACCTCATTTAGAGAATTGTTTCCTCGAGGTTTTAATCTAAGACAAACATCAATTTTTGGAATTCCTGATTGATCATTAGATTTTTCTAAAGAATAATCCAACAATTTCTTAGGTTTGCCGATAACATTTCTTTGTCCATAACCAGTTATACTTGGAACTCTCGGTTCAACATAAGAACCAGTTGAATTATGTTCTTTTAAATCATTCATTTTATTTTTTTATACTACAATAAAGATAAAAAAATTAAAAATTAAAATACATACGCTAAGCAATTTACTTATTCTAAAACATTTACATTACACAAATTTAATAATAATTACTGGACCTCAAACTTTATTGCATTAAAATGCGACTAAAATTTATCCATAAATATTTAATTCCAACATTAAAATTTATAAAAATTGAGCAAATTATAAAATATATATAATAATTGCAAAAAATTTCACTAAAAATGTTTGTATTATGAATGTGGATTTCATGAAATAAATTTATATCTTATTCTCCAATAAATTCAATGTCCTACAAAAACGTTCCCTAATAATTACTATTTGGTTTCATTAAATAATTAAAAAACTATTTTCTAAAGTTACCCTTAACTATAACTATAACTAAAGAAATTCCACCTCAAAATATATAAAACTATTAAATTAAATTATTTATATTATAAGTACATTTAACATATATTGTATAATTTAAATAATATTAACTTTAGAAATATAATTAAAATAATAAAAAAAATGTTATAATAAAAAATAGGTAAGTAGTGGTTGCACTTTTTGATTTATAAATGGATATATCTTCTATTTTAGTAAATAGATAATATCAAAATCTCAAAAGTATTTTAATTTTTTTTTTTAATTTGATAATACAAATTATCCTAAACACAGATACTAATTGTTTGTTCTGTGGATGGTTATTTTACTATACTTCATGTTAGACAGACAGATATATTAAATAATATAATAACATCTAAATAATATGAAATCCCAAATTATTGTTTTACAGATTTAACCTCTTAAAAATATGTGACCAAGAATAAAATACTATTTATGTACTAAGAATGGAGTTAACAGGTTGACTGTGTATGTACTTTTGAAGTTTTTACACCTGTGCTTACGTTACTTTTTTCATAAAATGTATTTTTGATACTAAGTAAAAAGTTATTATGTGTGTTTAATAACACATATTAAACATTTTTTTCAACTTTGAACACCAATTGGCAGATTAGCATCGTTGAATTTTCATTCACCTGTGCGCAGGGATGCCAATTAATGTCTTAATAGATTTTTCATAGGATTTCTTAAGAGAATAGTTTTTCAAATCAATTTAAGAATATACAAATATACTACTTTCAAATAAAATGAATTTTTATGTTATTTATTATCAGGGCTTGAGACTTCTAGCATTTGCATATTTATTTATAACATATTAAATAATAGTAGAGTAAGCTACAAATCTAAAAATCAGGTTTTTGCTTTTTTTTCTGCTGTTTAAATAATTATCATGATATTTTTTTGCATATAATTAGTTAATCTGAAAAAAAAGTAGTTTTGTCGTTTGAGCGACAAGTGTTGCTTAAAATTCATATTTAATAAAAGTAAAATGTAAAAACGTATAAAGCCACATTTAAATTAAGACTGTTCAGTGTCAAAAACTATTACAAATATTTCAATAAAAAAAGAATAGACTTAGATATTATTTTCATCATATCAAATTTTTTCTCTTACTACCTCTTATAAAAAATTACAAACAGGGGTTATTATTATCTGACTATATTGAAATAATTAGCAGTATAGTAAAACAATTTGAAACTCTACAAGGTCCAATTAGATTGAAAATACAGTTAAAAAGTTAAAATTTTAGAAAAAAATACTGGTCTATCAGTTTTAAAAAAATTGTCTTGCATTTTATTGGGTATAAAAGATATCAAAAAATTTTGGTTTTCCAGATATTTCTAGTAGTGATGTTCCATACTAAGTTTGTTACTATCACATCGTTCAATATAGAACGTTCATTCTCAACATACAAAACATTTCTGACCAATAATAGGAAATCGTTCAAATTTGAAAATGTTTATAAACACGTAATAATACAGTGCAACATTCAAGGTTAGGTGTATAAGACATATTATATTATTAATTAATTAATTTTTTTATAAAAGTGTTACAATTTTTTAAATTAAAATTGTTTGTATTTAATTTTTGTTTACTTAAAATTTATAACTTTTAGTTTATAAATTATAATATACTACTCACTTACTTACAAATTTATTTAATTTTATCAATTATGTTTACTGAATTATAAAATTAATCAAAATAAATTTTTTTATTGAGCATATAATAATGCATATTTTAAGACATATTATAACGCATATTTCATGGTTTTTTAGTGCTAGAAGTCTTGAGCCCTGTTTATTATAATCTGAAAACTATAAATTTAAAACCGTTTTTGCACAGTATAGTCAACGGCAAAACAACGCAATCTGGCCATGAAGGCATGAACGACATACTTAAGGATAAATTAATCAAGAATTATAACATAATTCTTATTAATATTTATGTAACAATATTATGAATCGATATGTCCAGATAAACATTTGTCATAAAAGGATGTTACCGCAATCTTCTAAATACAAAAAAAAAACATAAATAAACTGATCTTACATCCAAACGACATGTGAATACACATTTTAAAATGTCCTTTTAATCACACTAATTAATAATCAAATATCATTCAGCCATAAGCAGGGAAAAATAAACCATTTACTTAAAAAATATATACGTTGCCAATTGGAGTCAAAGTTGTTGCTGAATGATCCTTATGTTGCCAATTGGCGTTGATACACTGTCAACATGTTATGTAAAAATAACTATAAAACAATAAATAAATAAAAATTGTCTTGCAATAAAAAAAATACTATGTGAATTCATATATTATTAACAAATTAGTGCGAGTCACAAATATTATATTAAAAAATAAAATATAAAATACGTACTTTCAACTTGCAGAATAAGGATTTGGAATACAAAAGTAAGCGGTTATACTTATTATAGAAACATTACAAAAGGTACAAATTGACAAATGACTCTTGTATAATATTTTACTAAATTTTTAAATTTTACAACACACTATGACATAAAGAAAGTAAAGTAAGTAAGTAGAAAAGAAATTACAAATAAAATAAATTACAATAGTACATAGTGCATGGACAATGAACAAAATATTGCAAATATACACCACGGACTAATAAATAAGAATTATGATCAATGATCAGAAATATAAAAACGGTTAACTTTTGGAAAGTTTGAAATCAATATAGGATGACCAACGTGACAACGCAATTGTTGTATGCAAAAAATAACACTATACAAATGGAAATTATTTTCATGTAGTCAGTGTCGTCCAAAAATGATAATGACAAATAATGACGTTAAATTTGTTGCCAACATTAACAAATTTCAAAATTATTTTTGAAAACATTGTCTGAAGTCTAACCTAACCTATCCTTTTTATAATATAGTATTATCCATGGCTAAATATATAGGTATGTCAAATGTTAAATACCTATTGTTATAGTTTGCCTATGTATTATTATTCCATGATATTTCATGAAAGAAAATCTCAGCTGGCAGTGATCCATAGAGTAGATTATTATTTCCTAGTGAAATCATGTGAAATATCTCACTCATTATTCACGTGTGACCAATCATTACAGTTATTTGTTAGGATAATAATTAATAATGAATTCATTGCCGCCATGACACCTGCGTATCACAAAGTTGCTGACATACCTATATATTAAGCAATGGTGTGGAGCTCTCAATCTTGGCACCCCATAATTATAATAATGTATACATCTATTTTTTTATAGATGGTTGTTTTAAATAAAAATATTAAAAAAAATACAATATTAAGAAAGTGCTATCTTAAATAGTGATCACTACAGAAGTTTTGGCTATCGATAGTTAAAAATAATATCGAGTATTTTATCGATTGAATAGATAGTATTGTTTATCGATAGTTTAAATAACTTGTTTTAAATGAAATACTGAAATAGATAGTAATATCACAGATTATATGATATAGTATTCACAACCATGGTCAAATATTTAGCCATGTTCACAACGGGCGTTTAAGTGATAATACTGTTTTTAATTTTCAATTTTTTATTTTAGTAATTTATAGTTTACGCATGTTTTAATTATTTTCAAATAGTTTTATAATTGTATTATTTTTTATATTAAGTTTTGTATAGACGTCGATTTTAGTTATTGTAGTTTACAATATACCTATCACAAGTAAAATGGAATCAAAAATTATAGACGAACAACTTCAGGACAAGCAACAAATTGTAATTATCTATAAATTATATTTAAAATATTTCCATTTTATTTAAAATTCTTTATTTACATTGTAATTTTATAAATTTTAGGTAACATATAAATATTTGACAAAAAAATTAAATATTCATCCTAACAAAGCAAAACAGTAAGAACATTTTATTTATTTATGATATTATCATTTTCATGCCTAAAACCAAGGTTTTTAAATAATCTATCTATTTATTTTCTATAGTCATGGTATGAATATATTTTTGTAAAACTACTTTGTTGTAAAATATTCAAAAATAGTTAATAAGGTAAACATTTTGGTCATGATCCAATGTGACCTACTGTTAAACCACTTAATTACTAATTAAAATAATTATAATTTTTTTTCCTTATGCTAAATTTAAAACGTAATGATATAAAACAGATTAACAAAATAATTATTTTCAAATTAATTTAATTTTAGTAATAACATACATATTTTTATTAAATTTATAAATAAATTTTAATAATAATATCATTCTATGGCTCCTTTGTGTCTTCAAAATATTTTGAATCATTAATAACAAATAATGATTAAGTATATTATATGTACTTATATAAATTTATTTATTTATCATACTTAAATAATGATGTATTAAGAATAAAATAAAATTAATGTTTTATATTCATAATAGGTAAATAAAATGATAAAATATTCAGTAAGATGGAGATGAGCTTGTTATTTTGTTTCTTTATTCTATGCTATTCTTGACCAACTCAAATAATTTCCCTAGGAGTCGTGACAGTTTGAATACCTCTAATCTGTTATAGCTATTTAAATTATATTATTTAACATAAAACTTTTTTGTAAATGATATTTTACAAACTACTACAATGAAAGACCTTTAAATATATTACATTCTTACATATCAGTGTGATTTGATATATATCTAAACTATTTATTATTTTCCTATAATGTATATAGGTTCAATTGTAGACTATTATATTATTAATGCTTAAAAATATTTAGTAATCGTATGTTTTCAAATTAACCTTTGCATTACTATACAATTAAATCTTATAACCAAAACCATAATCATTAATTAAATATTTGTTTAACCTTATAAATTAAAATTGTATTTTTAAACAACTGGAACCAGATCCAAAATAATTTTTAAGGTTTTAACTTCGGATTTTAATATTATTTAAACATGTCCTTTATATTTATACAATATTATTATTAAATTTATAGAATATTAAATGATTACGTTTCCAAAATTACTGGTGAAAAAAAATGTTCTACTACAAAGCTTATTGGAGGTATACTTCAGGATAATGATGAATTTTGTATTGTACTGGTAAACGACGATCATGTTGAAACTATACGCCGCCGTTTCAAACAAATCAGTTTTGAACATTTGTATAGTATTCAACCTATTACCAATAGACTTAGTGATATCAATAATTCACTATATTTAGTAGACAATTCACAAAATGAACATATTTACATATCTTCAAGTATTAAAAATAAAGATAAGAGAAATACATTATTACAAAAACAAAATGTTGACAATATAATAGAAATTGATTTACCTTCAACTGAAAAATCAAATTCAGTTCCTGATAAAATCTTGAACCACATTAATAATACAATTGTCAAAACTATATTTGAGAAAACACAGAAAAAGGTTATTTTAATGCTTAATATAGTTGTCTATTTTTTATTAATTATTACCTTTATTTATAGGAGACTAAATTAGATAACTCTACCAAAAATAATGAAAATAGTAATACAAAAATTGAAGAAACAAAAAAAAAAGTAAGTATATAATCTCAAAATGTAGACACTTTGCAATATTTTTTGGTGATATTGGAAAAATCCCAAAAACCTATAGTCTATTGGCTTAAGGCTAACTTAACTATATACATTTAAAAAAAAATGTATTGGGAAATTTGAGTAGTCCTATATTTAGCAATAATTCGATTTCTACTAGATTATATTTTAAGTAACAAACAATAAAAGTACTAGAAAATATAGGTATAGGTCTACTCAAATATATACATAGTTCAAGCTTAAAAGTGAGGTTAACATAATGGCATATTCAGTGGCAGAGTGATCGCCCCTGTACCATCAGAAAAATTAAATTTGATATATATATAAATGATTTATGGTGTGTATCTATATGGCTATATACAATAAAAATATACACTGTAGATCCTCTTATTACCTGTGTAAACATATATATTAGGAGCAATGTAATATATAATTGCAATGGAAAAAATAGACCAATTTAATACTTTTATTTATAGTTAAAAATATATTTGAAAATACACATTTATAAATTAATTATTGTAAAAGTAATTATAAAATTGTTTACCAACTGCTTCTCCATAAAATATATAGATCAGCAAATAGGGTGTAAACAGAACTCATTTGACATGTACAAAATCAGAATGTTCTATTGTGGAACAATAGTAGTATACTCTATATACTAGAGTTTAGCAAGGAGAGGTTTGTGAGCTACATTCTCTCTCTCTCTGACTTAATCTACTCTACAAGAGTTTTTGCCGCTATCACAACTTCACGCCACTTCTCTCTATCATGTATTATATTTCTCCAATCCTTTTAAAATCTTCCTCGACCACATCCATCCATCTTTTCCTCGGGTGTCCTCGTGGTCTCTTGCCCGTCAGTTTTCAAGACATTACTGTTTTAATTATCATCATATCGCTTCCACGCATAATGTGCCCAAACCACTGGATTCTTTGGCCTCTAATGCGATATTTAATTGGAGTCATTTCTCTTTCTGCAATTAGTTCTTTATTAAACTTTCTCCTCCACATACCAGTGTTCGCGTCTAATTTGGGTCCACATATCATACGCCATATCCTGTTTTCGAACGTAGTAAGCCTACGTTCTGTTACACTATTAGTCGTCCATGCTTTGCATCCATATATTAGTATAGCTCTTACAATCACTGTGTAGAGTCTAACTTTTGTCTTCTTTGACAGCATTTTAGATTTAAAAAATTTTGATAATGCAAAAGACGCCTTCCCTGCTTTTATTATCCTTAATCCGATCTCTTGTGACCAGTCATTCTTCGTATTTATACATACGCCAAGGTATTTAAACTCATTAACTTTTTCATACGTCCAGTCAGTGAGCTACATTCTAAACTTGTAAAATATGTAAGAACAAAAAAGCTCCTACAAAAGCTTGAATGTTAAGATATCTAAGAAATCAAGGTAGTAATAAAATGTGTAACAAGATAAATAATCATCAGACTATGTTTTATTTTGTAAGAACTATGGTAAATCTAACACATTGGTTTCTTTCAGTTCATTCGGATTGACTAACATAGCATTATAATTATTTATTTTTAAATTAGTAAAAATGTTAGGAAAGTCGTGAACGGCAGACTTATGAGAGCCATTCCTGTTATATAGCTTATAGAATAATGTGTATATTATAAGCAAAAGAGGTAACCTTAATAAAAATCATTTTCAGGGTCATTCATTTTTCATGAACTTCAAAAGTTCTGATAATTTAGGAAGTGAAAAATCTGATACTTCCACTAAAGTTTCAGAGAAAAAAATTACAGAAGAGGATAATGAATCAGATGTAAAATTGTCAAAAAAAAATATACAAAAACATTCAACCAATGAACATCTATTAAAACATATAAATAAATCAAATACAGATGTAAATAAGAAAGCCAAAAAACCAGATGTTAAACATTTAATTACTAAACTTCAAGAAAAAGACGAGAAAAAAACAAATAAAAATGTCAAAAGAAAGCGTATACAAACTTTTGATAGTTCAGATGAAGAAATAAATGTTGAAGAAGAAGGTATATAATAGAACATTTTTATAGTAAATATTACATTTATTACTATAAAAATTTTCAGATAAGAAAAGATCTGAACACATGGATGTTGATGATGAACTTGATTTTGTCCAACCTACTCCACCGCGTCCTACACCAAAAGAGAATCGGAAAAAAGAAAAACAATTAACAACATCAACATTCATTGATGATGATGGTTTTGTTTGTAAGAATACTTTTACATAATATATAATAATAAAGAATATTTTAATATTTAATACAAATTCTTTGTAATTATGATAGACCTATAAAGACAGATCAATCGACCTATCTATGATTTATAGGTCTATGGTTATTATAGATTAATCAATTTTAGGTTAAATAATTATTATAATTTTTAGGTACTACTAAAGAAGTAAAATTTGTGGAAACGGACTGTGACTTATCAGAATGTCAAAATCAAATTGTAGAAAATGTTGAAAATTCAAAACCTAAAGAGATAAACGTTGAACTGGTGAACACAAAACAAAAATTAGATACTGCTGATGTACAACTGGCAGATAAGAAAAAGAGTAAAATTACAAAACAGTCTAAGAAGAGTTCTAGCCAAGGAATGAAACAATTGTCATTAAGTAATTTTTTTAAAACAAAATAAATAATGTATTAAATATTTTTAGTAATACATAAAATTAACTGTTTAAATAAAACAAATGTATGAACCACCAGTATAATAATAGTATATAATATAATATGAAGTAATAACTTGTAATAATATTAATATATTTTTTTTATATAATGTTGTTTACATGATTAACATAAGTTCACAACCCTTCAATGCTAACATTGTATTGGTAAATCATTTGAAACAGTGCTTTTAGTGAGGGCATGAAGGTTGATATTTTCGAAAACTCTGGCCCCGAAACCAATTGTGTGTGTATATTAATTGCACCATTATAATCCCGTTGTAGTACGAGATCAATCATTGTATGTAGACATTGAATCAAGTACAAAGACAACTATAACATAAAAATATATTAATATTCAGTATACAAAAATAAAAAATAATCTTATAATTTTGTGACATATTAAAAAACAATCATAATCAAAGGATAAAAATATAAAAAGTAAAAATAACATGGGTTACTATTTTAGTAGTACATTATTTAATTGACTACTAAATTAATACTAGAACATTTATATCACCACCAAATAAAACGTAAAATATTTATAAAATAATTATTTTCAATACTAGTAAATAGTTTTACAATAATTTTTTAAGTGTAAATATATACAATTGAAACACCATTTTCATACTTTTTAACTCATAATCCAAGATTTGGTTCAAAATAGTAATTATTATATCACATAAATTATGTACTATGAAATTTTATATAATCAAAATTATTTTATACTTACAGAATTTTCGCGTAAAGAGTCATACAACAAATCAAGTTTTTTAGAAATATCTGAGACTCGTTTTCTAGTTTGCTATAATTAAACAATTTTTAATTTCATTACATATAAAATTTATTTAAAATATAAATATAAAATTAACTGTAATTTAAAATATTAAAAATGACTACTACTTACAGCAGTAGGTGCTGCTTCTAATAATCGCATTTGTAATCCATCCAATATTACTTGAATTCTAAGATGTTCTTGTGGTATAGGTGGCTTTGGTAAAGCTTCCACACCTTGTGTTATATTATTGGTCAAATATTGTTCATTATTGTTACTCTGAAGTGGGATATAAGTTCCAGTTTCTTCGATTGGAGGTGGGTTATTTATATATAATGGATGTGTAATAGGAGCTGATGATACTGGTGTTGGTGGTTTCTAAATAAAAAACATATTTTATGATACAATTTTAGATAACCCGTGATTATAAAACAATAGGTATTCTATGGATAAACGATACTATTGGTATAACATTATGTTAAGCTAACTTTAGAATATAAATAAATTATATCATACATTCTGCAAAATTACCTAAAAGTACAGAACTTTGTAATTTATCTAAACTTCCAATCATCTAAAATAATTAGAAATATTTTATATTGTACTAATGAGATAACCAATTGTTGTTTAATTTAATATTTCAACTATTAAATTGTAAAGATAAATTAAATTTTCTTGTTCATGAACTGAAATTAAAGGAGCTCAAAACACAAATTGTTTTTTTAAATTAATATTTAACAATAAATTATTGTAGTCAGAATTATTAAAAATAATTTAGTGAAAATTGATTGTAACACGTAATATATACGAGTGTTAAAAATGATAGAAGAATCAGAATTTTAATACAGTTATATTCTTTTTAAAATATAAAAAAAGCGTGAAGGACTATTCTGGACATCTTTTTTTTTTTTTTTTCGGGCCCTGGGAGAAATTAGTGGTTTATAATAATCAAGATTTGAATGCAAAGATATTGCATAGAAAATACGATTCTGAGCAAAACTCGATAAAATACAATATATTATACTGATAATCCGTTCCAAAAGTTTACCACGTGTGTAAACTACATTATGTCAGATACTCTTACAAAAAATATTCAACTACTAGATATTAGTGATATTACTTTTTTGTGCCGTGTTATCACTAATTTATCCTATATACTATACATAAAACCTATATACTAACTGTGTATTTGTAATGTTAAATAAATATTGGTTAACATATTTACAATTATCATATACCATCAAATTTAGTTTATTTCCTAGTAGTCTACGCATGATAGTATACAATATATATTATGTGCACGGAGTCTATCGGCGTGCCTTATCCATTTCTTTATTATCAATGAGTGAATTACACCAGGACTTTTTGCATCAGTTTTATTTAAGATAAGGACTTCTCAAATTTACAACTTAAAATTAATTTTATGTTATAAAAATAATTCATTTTCTTATAAAAACAATAAATCATAAATTTAACATCATTTTAATAAATCAAATTTAGTCATTATCCAAATTCATTCATTCATAAGATCATTAAAATAACTAGATAAAACACTATAAATAAATGAATACATATATAAAAGTAAAATTTATATTATTTATAATTATTAATACTATATTTGTATTAATAACATATTACCTGAATTGGAGCAGAAGTGGATAACATTGGAGGATCATTCCAACCTGCAGCAGTTGATTTTTTCTTGTAATTTGTTGGTAGTGGAGGATGTAATGGTTCAACTAGAAAGATTAATTACAAGTGTTAGGAAGGAAATTGTAAGTAAATACATATTTTATTTTACCTGATGGAGCCCTTTGATTGTAAATTGACAATGGTTGATTAAAATTAGGTGAGGGTGGAATTGCATGAGATAAATCATTTAAACAACTTTGAATAGGTTGAAATGTTGGTTGTTGGTTTAAATTAGATGATTGACCAAAACTTTTAGTGTGATTAAAATTATTCAATTGATTTGAAGCTGGGTTATAATTATTTGGTTGAATTTGTTGATTTAATGGATCATTCAAATTATTAGCCTGTTCTAATAATGGCAAAAAATTTGATTGTCCCATTGGTGAATTAATGCCACTTTGTTGTCTTAATGGTTGATTTAAAACATGTTGCTGTCCTACATGTGAATTAATACTACTTTGTTGTTCAAATGGTTGATTTAAATTATGTAATTGTCCAAATTGTTGGCTTGGCTGTGGTCCTAATGGATTAACCATAGGTGGCATTCCTAAGGCATTGTTATGAACATTATATGTGTTATTTCCTTTAACAGAAGGATCAATAACATATTTAGGTTTTCCTGCAATACAAAATTTCAAAATATTAATAATATAAAATAAAATAAAGTATATATATATTAAACTAATTACTAATTGAATTATATTGCTTTTACAATTAAGTATCAATCATACAAAACAAATCTCCAAAATATTTCAAATAACTCAGTAAGAGTATTTTTAAGATTTTAATGGAATTTTTTAACATGATTTTAAATAATCATTATACTAGAGTACAATTAGAACATTATAATTATATTATTAGTGACTAGTACAGTGGTTCCCAAACTTTTGGTTCATGTCACTAATAAAAAAGAAATGCCTCCCATGAATAAATTAACTACAATTTTGTATTACTTAAACAATATTTAAAGGGATCTTTCCAAGGGATGTGTGCCTCAAAGTTTGAGATCCGCTGGACTATACTGTATTCTATTTCAGTTGACCCACTCTCACACATGCATATTGAGCCGCTAAACTAGTCAGAACTCTATGATTGGTTGCCAGTGGTCGGCAACCGTCGTAGATTGAAAAGTACCTCATGGTCGGCAGCTATCGCCGTGTATGTTAGTAACGTTTAGGAGGGACATGCGTGCCACCGACAGATTTTCGTCGGCCGGGTGGGTCAACTTATTTGGAATAGAGTATAATATATTATAATTTAAATAAAAGCATCACTCAAGTAGAAACTACTATGAAGATAGATAAGGTTGTAAGTGTGATAATTACTGCCTGAATGGAAATAAAATAATATTGCACAAAGATGCTCTTATTTAGAATCAAAAATAATTCAATAAATATTTGCACACAAATATAAAAACACCTACATAAAATATAACCAATTATATACCTGGTTTAATACCGTTAGGTGTCATACATCTACTATTAGAATTAGGTAATGGTGTTGGAGGTACAGCCTTAGTTTGTATGTTAGGCTGATTATTATAATTATTTCCCAATTGCGACATGCCAGTAAGATTATTATAAATAGGCTGTGGCTGATTATTAAAGTTGTATGTTGGTTGAGGTGGAAAATTTTCAAGTGATTGCCTATAATTTTGATGATCGTTATCTTGTACTAATTTGTTAGGATAAGACGGAAAGGGTGGTTCTGGTGTTATGGTTCCTGTCGCACTAGATGTTGAATATTTTCGGAAATCTTGAGCACCAATATTAAATGGTTTCTGAAATTAGTTATTAGTAATTTAATACTTACATTATCAAGAAGATATTCATACAAATTTTGCATTAATGTTGTCTACCTAACAAGAAATATAGCAAAATCTTAGCAATCTAGAACTCAATACAAACTCAATGTGACAATTTGAGTTCTGCGTCGTTTTGATTTTTCTATATTCCCCAATAAATGGAAACAGCATTAATGCAAAACATGCGGGTATGATGTCCTCTTAATAAAATATGTAATATTACTTGTACAATATCATTTTTATTTTGGACAGCTATATTTTTATTGAGAGCTTTGTGTAATTGATTTTTTAGTTCAACACCGTAATTCTATAAGAATACAATAAAAGTAAACAAATAATTATATTATAAGTTACAATTAAACTAAATTATATTTACTTAATTAATAACTACCTTATTTGTAAATTCTAAAAAGTTCAAAGCTCCTTCCAGATCACCTTGGGAAACTAATATTTCACTATATTTTACCAAAAGCTCTCCAAATTGTTTTCCAACTTCTAAATGAGATTCACTAGATGACATTGACCTATGCAACAACATTGCCATTTCTACAGATTCTTGTAATTTGTTAACTGTTTTAATATCCTTTTTATTATGTATAAGTGCTTCAACGTTTCCAGAACAAATATAACAAAGTTGTGCATATTTTGACAAGTTGTCACTAGCAGCAAGACGATTTCCAAGTTTTTCAAGAGAAGAAATTAAATTTGTTCCATTTGTATGGGTAAGAAGAGCCGTCATTATTTCTTTCCAACAGTTTAAATTACATTTTTCGACTAAATCATTCCAATCATTAGTCACAATTGCATATAGTAAAGCAGAATTGGGTTCTTTTGAATTCTATAAAACATATGTATATTAACTTATATAATATCTAAAATCTAAATAATTAATGGTGATTGATTACTTTGAGATATTTGTTTTGTATTTGAGATAGTGTATCAGGGCTAGCTGTTATGGCAAGTAACAAAGCTTCAACTGGGTGATCATTAACCAAAAACAATTCAGCAGCCGTTGACAAATTTCCAATTAGAAGTGATTGATATATTAAATCTTCAAAATCTATAATTATAGCATTAATGTTATAAACTAAAATATATTAGATATAAAGATGCATTTAATTAAACAACTCATTGTACCATTAGACTTGGAAGATTCTATATTAAAATTATTAAATTTAGGTATAAGTTTCTGTTCTTCAGTATTTGAAAGATTTGAGTGAATACATTCTTCTACCTATACATATAAATTGATCAAAATTTAATTATATTAAAATTCAATATAAACAAGTAAAAGACATTGTGTTTATATTTTATTATCTTAATATCACTATATTTTTTTCATCTATATTTATATTATTATAAAACTGAGAAATTACATTACTAACTTTTTCAGTTGAATATCCAAGTATATTTAATTGCTCTTCCTTAGAGTTTTTAAGAAACATAGTTTTCAAAAATTTCCATACTAACTGAAGATCTTTATCAGGAGTTAATTCACTTTTATGACAACAAAATTCTTCATAATTCCCATTATTCAGAATTTCTCTTAAATGCTCAGACCACACTAATAAGTCAGGTTCAATCACAGTCTTGTTTAATTTAATTGTTTTGAGTGGCCCGTCAAATGATACCAAATTACCGCCAAACTACATAAAGGTACTTAAATAACATAGCTTTAATTGTTTTCAGAAAAAGAAACCTTACTGCAAATGATGCTCCACAATTCTTCTTAAGCCACCTGGGTGGATTAGATAAACTATTTGTCCATTGAGAATTACCATTGTTTATATTTCCACTTATATCCTAAAATAATGGAATAATTTACATAAAATATTAATTTGATTCACTATAAAATTTGTCAATTACTTTGAAATATACTATATTTACTTATTGTAATTCTTATTGCAAATAAGAACTAAAATTAAAAAACTTTAAAGTACATATTTACTATTTAGTATTAAAAGTTTAAACTAAATAAACAGGTCATTTTTTTATTTATTATTTAACACTAAAATAAAAGTAAATCTTTAAATTTCTTTTATTATTTAAAATTATAGTTCAGATTGGTTATCAATTGGTCACTAACTGAATTTAAAAACATTCTCATCTACTCAGAAATGAAATGATCAGATACTACTTTCAAATTGAATTAATATTTAAAAAAAGGTCTGTCATCATATGAACCAAATCCAGATCTTGATAATTGGAAATCAAGGTAAATCAATTTGGTAATAATAGTTTCAAGATTTTTTTACATCAATAATAAACATGATAAACTAGTAAAAATTTAATTAAAAACGAATTAAGCAACTTATTAAATACCAATTAATAAATTTTAAATAAATAATTATTATTGTAATATTTTGTAAACAATAAAAAGTTACCTTATCTTTAGAATTTTGTAGATCACTTAACGAATATAAAGTTGTTTGACCATTAAAACTAGATGTTGCTATCAATAATGGATCTCTAGGACACCAATTTACTTCAAAATTCCATTGGTTATTATGTTCTAATTCACACACTAGTGTATTTTCCTAGAATAAACAATATGTTAAATATGTTATCACAAAAACTAAATAAAAAAAATTTCAAAATGTAAAAATTTGATTTTTCAATGGTTAGAAATTTTATTAAAATGGATCTGGGCTTTTAATGCAAACTAATAAATTTAAATATCATTATAATGTTGTGATATATTAAATGCAACAATAATAAGTAATAATATTATGAATAGATGTACTTTAAAAGTAAAAAACACAATAGATATATAAAATATAACGAATGTAAAATTACTTCTGTCTCACAGCTTGGATTCCATATAAGTAATCTATTGTCTTTTCCACAACTAATTAATAAATCTGGATCTTCAGAACACCATGACATTGATAATATACCCCTATATAATGAACATATAAATATTATAATTTATAAAATCCTAATTTTGAAAAAATATTCTGATGCCATTCTGATAATAATAATCAATGTTAATTATACAACTCGGAAATGAAAAATAATTTTTAAACTCCTTTTCAATAAATAAAATTATTTATATAATACCTCAAACTCTAATCAACTAGCACTTTCATAGTAAATTTTATCATTTTATGTCAAAATAAAATAATTTACTTTTGGTGACCCATTAAATTTTTAATGGGTGAAGATGCATATCTTAAATCCCATAACTGAATTACTGGATTTTGATCATCTTCTGATGCAATACATACTTGTGTTGCCACTTTAGGATTCCAAGCCATGGTTTTCCATTTAATCTATTTTAACATTGTTTTATATATAAATATTATCATACATAATATATATATATATATATTAATTTTAAATATATTATGTTTCAAACCTTTGAATTGTTGTCTGATAATTTAATGATAGGTTCATTCTTACGTAAATCCCACACAACAGTATATTTTTGAAACAGTGAACCCAGAATGTGTTGAACTGAAATAATTATTTAAATAAATAAAAATAATAATACCAAGTAAACAACTAATGTCTTATTTAAACATTAATAATTAATATTTTATTTACTGTCTATATAATATCTGAACATATTATCATTATGGTAATTGTTATAACTGAATAACGTTCATTTGCAAATGTATGATACTAATTATAATATAATGTAATGATTATTAATCATAACTATACTCGAGGGCGTCTGTAGGGTGGGTAGGCAAGTAGGGACAGTTGTCTCTTTGGATTTTTTGGGGCCAATTATCATAATCATTATGTGATATAAAGTCATAAAATAAACATTTTAATGTTACTAAATTGCCTGAAAGAAAACATTTCACAAACCATAATTTATCATTAATTGGTTAGTGAAATTGAAAATTGAAAATATTTTGCCTCCTCGACAAATTCCTAAGGACTCTAACTTTATTAGTACTCAGTAAATACCATATTTTCATTAAAAATGTATCTTTACATTAAGAATCTAGCTGGTGATTACCAGTGATAATACAGCTGACTACAAGAAAAAGATCACAATGAATGTGTGGTTTGAGTTAACTGTACAAAAATCAATTACTGTAAAAATGCATAATTAATGAAAATAATACTATATTAGACGTAGAGTGTAGACTATACCTTCATTATTCCATGCTAAATCAATTACATCCTCTAATGTTTCAGATTTTGATCCTGGAGTCATTGGAGTATTCATACTATGTAAATCCCAAATAAATATTTCTGATTCTGATGCCCCAGAAGCAAACAAATTAGTCTAAAATCATGATATTTAGATGTTAAAAAATAAAAATAAAATGTAAATGTAAATTAAATACACCTGTACTAAATATATGCTTTATTCAATTTGTATTAATATGTATCTGAAGTAATTATGTACAAATAATCAAATAACAATTATTGATGAATGACTGAATGATAAAAATATAATAAATACTTGAAATAAATTAAAATTGAGAGCTTTGACAGAACCAATGTGACGATCACTTTTAGCTATTATACTGTCAACACATCTTGCTAATTTTGAAGCATTATATAGGCGAATTACACCATTATCACATCCTCCAGCTATAATGCCTGAATCCCATTCTAGGTGATTATTAGTACCACCCCATACTAATTTATGGAACCTTAAACCGTTTATAAATAATTTTTAAATATTTAAGTAAATATTACACATTAACAAGAACATAAGTGATTTATATTAATTTACAGTTCTATGCACAATTTGAAATTATTAGCTTACCGACAATCAGTTGAAATTGATGCATCAAGTGTTATGTCATTGGATTGCACAGTATATAGTTCCAGTGTTGAAGATGTATTAAACGATGCATCTAATTGTTGGGCAGCAGTTCCCATTGCTATATTGATCGGATAATTGGATTTTGGAGACCATGTTGTTACAACAGTGTTTTGAAATTGTTTGATCTTCATTTTGACTGTACAAAAATTTAAGTAAAAAATTGGTATATGTATAATTTTAATAACAGAAATATGCTTATTATTAATTAATAATTAAAACATAAAAGCACAAATAAAAATACATTTTTCATTTACCCTAATCGAATATATCTAAATATTCAAATATTGTTTCTAGAATCCACTAAACACTAATATTTTGTAGGTTGAATAGAAAACCGCTTAAAATCATATTAAAATATATAACTTTAAATTAATAATTATAAAACTCTTTTAAAAAATGAATAGAAAAGAAAACACGTAGGTATATACTGAATTTTCAGTTTTATAAAATTATATTTAATATTTATCTTGAATTTTTTTTTTTTTAAATCACTAACTGAAGTTTGTAACGATTGTTATATTCCAACGTGGCTCTTGTTCCAGTGGTTTCAATTTTTTTTTAAGATTTTAACAAGGTGTCAATACACCTTAGATTTTAAACTTTATTATCATTATCCTAAGATTTTATCACAGACTATGGTTAAATAACTTCCACTAAATAATAAGCGTGTTTTCGCGACAGGTACGAAAAACAAAATGTTTACAGACTGTTTACTGATACGTATTAGTTTAGATAACAAGTTTATGCATCGCCAAAACGAGTGAAAACTGATAATACAAATTTAAATCCTAATCACTTATTAAAATATCTAATTTTATTTCATGACTCTACGACAGTACTATAACTATACTATACTATACTATTTTCTTTAATTATTTTTATAATAAGAGGTAACAGAAATACAAAACTGTTGGTGAAGGTGTTTAGTAATAAGAGCAAACATTTTAGTAAACAGTTTATTGTTTTAATAAAAAACAATCACCAAACGATTTTAACTATACTGTTTCCTTTCGGTACTTTCGCGAAAACAAGCTTAATGTTTATACAATATTGTAATAGTTTATCTATTTCTATCAGGGATGTAAACCATAGACTTGTAATATATTTCAAGTCGAGATGTATACAGTACTTTAAAAAATGATAAAATATCCTATAACCACAGACTTCTATAAATGATATCTATATTCATATATTATACAGTATATAGCATATATATTATAAGTCTATTGTATACAGCACGGTTGTAGATAGTTCTACAACCGTGTTAGGTATTACGTAACTGGGTTTTATGATAACCAACGTCCAACCCCACCCACTGTTTTAACAAAAGTTTTCTTAATTTTAGCTGTACTATTATTTAGTATGTAATTTCAAATTTTTACGATCACCCTTTAGCTAAAAATGCCATTTTTAAAATTACGTCGTTACCCTAGCACAACCCCGAGGGGAAATGTTATTATTTTCAATAATTTTTTACACAATCATTTAGCATGGATTTTAACGGTCATCCCCAAAATTTGTACTTATGTTTTAGTGATAAATGCCCTTTTTGTTATATTATATATTTTGTTCGTGTATTTTAGATTCTGAGCGAAGTGAAGTATGAATTGGTTTTACAAAGATGTTTTTTTTTTATGTATGAAAACACTTTTACGGGTAGAGCTGGATGGTCCGATTATCACAAGTTGGGTATGCTTTCGGTTGCAAATCGTGTCTAGTTGGTATTTTATTTAGCACATTCCTCAAAAGTTTTTCCTTAGAAGGGGAAAAACTACCAAAAAATGGCGGAAAATCGGCAAAATTACGGTTTTTGTTATTTAAAATTTTTAAATTTTGTGACAACCAAAGTCCGGATTTATATGCACTAAAAAGCTTGAAATAATATGCAAATATGCATAAAAAAACTTGAAATTAATAAATAAACTTTTTAATTTATATAATAATATGTTATTTATTAGAAAAAAAACTATATAGGTTAAATTAGGTTAATATTTATTTTCGTTTTATTCAGGCCTTTTTCTAAACATCATTCAGTCAAACAAAAATAAATTACATATTCATTAAATTAATATTTGGAAATTATTATTAGGTATAAAAAAAAATGTCCTTGAAGATTTATCAATTGTGCATATTTTGTATAAAATATGCCATTTATTAGAAAAAACTATATTTATTTTGGTTTTATTCAGAATTTTTTCTAAACTTCATTCAGTCAAACAAAAATAAATTACTTAATTAGCAAACAATATTCATTGAACTAATTATTAGGTTAGGTTAGGTAAAAAAAAAATGTCCATGAACATATAGATTTATCAGTCGTGTATATTTTGTATAAAAACATATATTCACATTTATTAAAAAAAAAAAAAATATAGAGAAAAAATTATTTTTTTACGAAAAAGTCTACAAAATATGCTTACTTATACAAAATTTTTCAATATGCCATTATCCCTAAAATATGCATTTATATGCACTATAAACTTTTTCCTATGCAAATTTATTATTAAACATATCATTAACATTTCTTACACCCACTAAGCTGCATACTCACAAAAAAAATATGCAATTGCATACAAATCCGAACTCTAGTGATAACTAATTGAGTTTTGATCGTAGGGAATTGAAATTTTTTTTGAGTATCATCATAAGTGTTCTACATTATAGAAAAAAAATTTGAAACGATTGGTTGATTTTCTGACTAAGTATTGAGCTTTTAACTTTTTTCCAAAAATGTTTAATATTTCCTGTAATTTTTGGTTTTTCGATATGAAAAATTTATTAGGGTCTAATTATATACAATTTAATCTTTAAACAAAATATTTTCAAAATTGTAAGTTGCAACTTTATTTTATAAGCTTCTTAAAATTGAATAGTTTTATAGAAATGAATATTATATTTTTTTTTATGTATGAAGACACTTTTTTGGGTAGAAATAATGGTCCAATTACTACAAGTAGGGTATGTTTTCGGTAGCAAATTGCATCTAGTTCACTAGTTGGTACTTTATTTAGCTCATTTTTCGAATTTCTCAAAAGCTTTTCCTTGGGAGAAGAAAAACTATTAAAAAATCGGTAAAATAATGTTTCTGAAATTTTAAAATTTTAAATTTCGTAATAACTAATTGAGTTTTAATCCTAGTGACTTGAATTTTTTTTTAAGTATTTACTTTGGTGAACTTCATTACAAGAAAAAATTTGAAAACGAATAGTTGATATTTTAAGTATAGAGTTTTGGCTTTTTTCCAAAAATGTTTAATATTTCCTGCAATTTTTGGTTTATTGGTTTAAAAATTTTATCGAAGTCTAGACATATACTACTTAATTTTTTTACAAAATATTTTGAAAATCGTGACTGAAAATTTTTTTTTATTATCTTTTAAAGTAAAAGTTTTTGAAAATCGGCAAAATTACGGTTTCATTATTTTATTTCTCGATAACTAATTTAAGTTTAGATCGTAAAAACTTAAAATTTATTTTAAATATTTACATTCGTAATTTACACACGTGGTAAAATTTTTAAATGGATTATCAATATAACATATAGTTAGTTATATATTGAGTTTCGCTCAGATTCATATTTTCTAATTCAAGTATAATAAACCACTAATTTCTCCGTGGACCGAAGGGACGAAGGATGAACGTCTACAACCGACCTTCCCACTTTTTTTCTTAGTTTGATCTTCTCCATAATTTGTATACACTATAAATTATTTTAGAATCAATTGTAACATAAAATAATTTATAATTTTTTTTTCTTACAATTAGATATTGTTATATTTTTACATTGTGTATTATATGTATATTCTCGTATAAAGTACAATAAATATTTATTTACTTATAAAGTTGTAGATATGGTACATTTTCGTAACATTATACATTATATATTTACTACTTTTTTTTTTTTTTAATAGTTTAATTTAAAAAGTTTTTTCTGTTTAATTTTATTGTATCGCAATGTTCCATAACCATAATAGATACCCATTTTATTTCCGTGTTATTATGTTGATCGAATTTAATTAATATTATTATTTCATGATAGTTTTGTAATTTTTTTATATAATTTGTTTTTTTGTTGTTGTGGCTTGTGAGTTCAAATAAAGAATATAAACAGTTAACTGTTTGAATAATTATTACAAAAAATTGTATTTATAGGAAACATTATACATTTGTAATTTGTCTAAAATCTAATGAAAATTTTTTTTTTATTTATACTTACATGACACACATTGATATTTGATAGGTATAATTGAAATAAAGAATAGTCGTATAATCTAAACCCTAAGGCCGTCCTCCTACTAAGGTAATTTAACGTGATGTCACGTGATTATAATAATAGTTGCTTAGCAAAAAAACGTTCGACTAAATTTTTGGTGTTGCACACTAGGATAAGCGATGTTACGGCAACTATATATAGAATTACCAGTTACAATAGTTGCAATAACATAATAAACATAACAATAATGATAATATTTTAAACATTGTATTTTTGTATTTTTAATA
The DNA here is from genome assembly GCA_013282895.1 of Eriosoma lanigerum. NCBI lineage: Eukaryota > Metazoa > Arthropoda > Insecta > Hemiptera > Aphididae > Eriosoma > Eriosoma lanigerum. The sequence goes on along the minus strand of CM023357.1, from coordinate 37,493,381 downwards.
GAATACACGTTCTGATCGTTTAAATTTGACAAAATATATTTATAGATTTAACTAAAAATTATAATATATAATGCATATTATTTATCGTAAATAATCTTCTTCATTGTGGGTTTATTGAGTCCCTAGGACCCATCCTATCTCACAACCAAGCCACCGTCTTTCTTTATCTAAAGCTAGAATCTTCCAGTTTGACCCTCCTCCCATGCGTTTCACAACCTCTTTTATAACATCCTCCCATCGCATTCGCAGTCTTCCCAACGGTCTTTTACCTTTTGAGTTCTGCTCTATCACTGCACGTATCAATTTAGTAATAGCAAAGTTACGGTTCCTGTTATTTTACATTTTTAGATTCTAAGCGAAACGAGGAATGTATTAATTTTACAAAAATGTTTTTATTATGTATGATGACACTTTTTCGAGTAGAAATAATGGTCCGATTACCACGAATAGGGTATGCTTTCAGTCGCAAATTGCTGCTAGTTGGTACTTTATTTAGCTCATTTTTCGAATTTCTTAAAAATTTTTCCTTGGGAGAAAAAAAACAACTAAAAATGGGGCTTGAAACATTTTTTTAGTATTAACATTGGTAATTTACATAAGTGGTTAAATTTTGGAACGAATTGGACAATTGGTTGATTTTCCGTCTAAATATAGAGCTTCCAAATATTTTCCAAAAATATTAAATATTTCTTGCAATTTTAGGTTTAACAGTTTGAAAATTTTATCGAAGCCTAATCATATATTATTTAAACTTTTTACAAAAAAATTTACTGATTTACCGCAATTTTTTGGTAGTTTTTTCTAGCCCAAGGAAAAACTTTTGAGATACTCGAAAAACGAGCCAAATAAAGTACCCATAAGATGCAATTTGCTATCGAAAGTATACTTTATTGGTGGTAATCGGGCTATTATTTAAACTCTAAAAATTCTTTTCAAACTATTAAAAACACATAAAATATTATAATATCCAATTATATTGAAGGTTATGACTTTAAAAGCTTATAAAATAAATTGTGACATATGATTTTAAAAATAATTTGTAAATTAAGTAGTATATGAGTATAGGCTTCAATAAAATTTTCATATCGTTAAATTTAAAATTACAGGTGTTACGGTCACATTATGCGACCCAAACGGCTGCTCCAATTTTTACCAATTAGGCATAAATTCTTAACCGCCCGATCCCAGCATGTATGACAGGCGGGGAGACGCAATATACAACACGAAAATAATATAAACAAAAAAATACGAGAGTCGACTTACATTATCGTGATTGCGCGAGGTTTAAATTATAATTTTATACTTAAATTATTTTATATTTTATTTAAATAATTGTTGTCTGTGCGCGTCGTCTCCGCCTGTCATCTGGATTTCCATTGGTCAATCGTTTAGATCCAGATATCAGGTGTATAATTTATATATTATATATAATTACAAAGGTATTTTATTCATAAATATATATAGGTATTCCATTATGTTGCTAAATTGAGAGTTTACTTATTTCATATTTGAACTAAGATTAAATACGAGCCATGGGAGTCTTTCTGAGGCTATATAAATTAGAAAACTTTAGATTTTCTAGTGCAGAGATAGCTTAGCCAACTATATCCTCAGGATTCCACTAGTGAAATCTATCGATGGACGTTAACTAGACGAACAGTAACGTTACACAGGTATTATTAAATAACTTTGGATAAAAATCAAAGGACTGTATTTAGTCAGAAAATAAACCTATTTGTGTCAAAGTTTTATTACGTAGGTATGAAAACTACCTATAAGAACATTAATAAAAATATTCTAGTCCCTACATCCAAATTTCATTAGTTATCATGAATAATCTAAAATCAATTTTATAAAAATTACGATTTCCGTGAATTTTTAGTAAAAATGCAAATTAGTAAACTTAAATTTAAGTAATAAATTTGTACTTTATAATTTATGACAAGGTCTAAAATTGTGTAAACAATGTATACTTATATAGTCATATAGAAACATACAAGTGTTATTATTAATTATAATGTATTTTGATATACCTACTATGTATTAGAATAAATATACCTTCTAAGTACAAATAGCTTCTTCTACCTTTTAATGTACCTTCCTATAGTAAAAAACATAATAAAATTTCCAATTATTAGGTATAGTTTTTTTTTTTATTATTGTATTTACTATTTATTATTGATTTTATGTATATATATATATATATACAAACGAACATACGTATGAATGGCAATCTATATTACAAAAAACCAAAAAAGGTCGATTTTGGATGTTCCTCCTTTGTCCCTTTGAGAAATTAGTGGTTTTATATAATTAAGATTTAAATGCAATAATATTGCATTAGAAAAAACGATTCTGAGCGAAAAAAAATGGAACAGAGGATGAGTGTAGCAGAGATGAGTATGGCTGAGTAACTAAAGCAGATAGAATAAGAAATTAATATATAAGGGGAAGTGTAGAAGTTGTATCAATTGTAGGGAAAATGGGTTGAGATGGTTTGGGCATGTTATAAGGAGAGATGATTCAGAAGCAATGAATTTTTTTAGAAATTAATGTAGGTAGGGAAAAAGAAGACCAATGAAGAAGTGGATAGATGAAATTGAGAATGATATAAAGATAGTTGGTGTAAAATGTGAATGGACAAGATGTAGATGATCGAAATCTATGGGTGTGTAAGACTAGGGTGGCCTACACCATATAGTTGGGAGGTAAAACAAAAAAAAAGATTATATTAAGTATTAATTTAAACATACTAAATTATTTAATTTGAATTGTTTATATAAGTACCAAATTATGGACTTAACTTAAAATTTATAAATATAAAATTGTAACAAAATAATTAATTATTATCTAATCAAATTTAATGTTTAATATAATATTGCTAAAATAATTAGGAAAATAAATTACAAAAGATAATATTAGCATAAACACAAAAATATATTTAATATACACGTATATTTATTAAAATAAAATAAATACTTAACTAACTAATTAAATAATATTAGTATGTAGTACTATATAATATTATATATTAATTATAAATTATATATTGAAATATTAAAATATGCAACAAAGATATACCTGTTTTGTTTTATTAATATTAAGTACTAAATGGAGAAATAATTATATATTTTATTAATTAATGGTCACACTATAAATGTATGTGTTTAGTTTGTGAAATAATATCAGATAACCGTTTTAAATCATTTTCTAAACTAACTGTTTCTTCAGTGTTCTTATTACTTCTATAAACAATCTGTAGTAAATTCATATACTCAGTTTCACTAAATTCAGCTCCTTTTTCTATTATGTTTTCCAATATTTCCTACACATACACAATTAAACATTTATATAATAATAAAAAAAGATGAATTTACATTTAAAGAATTTTGAATAATTTTCTTTATTTACCTTTGGAGTACAAAGCAATAATTCATAATAATTAATAGTTTTTTCTAAGGTGACCTGTGATGCTCCTAATAAAGCAGTTATGTTGTATTTTAACATTGTAACATCTCTTATCATTTTTCTGATAGCTATTTCATCAATAATTTCTATATTGCAAGTTTGGTTTACCAAACTCTTAGCCATCACTTCACCAAGTCCTTCAAATATGTATTGAACTTTACTATTTGATATTGCATTTATCATAGCTTCATGCAAAGCTGACACGGATTGATTAAGATCTAAAACTTTAGGTTCTGTTGTATTTCCAGTAACCAATTCAAAGTTAGGCAACAAGAAATATACACTTTGAGCCCGAACCTAAAAATATAAAATAAATAAATATTGTTTACAGAAATTAAGCATCATATAAATTTTTTTTTAACATGCATATTTTTATGTAGGCCACAAAACATTTTAAATGATATGCTTTTTAAATTAATTTATACACTTTTAAGCACAATTAGTTAATTTTCAATACTCCATGTAAACCTAGTATGGTTCAAATGACGACCATGAAATTAAGTATTATATCTCTCTCATAAACATTTTGGTACTTACTTCCAAATAAAAGTATAAGAGAATATTATCTGAAATATTTAAAAAATCTTTACTAAGTTGTTGTAAAGTTTCAACTAAAGACAATGGTAAATTATTATTGTCTGTTTTGGAAGTGTTCAATTTAGAAACTAGATATTGATTTGAATCTGGATTTGAAATCTCATTCAGTTTTTTTGCTAACCATTCCTGTAAAAAATCATAGTTAGAAATTAATTAACTTAACAATAATTTAACGATTTCAAAACTTTGCGAAAGAAATAAAACTGTGTAACTTGCAATGCTTTCTAAAAGATGTGCCAAACATCTAAGTTGGTTAATATCTGAAACACTGGTTATTTTAAAATCATTTCCTTCGAGATTCTCAAATAATTTATCTGCTTCTTGAGTAAACCTTTTAAGTTCATCCACTGAACTTTTTTTTAATATATTTTCATTTTCTCTTCTCACCCAATTATGAGATTGTCTGAAAATAAGTTTTAAATCATACAATTATCTTTTATTAGAACTTAATGAACTTGATAATTTAAATACATTTTGAAAATAATAATTCTTACTTAAGATAATCAATTAAATCATGTCTTTGAATCCATTGATTACTCACTATTTTAGTAGTGTTATCACATGATTTTATAGTAGAAGTAAAAAAGCTATCACAAGTTTCTTTATAGCTTCTGCTAATGCTGACCATAATCATTAAGAAATGAGATGCATATTCTGGCATAATAACAACTAACTTTTTTATCTGGCATATATTATTCCAAATTTTAACTGTACTCTAAAAAAGGAAATTGTTTACATAATTAACATTTGGATTAATTTATAGTTATTAATTTTTTTTTTATTTACAGATAATAATGGTCTAGAAATATTTAACTCTTGAATTTCTTCTGGAGTAGTAATTGCATGCCAAGCATCAGCTTGCTTGGTAATTGATTCAACTGTAGTTGCTACTTTACTATGTTGACGATCAAGAAAAACTGTTCTTATGTATTCATTAAGCCATAAATTTAAAGTGCATGAATTTCTATAAAAAAGAATAATAATTTTTAATATGTTATATACTAAAGTAATGTATATTGACTTTTTTTATTTTTATTAATATATTTATTCATTCATAAATTAAACAATTTTGTAGTAAAATTATTTTATATTATTTTATTATAGTGATCACTTTAGTTTTTAGTTTTTAATAGTTATCCTTTAGGCTCTATACTATAGGTACAATTTGGCAAGTGCTTGGCGGTTGGCATCCCCAAAATTGTTTCATACAGCGGTGGATTAGGCCACCGGGACACCTGGAAAATTTCCAGTGGGCCGAACAATATGTTATAATTTTAGGCCGATATTCATTTACGTAATTAATAAGTATTAAGTATGGTTAGAACATTCAATTAAATAACAATTATTTTCTATTTTGGTCGGCTACAGCCATAGCCTGTTGCAGAATGAAATATATTTTATATTATACATAATAAAGCCAGCGCCAGGAGTGGTCCAGGATGGGCAGTGGCCTACCCTAAAATCTTCTCACCCACTGATTGGCCCACTCTGTATGAATTCAAAGTATCGTTAGTGATTTTTGTTACGTCACTGACAATCCCTCCAAATCAGTAGCTTGGCCCTCCCGGACAAAAAGTTCTGATGACGTCACTAAATATAACTACAGCAGTAATATTGTTGCCCTTACTATTCTAAGAACAAATTTCCACCAAAATTTTTTGAAATATTAACTTAATTGAATAATATTATTTTCCTCATCAACTCAAGAGATTAGCTACTTATATGATATTAAATAATAATTCAAATAAAAAATGCAATTAATTTTGAATTATAGTTTTGCCAAATAATGACAAAACCTAACCATCCACCCATCCCTTTTTATCATGAAGAAGATGCTTCATAGGAGCCCCCAATATCGCCACCACTGATAGTGTATAATCTAATATAATATTAATATAATGCTTATATTTTAAAAATGTTCATATTATTATTATTAATGTTTAATACACGTTATTTTTTACAAGCCTTTATTACCATTTATTTAAACCATTATATTCTATTGTCAAACATAAAAATATTTTATAAAAAAAATTAGTAAATAATAGGTAAGTATTAATATTAACTTAAAAGTTAAATTTAGTATTATAATTATTGTATTATTTATAATATAATTCATTAATATACACAATATTATGTCAAATAAAAAATATATACATAGGCCGACTTTACTGTAAATTCCCGGGTTGAAATTTTAAATCTATCCGCTGCTGCTTTCATATATTCATATTTTTATTATTATTAAAATATAAATTATAATTGATCTATAATATTGTTCATCATTCAATATTTAATAGAAATAATCTAGCATCCCTAACATTTTTACCCAAATACAACTAAATTATTTACCATGATATAGATAATAATTTACTGCAAATATTGAACAATTTATATATCTACAAGTCGCTATAAAAATATTAAAAATAAGTATAAAAACAATTTATCAACACCACAACAAAAAAAACTATTAAATTAGTAAATTCTTTAGATAAAAAGATAAGAATATAGGGGTTAATGATGTCCTATGCTAAACAAGTAAAATTACAAGACAAATTATTCATTGACAATATTGTGAATTTTTAAATATAATTGACCAAATAAATGGGGCACAAAAAATTAATTCTGCATCTAATACATACAGAATTAATACAACTTTTGAAGTATACTATAACTAAAAATATAAATAACACATATATCATTTCTAAACCTATATATTTATACTAAATTTAAGTTATTATTCATATATATATAAATATTTAATATATTATTCATTTCTACATGCATTACTTGTTCATCGATTGTTCGATTTGTTGTATAAACATTGTTAGTGGTTCATATATATATATATAATGTTGTCTGAATTTGGTGTACAAATCATTGACTGTGGCTGAGTAAGACTGGTAAAAGGTTTCTACAAAGTATAATCAAGTATAATTTGTTTTAGCTACAAATATAATATTCAATTGCATATAACAATAAAATATAACTAATATTAAAAGAGTGGTATATAAGTACTTACATCTAATATATCACAACATTCCAAAGCATTTGAAAACTTAAATAAACATTGTTTGGGTCTACAGACAAAAAAAAATAAACATTACTTAAGTACTCAATAATAAAATAAATAATTATTTACCTTTGAATTTTTTTCTTTGAAAAAAAAACATTCAAATCAATATTACTATAAATAGGTGTAGATTTTACAATTAAATCTGAATGACTATTTACATCTAGATAATTACTTAAAAACATTTGTACCTAAAACAAACAATGCATCAATGTATTTACAAAACCTATAAAAAATATTTTTATTTTTATAATTTTGAGACAATGACATAAACATTTTTTATTTATTAGCAAGTTTCCTTTTAATAACTAAAAATATAAATTCAAAGTTACAGGGTTTATGTTATGCAATATTAACTAAATTTAAAGTGTATTATGAATCATATAGAATACAAAACTATTTAATTAATAAATTTAAATATTTTACTTACAATAGACTCAATATTTTCCCAGACATATTTAAGATCATATTTGTTGACATTATCAAGTAATTTTTGATCTACTATTTTATCTAAACTACTTAAAAAGAGTTGATGTGCATCAACAACTGAATAAAATTGTAAAATAACACCATTAACTAATGTAACTAATTGCTCTCCAGAATTTTTGGACTGATTTGAAATCTGTTTTGTTGTTTTTTCAACAATTTCTAATAATTGTGTTTGCATAGTTGATTTCAATTTCTTAAATATAATACAATATAAATTGTATGTAAATAAAATAAAATTCATTAATGATAAAAAAAAAAATCAATACTTACTTCAATTGTGTCATTTAATTTAATAAGTATAGCAAGGCATTCCACAGCTATAGGGACAAATTTTTCAGTATCAAGTTCGGCAACTTCAATTTCATTATTTTCATTAAAAATTTCTCTGAATGAAAAAACAAATGTAAAGTATAAATTTAAAAGTTAAAACTAAACTTAATACAAATGCAAATACTTTTGTACAATTTGTGGTGTATGTTTAAATGATCTTCTAATGCTTTGTCCAAATGAGGAGTTATTTCCATTTGATCCTGTACGACGAAATGATTTTACAGATTGCGGTGAAATCACATAAATATGATTTATTAATTCATTCAATAATTTATTGTAAAGAGCCTAATAAATAAACAATAATAAACTAGTATTAATAACTTATTTAAATTAATAATTTTAAATATACAGGATATCTCTTTTGAGGTTTGATTAATATTATAACTTTTAATATACATTATTTTGTACTTTCTTAAATTGTTTATTTATCTCGATACTACAAATTACAATATTGGTATTTTAGTTATAATTATTATTATTATTTTTTTTATAAAAATTGAAATATCTTCTTTGTGGATTTGAGAAATTTTAGAAATAGAAAGTTAGATAAGTAGTTAATTGCCTACAAATTAAGTTAATGAACATTAACGTTATGTTATTATTTAAATGATGATATAGGTTTGTAAGATAAAAGTTTTCAAATCCCTACATTCAAAATTGCAATAGTTATCAGAAAAAACCTAAAACAAATTTCGTCAAAATTACGATTTAATTGAATTTTGCATTTTTCCATTATTTATTGATAGTTTTTCTTCTTCCAAAAAAAACTTTTGAGAAATTTAAATAATAATCTAAATAAAGTACTGAAAAGATGCAATTTGCAACTGAAAGAATACCCTATTCGTGGTAATCAGACTATTAATTCTAACCGAAAAAGTGTCTTCAGACATAAAAAAAACATCATTGTTAAACCAATACATTCTTCGCTTCACTCAAAATCTAAAAGTCAGTTGGATCCTTGATGAAGTTCCTCAATAATTTCTTTAATTCTCATAGAGATTTATAATATTTGCTTAAATTGGTAGTACAAGGATATAGTGCTAAATTATAGATTCTAAAGATTTGTAAGAAATGATAAATAATGGTATTCGAAAAACAATTCTAAGCAAACTCAAACTCAAATACAAAATAATAATAATTAGTAATACTAATTAATACTTTAATACTTTTAAAAAAATATATGAGTTTTTATGTGTCATAAGTTAGAAAATAGAATTTATAAAATAAAATATAAAATATTTTATAGCATTGAAAAATATAAGCATAAGTTCTCTGAGCCACCCCACCATTTACATTATGAAATCAACCATTATTGACACATAAAAGGTATTCACACATAACAAATAAAAATAAAACAAGTGCACATAATTATTAAATTAATATATTTAAACTAAAATGTGGTGATTAACATTATTTTTTTACATAACCTCTACCTATGTACACATAGGTTAAATTATTTAAAATTAATTGGGTTGGATTAGATATTTTAATTTAAAGTCAAATTACTTGTTTTTTGTGTTTCAATTCAATTCTTAATTCATTCAATGCATCTATATTTTTCAAATCATTATTACTTATTTGTAATGTATCCATCAGCAACTTAGTACATTGCAAATATTGATTTTTTGATTCTAATATGTTTAATTGAGAAGGCACTTCTTTTATTTGTTCACTAAATATAGAAAATTAATAATTATAATCATAATCATAATAAATAAAAACTTATAAATATTTCTCACATTTGTGTCAATTGAATAAGCATATAATGTTGTTCGATACTCTCAACATAAAATTTTCTTAACTCATCACGTTTACATCGTAACAATGTTTTACATGCAAGAAGCTTCTGTTTAGCTGCTTGGACTCGTTCCCTGGATAAATTAATTTCACTAGAAACTGATGTAAATAAATACATTACTCTAGCAAGATTTTGATGTTCCATGGAAATCAATTCCTCTAATTTTTGATCGCATTGTTTATATTCTCTTTCCAATGCAGTTTTTTCAATTTCACGATGTTCATTAGATTCAGTAGCAGACAATGCTCTAATCATAGTCATTAGTAGTCCACTCTAAATAAACATTAAAGAATATTAAAAAAAAAGTAAATTATATAGATTATAGATAAGTAAATTATATATTTATATAAACTTTGTTATACATTAAGACGTATTCCTAGTATAATATTTTATGATTAAGAAATTATCTATTAATTAATAAATTATAATTAATATGATATATGATTAATTAATATTATTTGTCCATATTAAAATAAATAACAATTGAAAACAAATTATAATTAAAATATATGTAATATAATAAGTAGGTAGGTACTTACAGTTTCTTTGGGAGTTTTAATGCCCCTCGGAGGTTTACTCGGTGGATTTGCCATATTATTTTTATTTTGTTAAACAAAATTTTTTTTAGTTTATTTTTTAAATTATTATTATTAAAATCTATGCTATAATTTTAAATTTATAGGAACAAAATTTATTTTTCAGAATATTATTTGTTGAGTAATGATCTGTAGTTTATAGTTTACATGCTAAAGTATAAAATTAAATAAAGTATATGTATAATATAAGTAAAGTATATGATTGATCAATGACTAGTTTTAATGACCTATTAAAACATTTCACTTATTATTTTTCTTTAACGAATATCATAAATATAAATAATGATAATCATTAATCACAATTATTAGTACACGATAAAAAAATTACTTCATATTTTTTTAAAAAAGGTATAAAAATAATAAATATTAATAAAAGTATAATACTATATTATACATTTCTTGAATTGACTATAGTATAACACTATAAGTTTTTGCAATGTGTCGTCTAAAGCCTATCTATACTCTCTAGTACTCTACTGGGTCTACTAGCACTTTCGCAGACGATTCACGATCAGATAACAGTATAGATTATATGAAAAATAAATATAACATATAACATGTTTATTATAGAATAACGACACTCTCCCGGTTATCAATATTTTCATTTTTCGTTGACCTTGAAAGTTGAAACCCTCAACCGTGTAGGTTTTATCTACAACCGTAATCTGTGACGTCATCTTATGATAAATCAACACCAAAAACTAACTCCTAAAATCAGCTGTGGAACAGCAAGTGGTGAAATCTATAAAAAAAATAGTAATAAAGTTTGTTCAATAAATATGAAATTTATATTTATATTATAAATATATATCAAGGACGCCCGTAAAGAAATAGCTCACTAGGTGCAAAATAATTTTAGTATCGATATAAGCCGTGGGGGGCTTTGCCACCCACACCCTCCTAACACTAAATTAATGACATATTTATACATTGATGATGAAAATAATAATAATACTATCACAATATTTTATTTATATACACCAATGTAAAATTAATATAATAATACTATTAAATCATAATAATCAATGATAATAATGTACTACAGATAACGAAATTAATAATACTATCATTATGATTAGGGACCAAAATAAATATATTACTAGACGTGTGGTATTTTCGTGATTGTAGTATTGTACGTCTGTACCTATGTCAGTAGTCAGTAGTAAACAAATAAAGTGCGACAAGGTGTCTCAGAATAAGTATTTAATATTTATTATTTTAGAAATAATCATGCACATAAATTAAAATTAACACACAAGAAATTTTTATATTTTATTATTTGTTTGAAAAATCCAAATTATTAAAATTCTCAGATGGTGCATTTGCACCACCTTGCCTCCCTTCCGGGCGTCACTGATATTTATAGTAACTAAAGCCTTACAAAGCTAATATAATGAAATGATATTCCATAATATTTTCTATTATGATATTATAGTATAGGTATTGCAGCCCCTATTTTTCATTAAGATTCATACTACACATTTTTAACTTGAGTACAGTAATACAGAGCTGTGGGGGCCAAAGCAGGAGCTAATATGAGGTACTGTAAAAATTGTAATTAATTTAATAGTACTTTTAGTGAACCTGTAAATTCGATAAATTTAAGGCAAAATTCACTTAGTATAGAATTAAAATAAAATTCTAGAGTATGTGTATTATATTTTAAAAGTGATGATATTATTAGAACATGGTTTTCAGGCAACAATCAATACATTTATTTGTATAATGCGGATGGAATCCCTTGTCATGGAGCCCTGAGAAGGGCTATTTTGGTTTTTTATTGATGTTGTTATTGAAGCAACTTGCATTTAGCGGAAGATGCTAAAGACACAGTCCGCTGACCGAGATTCTGTATATTTTAGCCGAGTCGATAACAGGTTATCGACTCGTTACCTGGGTGCTTTGCGAGAAAGCGTAAACCGGATGCATTTTTAAAGTAAAACAAATAAATAGTCAAATAGAAAAAAATATACCCTTAATTCTCTTCATATATAGATAGAAATTTCTCTGAATTCCCACCTAACACATTATCTGTAAATATTATTCATAAACGCCAAGAAAACAACCATTAATTAATTAAAATTAAAATTATTAGAATATATGTTATACACGAGGCTTTTATAAACAGAGATAACAACCTACATCTATATATATATACAAACTGAATAGTACCTAAACTATATACGAGTATAATAATAAAATCTTTTTCAAATTAATGAAAATTCTTAAAAAATTTTGTTTTTGTTTTCACCCAAATTATTAAAATGTTTTTACGTACTACTCCCTCGCAAATTTGTTTTCTTAACTATAAGGATTCTTTATAATAAAATAATAACATTTCATTCCTCTCCCTCAATTTTTCCTCATAATAATAATAACTATTTCAAATTAATGAAAATTAGAAAAAAACATTTTTTGTCTTAACCCAAATGGAGAATATGTGTTTACGTACTACCCCCTAGTGGTGAATTTACGGAGGGGTCATTGGGTCTGGACCTCCCCCAGATACCGATATAATATGACGCACCAATACTTTAATATATGTTAAAACAATGTTTAATCCTATCCTATCTATTCTTGTGTACACAAACGGAAAAGTGCATAAAGGTGATTTTCGAAATACTTTTTTAACCAAGGATACTAACTTGTTTACATCCGAAAATTCGTTACAAATTTTTTCAGTAACTCAATGAAATGCATGTGCAAGCCAGGTTATATGTATAATTTTGGAACAAAGAGTTTGTATAGCACTACATAACTAACCTATAGCCTTGATCATATATGGGGCTGCGTCACTCATAAATAGTAAAACATTTTCGTGCTGAACCCCTTCAGGCCACAATATTCCCATAACTTTAACAAATAATTTGAAAATTGTAGAGTGGTTAGTCTTTTCTAATTGCTCAGAATGCAACAAAAATATTTGACCGGCTTTATCAAATTCTAACGTTCCAAAAATAACATTAACTACGAAACGCCCAGTGACATCCGTAGTCTCGTCGATACCCAGATTTTTTTCCCTTTAACATGGGCCCTAATTTTAAAAAGCATTTCTTAGTAAATTTCGTCAACGTATCCTTTACGAAGAGTTGTTTCATTAGGTATATTTTTCTAAAAAACTTTTAAACTCATTATTTGATAGTTTGTTTAGGGGAATATTTGACAAAAGCAAAGCCTTACATAAATTTTTGTGGAAAGAATTTTGTTTACTAAAGTTTGTATTTGAAACTAATTGTTGCGATACCTTATTTTTTTTTTTTGTTTTCTTCCCGTTTAACTGCTCTATTATGTTTATCAGTCCTAAGATGTTGTGTAACATTAAAACGTTTTTCACTATCTACTTTTATTTCACATAATTTGCAAAATAAAATATGACCATCAGACGAAAATATATCCTTAAACTCCGAAACATAACTTCGTAGCCGGCTACTCAACGACAGTTGTACTTTCGGCATTTCAATATAATATTAATATATTTTAGATTTCAAGATTCACAAATTATAAACTATTACAACTAATACGTTGGACCAACACTGGTAAGTGGTAACTGAGTGACCGAGGTCTAGAGTACCTAGACCAACAATGCTCAAATGATTATTTTTAATTCAATTGAAAAAGTTGTACCTATTTTAGAACAATAGTGTCAATTTATGTATATAGACTATACAATATAATATAATGGAACGTAGATACATTATACAACACAATAAATCATAAATATATTAATTATATTAATATATAATAAGCAACAAAATTATTATTTTTAAACACAGTGTATAAATATTAAATATACGTATGCTGCGATTGTTCAAGAATGTTGTCGCACATGCGCTCTTTCAAACATTTACCCCGATAAGGCTAGTAGGGAACATTTGGGAAAACACGTAATGGCGTTAAATTATTGTTTTTTCATCAGAATAATTAAATAAAAGCACTAAAAAGCTAAATAATGCTTAATTATGCTTAAATAGTCAAAAACCTTAGAATATGCAAAATAAAATTTTGCACATGGTTTCCCTATACTTTAAATGGGAATTTAGTTTAACTCTGCTAGTTATGTAACTATCCAAGAATAATATGCAAATGCTAGAAGTCCCTAAGCCTAGTAATAAGTGTTGCATAAATTACAATGAACTATAATTTATTACGTTTTCTATGGTTAACTATAAACAGTAAACGCATACCAAGGTACAATTATTTTGATAATACAATCTGGATGATTCCCGCCTCCCGGTTCAATTCTATTATTACTCACTGGCTCACTACGGTTTACGACCCGGCTATTTTAGTCTTATTCTATGGTCGCTACCTTTCTTTAGTTCTGTATTCCTTAGTATTTTATATTCTTGTTTATGGTGGATGTCACTCAATTATATAAATTCTTGTAGATCGTCTCAAACCTCAATTTTTAATTTTGTTCCTTGGTAGAAATATTTTAATGTACAATCACAAATTATATATTTATAAATATTAAAAATACTTGTTATGGATTAAATAATTAAAATTATCAATAATTAACAGTATTTATTAATATATTTTACCACAAAATATGACTGATCAAAATTGCAGCCAAAAAAATAAAATAAATATTGAACAAGTAAATATGAATAAAAATTATTTGAAAAAACAATACATTGAATTAGAAATCAGTAAAATAAGGATAGAGTTGATTTCAAGCATGAAAAAAAAAGAAATACTAAAAAGGGATAAACAAAGTATTCAAATGGTTAGTTAATTGTTATATTTATTTATATTATATAAAACATTAATTATAATTAAGTAAATAATCAGTAACTTTAGAGAATATTATCTATATTATGTTATATAACTAAAGTAATTTATGAGGGTAAGTTGTACAGTAATAATATAGGTAGGAACAGATATTATATTTCATCAAGTAACTACCTACCATATAAATAGACATTTTGAGTGAAAATTGTCAGATATGGTAACAGAAATGACACCTTGGTAATTTATAAATACACACGAATACACCTTTAAATATTACTCATCTATGTACTATAATCTATTGTTAAATCATTACAAATTAAAATATTACTGTGAAATATCAAATGCCAATAACAATAATTCCTTCATATCATTCTATTAACCTATGTACATTAAGGTTTGATCGCACATGATGTAATTGTTTTGTGATCAAAGTTGTGCAACCAAAACGAAAATTAACTATACAAAAATTGTACCTGATTGCAAACTAATCTCATTTTAATTGCCTCGTTTATGGATACCTATAGTTATAAGCTACCAAGGTCACTAAACAGTTAAGCTCTATTGGTTTGCAACTTTAGTCAAAAAAACTTGCAACATGTTCATTCAACCTGTCGCAACAAATTATGTTTATTTATAGAAACAAATTAAAGGTAAAATCATCACACAAAAAATGAAAAATTGTGATTATATTCAAAATCTTATGGAAAATCATTGGTTAATGAACTTCCAAAACAATTTTAAAAATTTAACACAAAATAAAAGTAGGTACATAATTTTTACAATAATAAATTATATTGTTTGTATATAATCTTAATAATGATACCATAATTTGAACACTAAATTTTAATTTACAATACCTGGTAAATTGTGTTTTAATATTTATTTATATTGTTTAAGAAATTGATAAAAATAAAACAAATACTTCATCTCTTTGTAATAAACTAGAAGAAGAAATAAATGAAACTAAATCTATTCTTGAAGGATTATATTTAAAAAGATGTCAAGATAAAACATTAATTGAGTAAGTTTTACTTACAGTTAACATAAAACATAATTTTTAAGTAAGTTTTCCTATTATAATGTAAGGTAAATATTAAATTCTCTATTGGAATACAGTAGAAGTGAAATCTTAAATATTATATTTATAATAAAAAAAAAAAAATCGTAAAGATCAATTTAGGACGTTCATCTTTTATCCCTTCGGTTTCTGAGAAATTAGTGGTTTATTATAATTATTAAAATTTGAATGCAATAATATTGCATTATAAAATACAATTCTCAACAAATCTCAATATACAATTATACTGATAATCTATTTAAAAATATTACCACTAATGTAAATATTCAAAATAAATTTCAATTTCCTACGATCAAAACTTAATTAGTTATCACGAAATTACGGAAATTATAATTTAACTGATTTTCTGGTAGTTTTTCTTCCAAAATATTTGTGAAATTCGAAAAATGAGCTTAATAAAGTACCAACTAGATGCAATTTGCTAACAAAAGCATACCCTATTTGTGGTAGTCGGACCATTATTTCTAATCAAAAAAATGTTTTTAAATATATAAAAAAAAAGTCTTTGTAAAAACAATACATTCCACACTCCGCTCAGAATCTAAAATTTTATTATGTTCATGATGTCTGTATATATATATATATATGGAATAAAAATTTGTTTAGAAATATTAAATATATACTAGATTAACAGTAAAATATTGAAACGTACATTTTATACTGATATGGTTCAGTATTAAAACTAAATTTGTCTATTATAAAAACATTTTCACCAGCAGGAGCTGTTTGTAGATGTTTAATATTAATTATTCATAACTTCTAATTTATCTTAACCTAAGTATTACGTTTATTTTTTCAAATTATATACCACTTCCTAATTTATTTAATGTTTTTGTAATTTAATAGACTAACTAACAAAATTAAAAATACTAAACACTCAATCAAAATTTGGAATGATAAAATTATGAAGATTGAAAAACAAATGCAAACATAATATATACTTAATTTATATATTCTATACCAATATGAATATATTAATAAAATACAACAGATAATATTATTATTTAAAATATTTTTTATTTAATTTTTAAACTTAAAGTAACATTAGATAATTATTTTTTATTTTATTACTATTAATAAATTATAACTCAGTCTTTCAATTGTAATATTAAATTAAAGTGCTATAAAGATTAATTATGCAGTTCTTAAAGAAAATTATACAATAATTAATTTTGAATACAGTAATATTAAAAGAAAATAATAATATTTATTAATTAATAATCAATAGTGAAATTCAATTTAAAATATTTAACTTTAACACAAGTTATTACATTCTTTAGTTGTGAAATCACAGAATTCAAAGTCACGAATAAACATATTTAATTCTGTTATGAATAAATATGGATTCGGAGAATCTATCCGTTTATTCAAAAAATCTATGACAATATTTTCTAGTTCTTTTTTCTTTGATGCTTCAATTTCTAAATGTGCGACATGCTTAATAGGTGACTTATTATTTAACAAATTGCAAAACTTTTCAAACTCAGATTTAAGATTGTGATAAAGTTGATTCACCTCTTTCTTACATTTTTCATTTTCCATTTCTACGCAATCATTACTCTTTGTAATACATGGATTATGATTTGATGAATTAATTAAATTTATTTCACAACACAGTGTTTTTGTTGAATTATCATTTGTACAAACTATATCACAATTTTGATTAATATTGTTATTCTGAGGTGATTTACAGCAATCAGAACCACATTTGTCTTGTTTATCAAGTGCATATAACTCATTGGAAATATTGCATTTCTCTAAATTTTCTGTTAAAGAATTTACAATTGCCTTTGAAGGCATTTCTACTTTACCAACTTTATTAACATTAATTTTGTCTATTCTTCTAATGGTTGAATTACACCCATTCATTACATCTAGATTGTATATAAAATATAAGTAAAATTAGTATACAAACAATAATAATAACCAATTAAAAACTTACCTTCATCAATGTTAATTATAGAGGAACTGGTTGATAATAGTTTATTTATGCGCTCAATTTCATTTTTTGCTTTGAAATATTCTGATGTTTCAATATCTAATATATCATGTAAATAGTTGTCAAATATCTGTTGAAATTGACAAGTTAAAATAATAATTTCTTCAGAAGAATTATTTTCAGTTTTCTCTTCGTCAGCATGGTTTTCTTTAATTGATAAGTTCATTTTTTTATTTAAACTAGAATACAAGGGTTTTAACCATGAAAAACAAGCATAACATAAATACGCTTTAATAGTTTTCATCAAGTTATCATTTAACTCAAAATTTGTAGATAAATTCAACAGCAATGGTCCTAAAAAGAGTAAAAATAAAAATAAATGGAATAATATAAATATTTAGTTAGTTAATTATTACCTTTAGGAAAAATCCACATCATTAATCTTGAAAGGAGTTTATTAAACTTTGATTTAGAATCTGTATAAATAGTTTCATATCTATATGCAACTGCAAGACACTTAATTAAGCGTATTTGGGAATTAATATTAATTAATCCAGTTTTTTGATATTGCAAAGCTATCAAACAAAATTGCCCAGCAATAAATATAGTAATCTATAAAACAATATAAATTATATTAAACAACTATAAAGAGAATACTTTGATGTCTTAAAATAAAAGACTAATTATATAATATGTACAGACTAATTATGTTTGTTTTAGAACCAATTACAATATTTAAATAACAATATTATATCGATACCTAAGGTTAATTATATCTTTTTTGTATTATAGAAATAAGTTATTTGAAATAAACAAGTATCTACATTTTCTTTTTTTTATATTGTGTAAATAATTAATTATACCTTTGGCATCAAAAGAGTAGTATCAAATATGAATTCAGACTCTAGTATTTTATCTAGTTTGTCGTAATAATCAGGTTTATATTCTACACGCTCAAGAATATAATCTAATATTAGTGGAGACTTTTCCTCATTGGATGTAGTGCATATCCAATTTTTAATTATGTTTTGTGTAACTTTAGGATCTAAGGAAAACATTAGTTCATGAACACCAATCCACATGTTTAAAAACTAAAAACAAAAATATTGTCAGAAAAATGTAAATTTAACATATAAATGTATGTATAATATACATTGAGTTTAGGATGATGTTTTAAAAACTCTCTAGCTTCATTCCATTTATGATGTTTAAAATATTCTGTTTTTAATATATTAACAACCAATGATACTTCCTTATCTTCATCTACATATCTAGCTAACTTAGCAGCCAATGATAATTCTTTAATTTGTTTTATTTTCATTAGACAAGAAATAGCAGATTGTACATCTCCTATACTTAAATAACTAAAAATGTCCAACAATTAAATAATTATTATTAATTTTACGCTTATCAAAGTTTAAAGTTTAAATTACCAATGAGCAGCTTCTTTTGGATGTCCGTTATGATTATTGTATTCAGCCCACTTTGTAATTATTTCCAATACTAGTTTATTGTCTTGATTATCTTGGCTTTTAACAACCGCTAAAGCTTCGCGAAAATAATTGTGTTTAAGCAACATTACTGCTGCTTCTTTAACTTCTTTTATAGCAACTAAGTATGTTGATGCTTTAGTAATTTCTCCGATGTCTTCCAATTGCCCTGCATATACACGACACATTTTTATCCATATCCTAAATAAAAATATACATGTAATTTACAAATTGATAAAATTATTTTAAGACATACTCATAACTAATACTCGGAGCCGTAGCTATCATCCAATCGTTTATAGTTTTTGTTGCAATTGCATCTTTAAAATAACCTTCTAAATTTTGACCCCATATATTTATATTATTTATACAAGGAATTGTTTGCTTTGAGGATTTTTGTTTTAATGCATGATCTATAAAATTATATATTAATTAATAATAGATATTTAATTAAATTAAGGGCAAATGACAAATTACACAAAACATCATAAAACCAAAATATTATTTATCACTATAGTCTAGGGGTCAGCAACCTTTTAAGACGGAAGAGCCAAAAGTTACAATTTACAAAATTCTGCAGTTTGTAAAGCCACTATACTTTATTCAAAATGAGATCGGTACCGAGCAGCAACCGATTTTCGTTCGCGACGGTCAGACAGGATCCCCACCATCGATCACATTATCGATGGTGGGGTCACCTGTGCATTTGATGTGTTAGGTTAATTTGCGTACATGCGCATGTATACCAATCGGCGAACACAATAGTGCCGTAGCAAATAATACACATCATCGTAACACAATGCATTTTTAATTAATTGTACACATCAACAGTCGAAACTAGAATAATGCGGCGCTCTTGTCGGTGGCAGCGCGTCAGGCCAAGCAACAGAGCAAAGCCACACCCATGCGCACAACTTGGCCGCCGGGTACCGATCTCATTTTGAATAGAGTATAAAAATATTTATTTCAATATAGTATTTGCTTAAATATATAATTGATTTTCCATTTAAAATAAATTACTTTTAACGAAATAAAATTTATTAATATAAATATTAATATTTTTATATAATTCATATTAAAGTATTTTAGTTCTAGATCTAGAATAATAAAATAATTAATCCAATAATATTTTTTTATTGAATAGTTCAATAATAGTTACATTAAAAAGAGAATTGGCTTTATATGACGTTTGAAAGTTTTGTTTCCGGCTCATTGTTCTTTTAAATTTCAAGCACGACTAGATTTTTATTTGTTAGTTGGCTTCTTATTTTATTTTAGAACTGGAGAGCCACAACTTTACATCGAAAGAGCTGTAGGTTGCTAACCCTGACTATAGTCTGTGGACATGAAAAGTGGTACTTGTTTTAAGTAAAATTTTCATGACAATGGTTATTATATTATACTACTTATATAAAATAATACAGTAAATATAAATAATAATAATAATAAGCTACCCTGAAAAAAAAGAAATACACATTTGAAGTTGAAAGTCATATTAAAATCAAAATTACTGTCTAAAGGTGTGAATATACAATACAGCAGTGGCTACCAGTTATTTTTAATATTGTAGACTATAATTACTTTAATTTTATACTTTTTTCCTTCAAAAACTGTTTTGCAAACAAAAAAATACCAAACTATTGCAGAAAAAAAAAATAATAAATTATTTTAACTAATTACGCATGAGGTAAAATTAAATTTTGGTTCAAGAAATATTGAATGATTTGTCTAATACACAGACTTATTTATTAACTTACATTCTTCCAATAATAATTCTTTTATTTCTTCTGTTGTGCCAAAAAATGCCAAATAGTTAATTTCTTTATGGTTTATCGGCATTTCATTTTCATAAAAATTAGAATAAATGTATGTATCTACAGCTTTTTCTAAATATTTTCCTATAAAAAGACTGTGGCTTGATAATGGAAATTGTTGTACTTTAGTTATTTGTTCTCTGTTTGATTCATTATTTCCTAAAAATATATACAATATATCATACAGATGCAGTCAATTGTTACATTATAATTGATTATTTAAATTTAAAAATAAATAAAAAGGTATTCACAATTAATTTTCTGAGTAATTTCAAATTTTTTAGATTCCAAGCAAAGCAATAATGTATTTGTTTTCGTTTTAGAATGTGTACTTTTTATTTTGTTATGTGTGTAGAGACTTTTTAGAGTATAAATAAAGGTTTTTCTATTCTTATAGCTTGCCTTACACTCCTAACTATACTTTATCCACAGAGAGAATATAACTACTTATGCACATACGACTGAATGTCGCTTTCTTATATGTTACACTCTCCACTGTATTTGCTATCCAATTCATTTGTATACAGAGTAGTTACACCGATATACGTTCGAAAATATGACTACTTCACTCTGTATAGTCTGGGTAATGTAGTGGTAGTGAACGAAGAGTTTATGTTTTTGTACCTATTTTTCTCGGTGTACGGCTTATAGATAGTATTGGCTATCCTAGTTCTACAACTCTTTAGATCTCAATCTCATTCCTCTTATCCTTTCATATCAGCTACCTTCACATCACTCTATATTTTATATATTAACTTCTTTTTCAGTCTTACATCCCCTCCACCTACTACATTAAATTTAATAACAACTCTCATTGTCTCTTAATCATCTTTCTTCAAAACATGTACAAACCAGGCGCAAATAAAGTCTGCATTAACAAATTAAAAAAGTTTCTATATATTATATATTTAGAAGTAGATATCCCTATACTTCTTTCACTCCATTAATGAAAACAAAAATTAATTTATTGAGTTAGTTATAATAGGCTAACACTATTATACCGGACATCTGCAATAAACATGTACATCATAGTTTACACCTACAAACCGCCCCAAAATAAATCAAAGAATTACAATTTAATTGTGAATGTATATAATATTAGTTTTGGTCTCGAATTAAAAATAACAATCCTAGGGTAAACCAAATCAAACTTATAAATATTACAGCATAAAATAATAATACTCAAGTAATAGTACATATAATTTAATTTTAAAACACAGTGTAACATATTTCCTGTATAATAATAATAAATACTATAAACCAAAAACATCTCCCTTTTTCATTGCCCCCTATCATACTATTAATATTACCATTGATTATATATACTAGTATATATTATTAATGATATTACTAATGGTATATAAAATAATATATGTAATATTATATCATTGAAATAAGCTAAATAAATACCATTTTTAGTATTTTCCATATTTTTTGTAACAATTGTTTCCTTGACAATATGAGGAGTCTCTTGATTTTCTGTAAGATATAAACATTTTTTTTATTTCAATGACAATTACCTACTTAAATTTAGATAATTATTGCTAATAATTCTAAAACGTAATAAAACGTCATTTATTTAGGAGTATGCATATTATATAAGAGTGGTTACGAGAAGGAAATAAAACAGATTGGAAATGGCTAAATCTACGATTATTCATTTATATGGAAAGAACATAATATAAGGAAAGAAACAAAGATATAATTTATAAAAACAACTTGGTTATAGACTTTTTATGTGCCTTGCCATAAGGATAGAAACTTATTAATGCATTAATATAAGAAAAACATTATTAACAAATATTAGAATATATCCAAGAGCATAGATGACTCTTCCCATTAATACAGCATAAAATTGCTAAATTTTTTGATCATGTTATAAGGAAAAATGGGCAAGAAAAATAATGACTTGAGGAATAGTAGATGGAAAGGAAAATAGAGGCCAGAACTCTTAGGTTACTAATATTCAATTTAATGATAAAATTAAAATTATAGTAGTGGCCAATTACTATATAAAACAATAATATTGAACAATAGAGAACATGCCTCTTGTAGCCTCCAGAGCTAATACAAATTGGTGATTTTAGACAATGTTCACACATCAATTGGGCAAGAATTTCAAATTCTTGTACAACATAATATAACAATTGTTGCTTAATTGCCTCGTATTGTCTTTTGATGAGCAATGTTTCCAATCGCATGTTACTTTGGGTATAACTCTAACAGACATTGTGTCCGTAGTAGAAATGATTTAAAACATAGTAAAACGAGAAATATTACTAATTGTACACATACATAACTGGTCACAATATTTAAATCAAACTATTGAATAAAACAGTTCAAAGATTAACATATAAAATAAAACAAAATATAGAAAAATGTAAGTCATCATTAATATTAAAAGAAGCTTAATGATAGTATGAAATATAATTTTACTTTTAAAATCCACTGTTTCATTGTGTAAATCTTTTGACATTCGCCATGAATGTACTGAGTGATCAGCTGATCCAGTGAATACTATATCAGAATCTAATGGTGAGAACATGCCGCATAAAACAGTACATAAATGTTTAGAATAAACTCCAACAAGCATACATTTTTGCACATCCCAAATCTGAAATACAAATTATAAAAAAAAATAGTCCAAACATTTGATCAAATAATTAAATTTATTAAATTAAAAATTAAATACATTTTTTAACTATATTTTTATTATTTTAAATATTATATTTTTATTTCTATTCTAATAAATATAGATATAATTATTAAAATTTTAAATATGAAAATAATTTGTATTTTGTATATTATCAAGATTGTTTTTAAATTACTTTCTAGTCATTTTTATTAAAATTAAATGTATTTACAATTATTATTTCACACATATTTAATAAAAATAATATTAGTTAATAGACAATAACTTATTAATATACTTTAGCAGTGAAATCATTCGAACAACTCAATAGTATTAAATTCTGATGAGGGCTCCAAGCTAGTTCATTAATTTTCTCTTTGTGCCCTTTGAACTCTACTACTAACGAAGGTTTACCATCTAAAAAACATGAATCATACAAGTAAAAGTTCAAATATATATTTTTGGTGAACTAATTACCTTCATTTAGTTTATGCACTCGGATGTAGTGTGAACTTGAAGCAAAATAATTTTTATATTTGGACTCTTCACTGTAATCACAAGTTACGTGTGTTGGATGCCAAATAATACACTCTACAGATTGATCATGGCCATGTATTACATGTTTAAGTTTTAATGTATTTCCATCCAATAAATAAATGCTTCTGCAATATAACAAAAATGTGAATAATGTAATTTAGATTTTATTTTTTATATACAAAAATACCCATTGGAATTTCCTATTGCAACTACATCATAATCCGGTTTCCAAGCCATTTCAATGCGTAGAACATGTGTTGTAAGTTTATTTTCAATTTCATTAAATTCAATATATTCTTTCAAATTGTGTGGATCTAATATATATATATATATTCATTTAAATTTAGTGTAGTTATATTTAATACATTAATAGTAAATAAATAATCTAATAAATTGTAAAAATATTATTAGTACCTATTATGTTAATAAATGTCGAAAGAGTAAACTAGACAATGCAATCTAAACAAAAGTGGGAAGTTTGATTGTGGACATTCCTCCTTCATCCTTTCAGTCCTCGGAGAAATTAGTGGTTTATTATACTTAAGATTTTAATGCAATGATATTGCATTAGAAAATATGATTCTGAGCAAAACTTAATATATTACAATATACTATAGTAATAATTCATCCCAAAATTTTACATGTGTAAATTACCAATGTAAATATATAAAAAAAATTTCAAGTTTCGATTTCAAGAAGTTAAACTGTTAAACCCATAATTTAAGGTAATATTAAATATTTTAGGAAAACACTCCAGAGCTTTTTTGGTAGTTTTTCATCTCTCAAAGAAAAACTTTTGAGAAATTCGAAACATGAGCCACATAAAGTACCAAGTAGATGAAATTTTCATCGAAAGCGTACCCTAACTTATGGTAATTTGACTATTATTACTACCCAAAAGTGTTCAGACTTTTGCCAACTAAAAAATCAATATATTTCATACCTTGTTTGAAAACATTAGAAAAAATTGACTGACTATTTTCAAAATATTTTGTAATTAAGTTAAATAGTATAATACTACTTACAAATAATGTGTTTATTCATAACATATTAAATACATGTGAAATTTTCATGGAAATATTATAATTTTTAATTTATTGATTTTAACTAATTGAGTCATGTAATTAAACAAATTAAAACACTTCCACACAGATATTGTTCTCATCTATTAATTATTAAAATTTGGCGGTTTTACCATAAATGTAGATCGAATAAAATTATCCCACGCAAAGCAAGTATTACTAAATGTTTCCTGTTGGATGGATTGTAAAGACAAAATACGCAGGAGTGGTCTCCTCTTAAAAAAGTATTTTAGATTCTGAGTGAAGCAAGGAATGTATTGGTTTTACAAATAATTTTTTTTTATGTATGAAAACATTTTTTAGGGTAGAAATAATGGTTCGATTATCACAAATAGACTACCCTTTCCATACCAAATATTATCTAGTTGATAATTTTTTTTATCATTTTTCGAATTTCTCAAAAGCTTTTCCTCAGGAGAAGAAAAAATTGGTCGATTGGCTAAATATAAAGCTTTGAAATTTTTAAAAAAATTGTTTAATGTTACATTTTATTTTGAATTTAACGGTTTGAAAATTATATAGAAGCCTGCTTATATACTATTTAATCTATTTACAAAATATTATGAAAATCGTAGGTAACAACTTTTTTTATAAGCTTTTAAAGTTAAAATCTTTATGATATTTTAAGTGTTTTTAATAATCTGAAAACATTTTTCTGGGTATAAATAATGGTCAGATTACCGCAAATAGTGTATACTTTTGATCGTAAATTGCATCTACTTGGTACTTTAATTGACTCATTTTTCAAATTTCTTTAAAGTTTTTCTTGAACGAGAAAAAATTACCAAAAAATAATGGAAAAATGTAAATTGTAATTTTGACAAAAGGACATGAAATTTTTTTTGTGTATTCTTATAGATAACCTTTATACGTTATAAAATTTTAAAATGGATAGGTATATTACTTAATATAGACCTTTGAAATCGATCCAAAAATGTTTATTATTATACCTGCAATTTTGGATTTAATGGTTTGAAAATTTTATACAAACATAATCTTATACTTAATCTAATTACAAAATATTTTTAAAATAATAATTCACAATTATTCTTCGCTCAGAATCATATTTTTGAATGTAGTATTAATGCATTCAAATCTTAATTATAAAAAACGACTTATTTCTCAGAGGACTGAATGTACGAAGGAGGAACATTTAGAATCGACATTCCCGCTTTTTTGTTTTTCATGATGTAATGACACTATATTGCAGTATGTAACGAATTAATCGTGTGCTTGCTTTTCCCATTTTTTATTTTGGTTTCATTTATGTAGGTATAAAAGGTTTTTTAATTTATTTTAATTTATAGGTGAACATTAATTAAACAATAATAACATTAGTATTTCTTGTTATACATTATAGTCTATTTATTTTTTTATTATTATTTGCTTGCATTGAGTCCAAAAAAAAAATGAAACTGTACATAAAAAAAAATAATAATACGTCTGAAGCATGTAGGTATGTCAATATCAAGAGATCATGTAGTAATTTATATTATCTGTGATAATTTCACATTTTGCATCAATATAATAATATTAATAATTAATAATATATTAAATGTACCTATATTTATTTTAACCTTTGTATACATTGTATGTGTACTTCAGAAATATTTTCTCCCAAAGCCCGAAATTTCTCTCTACAATCCTGCCTGTTATTGTAAATGATATAATAGAACCATCTGTTTCACAATGATCACAACCTCACCAAGTACACATTGTTCAATTTATAAATGAATGTTTTTTATTTTTATATATTTATATAAATAAAAATGAAAATAGCTGTCAAAATATTAATGATAAAGGTTTTATTATAGGCTTATCTTAACAGATACTGACAGGTTGTAAATTCTTGACTATTTAATTACATTTTTGTGTGCAATTTTAAAAATATAAATTATAATAGTAATTAGATTTTTCAATAATTGTTTGGCTTATCAAAATTATTTTGTACAAGGTACTTAATAATTTGGGGGTACCAGATAAAAATTACAAATTCCCATTATAAACACAGTTAACGATTTCAGCATAAGTGGTTAAAATAATTTAACTGGCTAGCATATTCTAGTGTAGAACTTAGTACTTTTTGTAAATAATATGTCTTATATAGTAGATGTGGTGGCTAAAATATTAATCTTAATATCCCCCCTTTAGAAAATCTTAAAAACCTTGGTTCACAAAGTAAAATTATTACTGTCATACCACATTATCATTAACAGTATAATCTAAAATATATAGAAATAAATCAACCTAGTAGTATACAATATTTAGTTTCAGATTTTTTTTTAGTTAATTTATATTTGTAGTAAATAATATATATTTGAGCCCAATTATTTAATTAGAAGTTGCGTGTTAGGCTCATTAAATAACTTACCTTTCCAAAGATTCATTTCGTTATAAATTATAATTTGTCCATTACCAACAGCATATAGAGCAAGCTTAGAGCTATCAGACTTCGAATTTGGCATAGGTGCCCAACATAAACGATAAATTGGATGAGATAATACAGTTTTTAACAAATTTACATTGTTTCTTTTTTTTGTTAAATTAAAAATACAAACACGTCCATCTCCAGTACCAAATGCTAATAAACCTTCATCTTGTGGATGAAATGCCAACTAAAATAAAATAAAGTTTTATTATTATAATATGAAAAAATAATAAATATTAAACTTACAGATAACACTTTTGAGTCAATTGAATAACTTAAAGTAATTAATTCTAATTGTTGATTATTAGATACATTCCAATAATAAATTCTTCCATCGCCAAGACCAAATGCAAAACTAGTTATAAATGTATAAAAGTTTAAAATTGTTATTGTATTGTATTACAAAATAGCCAGAAAAAATGTTATTAATTTACTCAGCAGAGTTAACTGGAGAAAGTGCAAAACAATACACAAAACCACCAAGTGTTGGTACTTCTAATGGCAATTCACCAGTCTCCGTTGTGTCAAATAAAGGTGTTCGAACTAATTTTCTGCCCATACACGATGACCATAAATAAGGTTTAACTGATTCACTTATTAAAAAAAAATAAGGTTAAATACATTAAAAAGATATATTACAATTTTTAATGTATATTTTACTTACAGATAATATGAACATGCTAAAGAAAAAATTACATCCTTGTGGGATTCACTAATTAATGTCACAACAGGTGCTGCATTATTTTGTTGTAATTCTACTTTAAGAATTTCACCAAAAGCTGATGAAATAATAATTGTTGTAGGTTTTATCCATTTAATGCAACTCCAAACTAAATTTGTTTTATTTCTGAAAAAAATTCAATATTACATTATAATTATGTTATTAATAAAATGTTTTAATCAATATTTAGCCAACTTGATTATTGAGGATTTGAAATTAACTTACATTCATTTTTCATTAAAGTTCTAAAGTTAAAACCATTTTTTTTTTTTACATTTAAATTCAGACCTATTCTTTATTCACATTAAGAAAATACCTCAGCTGCTGTTTTCTGAGTAACGAGTAGTTGTGTAACACACACTGACTAATAAAAAGCCACCCTTGGAAAAGAATAAGATGAATTTGTTTTTTAGGCTATCCTAATTAAATCTTTTTAAAAAAATTATAAATAACTTTGGCAACAAAGACAAAAATATTTTAATAAAAGTGTATATAGTTTTAGAATAAATATGGTTTGCTAGTTCTAGAATATTTACATTAAGAAGCCAAAGAATTAATTTTGAAGTTAATTCCAAACCTTTGATTTATTCATGTTATAAATAAAAATATAACTTTAAATAAGAATAAAATTAATAATGTTTATACTTAAAAATAGTTTTTCTCAGTGGCTTCATTGGTAATGATACTGTAGCTACATTATACATATCTAAACCAGCACGGCAAATATACAAACCAGTTTTATCACTAGCTGTTGATGCTAGTAATAAAGGTTCAGTAGTCTGATCAGAACTTAGAGGATTATAGGGAACTGGACACCAAGCTAAAGAAACTATATTTCTTTCATGGTAATGTAGTTTATGTAATATTTTGCCATCACCTAAAGACATGAAAATTACTATTTATAAAATATTTTATAAGTAATTATAATATTTTATATTTATTCATACCAGTTAAATCGTAGACAATTGTATGACCATTTTTACATCCTATAGCAATTATATTTTTACTATGGGGACAAGCAGCTAATGTTAAAGGTGATAGTTTAACAGATAGTGTATAATTACGCATTGTTAATGCTTGGATATCCCATTTGTGTAAAGTTCCAATATCAGATATTGCTATTACAGATAAACATTCATATAACCAAGCAACATCTAATAGAGTCATTTTTTTATTTTTTTTATTCTAAAAAAAAAAAAAAGTTATTTAATTATTAGGTTGAGTTTTAGTATAACAATAAAATTAGAAAACCATTGGCCAGACACAGATCAGCAATATTTCTAATGACAAATTTTGGTAATTAACCAATTTGATTGATTGAATATCTTACCAAATACTGGTATAATCTGTTAATCTAGATCGATCATTTTAATAAAAATTATGAATCAGATAAATCATTGTCTAAAACTATAATACTTTATAGTAGGCCCATCAAAATTTTTAAACTAGCTCGTTAAGATGACTTATTTTTCAAATATATATATTGATGACAATAAATGATTAAAAATGTTATAATATGTAATTGTGTAATAAAAATAAAATAATGAATTAGATGATAATTTAAATAATATAATTTCTTTATTCATAAAGAAATAAAATTATTAAATATTTTTTTTTTTAAATCTCAACTTACAATCTATCTACCATTATCAAACAATTTAGGTCTGCGTTTCTTAAATTTGGTCAGCTGTAATTAAAGGTTGAAGACCTCTGGCTTATGATGTACATATATTAAAAACAATTTATTATACTATTTAATATTCAACATTTATTATTATTATGTATATTGTATTCATAGGCATGCACACAGGGGGCCCACTGAGACAAATTTTAAATCTGGATACTATTTTAATGCGCGATTATAAGGGTTGAGATTTTATAACATTTGCATATTTTTTATAAAGTCTTTAAAAAGTAGCAGAGTAATCTTAAAATTTGTTTTATGATTAAGAGAACATAAATAAAAAATTTAATTTTACATATTTTGCGATTTTTCTTATGTTCATGCTATTTTTGGATTTTTATCCATTTTTAATCAAAATTGGTCATATTTTATTATTTTATGAAAATATCAATTTAACAAAGTGTGTTTAGATTATTGTAATATTGTCAATCAAATTTTTCAAATATATATAGATAAATCATAGACCGATCATGCGGACTTTTTGTCGCAGCGCGTTTGTTGTCTGGATGTTTTCCGTCAATTATAACTGCGATCGGCGATAATTTACAAATAAAAAGTAAAATTAAAATTTTTGTTATTTTTATTGCATATTTACCTATATTTTAGGAAATATTAGTGCATATTTATGCAATTTTAAGTGCTATAAATTCCCAATCCTAGTGATTATACATATTTATATTATGTAACGTATTAAAACGCGCGCATAAATCATAAACACGCGCATGTACACCAATGGTTAGAGATCTAAACATGTTGGCTTCAAAAATCAGCCTTATGGATGTCTACAGGTTACATCTATAGTACCTATATTATCAAAAATAAGTGAAATTTAATCCATTCTGTGATATTATGATCTAAGGCCGATAATACTTTATTATATAGTATATCAGCCCTGTTAGATAATATACAATATATGGGGAAATTCGACAAATTTGTAAAACTAAAATAGCTATTGGATAAGTCAACATGTGTCATTATTGCCGTAACCAGCTAACCTTAATGTTTTATGACTAGACACAACAATCACTATAAGTGATATATATACTATATATATTATAGTGTTTAACAAAAGATTCTTACCAAGTTTCATTTAATCTGTGTTATTATTTAGATTATATGATTATGTTATAAATTCGTAATGAAACCTTAAAATACTATAGTATATTTATAGTTTTATAAATTATAGAGAAACTTGTCCAAGAAGTCATGTATGTACAATGCGTAGATTAATTTGTTGTATGCACTTGGATCGTAAACAATTTTAATAATAATAGATTAATCCATGCATGGGCGCCGTTAGAGGTATGCAAGGGGGTGCATTGCACCCCCATGAATTTTAGAAACAAGGAATAAGGCCCCTTTCCCATAGACAGGTGTTCGACAACTGCACGTGTTCAGATATACGGGCTTCTTATGCTTTGTTCACATGGACGCGCTTATACGCGGTAACGACGCAAGAATCTCTTTTCGCGCGCCGACGCCCGTATTGAAATACTCTACATTATAATTGGACCGTTCACATGACACGCGCGTCGCAACGATTACCACATGTTTACGTGTCTATATTACATCAAAACGTCTATACGTGTATATAAAAACAAAGCATTTTTATTATTTTAATTCTTATAAATTATATAAAAAATGGAAATAGAAACAGATTTATTAATAAGTGAAATAGAAAAAAGGCCGGCTATTTGGGACATGAATACAAATGAATATTCTAACAGAACCGCTAAAAGAAAATCTTGGAAAGAAGAGTTAGTTCTTATTTTTAGTAAAATTGAAGACACGGAAGATCTGCTTCCAGGTCGTTTTTAACTATATCCAACAGGTCATCGAATGACTTGATAGACATTCGGAAATAATTAAAAAATTTATCATCATGATCTATAAGCCTTGGATATAAAATAGTAAAATGACTTTCTGAAATTCTTGTTTTTAAAATTGGATGAACCCAAAATTGTCTTTCTCTTTATACCCTTCGTTTCCTCATCATTCTGTGGACGGCCCACAAACACATAGCGTTTACTACATCCATTCTCGCTGTATAACTAAACACGACTTAACACAACTTAAAACACGAAACCATCAAGAAACCCGTATATCTAAGGTTAGGTAAATTTGCGTGGTTATCGAACGCGCGTCTATGGGAAAGGGGCCTAAAGAAAACAATTTTAAATTATTTTTTGAACAATAATAATCGAAGATGCCTATGTTATGTTATTGTGCAGATTTATTAGTTACATCGTTTGTAAATTGGGTATTCTTTTCAAGTCTCATTCTATGCAACCCCAGTAAATTATTCTAGTGGCGCCTATGAATCCATGAAAGATTTTTAACACATTGTTAGTCATTCAATGGTGATAAAAATTATTTTTAAATGAAAATACTTGTTTATAATCTGTACACAAACAATTCTGGTAAAGTGATAAGACAATAAGTAAAACATGACCAAAGAAAATTTAACATAATAAGGTATTCATTTAAAAATTTAAATTTGAATAATGTTTAAAAAGTAAAACATTAATTTATCATATTATTTAAAAAGTCATTTGTTTCTTATTTTTATAGTATCATAAATAACATGTTTTTTTTAATAGTTATAAAATTATAAATATGATAATAATTAAACAAATTACTTACTCCAAATGAATGTATATGTTCACAAACCATGCTCTTTACATTCCATATATAAATATTAATTTCATCTATAGAAGCCAAATAATATGCATCTTCTTTGATTTCAGTTTTATTTGAAAAAGATACAGCGCCAATACGTCCACAGGCTAATTTAGTGTCAAGTCTGAGGCGATTATATTGTAAATTATAGACACTGTTGCCCTCCAAACCTTTGACCAAGACTATAATAGTTCTTGAGCCATAGGCCAATAAATTTCCACATTTATTTATAGTCATAACATTCGATTTATACCAGTTCATTGACTGGGTAATCTCAAACGTACTCATATTTCTATAAAAATAAAAAAAAAATATAATAAATAAAATATTTGTAATTTGTTTATTTGCTTTTTAGGCTCACTCTGATTTATGATATGTAACGTTTAAGTTTTGAAGATATTTTCTTCGAGGAGAGGTGTTTATTAGCTACTAATTACAAAATACGAAGAAATTGGTGGATAAACAAATATGAGTACCAAATTCATTTTCGTATTTGCAGTCCGTATTAAAAAAATAATATGTATTTAAAAATAAATAAATAATAAAATATTTATACAAACCTTTAGTGGATCGTCAGAGAATCAAGAAACAAAAAATTAATATAATGGTCTATATTATTATTAGGTATAATGATATAATGATGTACATACGTATTATAAACTTATTAATACTAAAGAAGCACGAAAAAAAATTATAATTGATTAAAATACAAATAAAGCAGAAAGTTGTACAAACGACAATTTATAAGGCAAATTTGTAAATGTTGGCATAATAATTGTTTGAAATAAATTAATCAAGTAATTACAACAAAAGGGAAGAAGATAAAAGTGAAATAGTATAACGAATTTTTTAATAATTATTATAAATATTGTTTAAAATGTTTATAATATAATATTTAATATACCGTTAATACTTACTCAGAAAATAGGAGACACCGGTAGCGTTGCAACTCGAAACTTCGGAAGCCGCACGCGTAGAGTGTGGATTGTTAGTTGTCAGAACTTTAGTAGTTACTAGTATAGTCATATAATATAATCTATGGTATAGTCGTATTACCGTAAGTCATAGATAAAAAAGTGACTGTTACTGCTATAGATTATACATAATATGTATTATCACTTAATGCGCACAGATAATTTGATAAGGATTTCCG
The DNA here is from genome assembly GCA_013282895.1 of Eriosoma lanigerum. Taxonomy (NCBI): domain Eukaryota; kingdom Metazoa; phylum Arthropoda; class Insecta; order Hemiptera; family Aphididae; genus Eriosoma; species Eriosoma lanigerum. Next base: position 37,459,068 of record CM023357.1, on the reverse strand, counting down.
CGGGCACGGTAATTGTCAGATCGAGCACGGTAATTTATCGCTCGTCATTTGTGCACCTATTGCATTGTTGGGTCTGTCGACGGGGCAAATTGCGCCTGGTTCATTTTGTTCAGTGCGCCATCTTGTTCGCGTGTGACGCCTGGGTTGACGAATGTACTCCGTTAAGGGGCAAGCCGTTCGCATCGATAGTGCGCCGCTGTCGCCAACGTTCATGTTTTATAAAAATATTATCGTGAATTTAATGTTTTAGTTCTTTTTTGTACGAGTATATAATATTCATTGTAAACGTTTCGTAGAACAACAGATCCAGAATTTTTACAATAATATCGTTTGACATCTAGAGGTAAGTTATATTGATGTAGAATGCGGTTTATTATATATTTTTTTTTACGGTTATGCTTGTGTAGTTCTATGCGTTTGTATATGCAATTAGGCGTACACGTATACTCATTCGCACGCGCGTGCGCCGTACATAAACGATGACGTTCTATATATTTAAATATGTTTATATATATATATATAATATTATATATGACGTTTACTTTTCATAATTTTCTAGGCCTATCCGCCTATCGTATAGGGTATAGGCAACGTATGTCGCCGTAACCGTTATCGAAGACACCCGTGTCTGATATGTTGCGTATCGATAAATCCTAAACAAGTTATTGTTATTATTATCGCAAAGACGATTTCCGTAATCCACTTTTTACATGTATAAAACTTATTTTGATTTTAATTCGATTTTGGTTATAGATTTATAGTACTTTAATATATCCTTTTCGATTGTTGTAATTTTGACGTGGTTCACATATCACAGTCGAACTCAACAGGCCAAAACGACGACTACGCCTTCCATTTTCCATACGAAAGAGAAACTGAGAAAGTGAGAACTACTAATATATTTCACTAACATATTTTTATAACAATAAATAAATAATAATAAATATATATACTATATTAATTATAGGTATTTAATTTGCTTTTGTTCTTTGATAAACATGTTTTCTGATTTTCTTAGCTGTTTCCACAGACAATATTTTATATCTTGGAATCATAATAATTATTGACTAAATAAATAGATTACATGGTTAAATTTAAATTATTTCTGCTGTATAAAATTATTTTTCTTATAAATTCAAAAGTTATCTTTTTGCCAAACATATTACCAGATTTCATTATGATAATGTATTTAAATAGGTATGTTCTTTTCTTTACAAATTAATTGAATAATATTGTTTGGTAGGCATATTAGTTTATTTAAGGAAAAAATAATTTCTTTTTTTCATTCAGTTTTGTTCTGTATACTTTATTTTGAAATTAATATGGTTTATCCAGCATATTTCACTTTTAATTGGATATTTTAAGAAATAATAATCATATTTAGTAAGAGTAGAATGGTGTTAAATTTATCAATATGTACATAATATATAAATATTATTTTAATTATTGGAAAATTCATATTTTGTTTTGTACGATTATTTTTAAAAATAATATGGTTAATCCTACATACTCCAATTCTAATATACTAATAATACTTGGCTATTTTAAAAGAAATAATAATTGTGTTTAGTATTATTGATTAAATCATTATTTTGATTAAAGATTTAAAATTAGTTACAATATTTGTAATAATAAAATTATTGTAATATCATATTAATTATAAATTGTACTGAAAACAAATTAAAATCTTGATTTTAACTGTGTTAATTATTGATGTTAATATGTTACATTTGAACTGAATCATTTTAATTTGTAGGTTAAATCCTGTTAATTTCCAACAGTTTCTTTAATTTCCATAATAGATCGTAGTACAGTACTACAGTATACACAATCAACAAGTGATAATTACAATTTTTAATTCTCTAAATCTAGCATAATACACTAAAAATATCTATAAATCATCAAAAATATCTTTTTGTAAAGGTACCTAATTTGTTTATTGTTTGTTTTTTTTATATATAATTTAATGTATTATACATTTATAATTTTTAAAGCACAATATTAAAAAAAAAACTGTTATATATAGGTACCTATTTAAAATTACGTATATGTAGGTAGAATATTGTAAAAAAAATTAACACAGGCAAAAGCCAAAAAGTATTTTTCAATTCAATAGACGTAAAATATATATTAAAAAAGTCAAAAGTCTACAATATTTAAACAAGATTTTAAACATTTTGATTTCACAATTCACCTTCAGTTTTTGCTACTATTAAAAAGTATAGTACTGTTATTAAATTATTTTTGTATTATTTTATTATTTCTTCTATTAAAGTTTAAACTATTTGTTTATATATAATTTACCCTTAAAATAAACATTAAATAGCTCAATAATTATTTTATAAGGCTATTGACTAAACGATGTTAGCAAATTGGTTAAATTTTACATAGGTAATTAAAATGACCAAGAAACTATATAAAAAACTAGTTTTAATATAGTTTTATTTTCCCTTAATTTAGAAGTTCAATCTTCATTTTCTTAAACGTTATTTATATATCAACACTTCATTTAATAGCTATTTTATTTTATTTTTGTTTTAAAGAGAACCAAAATATGGAAACACTTCCAAGAAAACGTGGTAGGCCACGTGTAATTAAAATGGAGGAACACAGTCCAAAGCCTGAAGATTTAGAAGAAATATTACAGGAGATAAATGATGAAGAAATTAATGATTATGTTTATATACCAAATGGAATATCTGATGAATATGTGGTTACTAAAAATAAGAAAAATATCAACAATAATGAAGATGTTTATGACTTTGATGTAGAAAAGGAAGATGGTCCTGGCATAAGTAATTTAATGAATTTAAATGTTATTTATATTAAGTTCTTTCTTTAACCAAACATTAAACTATGTTATGTTAAAAGAAAATGTTAAAGCAGAAGATAAACCAGAGTCAGAATTGTTAGAACATGCTTGTGATATATGTCCCAGAACATTTAAGACACTTCCTGGTTTAAAAAGACATAAAACATCACATGATCGCAAGCCTCAAGAAAATAATAGTAATAACTAATAATAATAATAAATGTGATTTAATAATATATTTTATTTTTGTGATTCTAGTTCGAAATGATGAATCAATAAAAAAAGAAATGAATAGCTGTGATTGTTGTGGTGAAGACTTAGCTACTGCTCATACGGTTTGTAAATTTACAAGAATCATTATTTTAAAAATTAATTGTATAAATAACAAATATTTTAGAATGGTGATTTTGAATGTTATGATTGTGGAAACTTTTTCAAATTAAAAGTCAATATGGAACGCCATCAGTTAATGGTACATTGTTATGATGAAATTTTGAATTGTCCAACTTGTGATTTTAATTGCACTGACAAAGAAACTTTATCTCAACATTTGTATTCTCATGCTGGTAGGTTATTTAATTTTAACCCTTTTCAAATTTATTTTATTTAAATATATATTTTTAGGAACATCAAAACCATATTCATGTCCCGTTTGTTTTACATCATTCAGTAGAAAATATCATCTTGTACGTCATAATATGCAAACGGGTTGTGATGGTTCTGAAAAACCAAAATTTCCATGTCAAGTAAAAATTTAATATTACATTATTATTTAAACAAAGTATAAATTAATGAATTTATTTAAGGTGTGTGGTAAAGTTTTTAACCGGAAGGATAATCTCCGAGAACATTTACGTGCTCATGCTGGTCAAACTAAGAAGAAGCGTACTTATAATTGTGAATATTGTAATAAGGAATTTGTTGGTTCAGCATTGTTAACTGTTCATAGAAGAAGTCATTTAGGTAATTTTGTTATTTGGATAGTTTTTATATTCTTATATTATGTTAGCTATATATTTTATTTTATGTATATGTTTATGCTAACATGAATACTGTAGGATTGAAATCAAAGGTAATCTATTCATTCATCAGTTTGTGATTTTTGATAAAAATATGATATTATATTAACTACTAAAATATGTATGTATTTTTCATAGGTCATAGACCTTATCAATGTGATTTATGTCCAAAACGTTTTCCGTCCAGTGGAGCCATGAAGAAGCATCGTAGAATTCATACTGGTGAACGGCCATATGAATGTTCACAGGTATACATTTTATTTTATAATAAAATATTTCTATGTATTTTTAATTACATGTTTATTTTAGTGTTATGCTAAATTCGCAGCTAAGGAGACTTTAAATCGTCACATTAAAACACATACAGCACTTAAACCACATTCATGTGAGTTTTGTGGTAAAACCTTTATACAAATTTCACAACTACGCGCCCATTTATTCCATCACACAGGTATAAGAAGAAATATTACTAGCTATAAATAGAGACTAAACTATTAATTTTAGGTGAAAATGGTTTTACATGTAATACTTGTGGCAAATCATTCAATCGACGTTCACGTTTAACGCTTCATGTCAGATATGTCCATGAAGGAGCTGAACCATTTATGTGCAACGTATGTAACAAAGCGTTACTAAGAAAAGAAGATGTACAACGACATCATATTGTTCACTCTGGTATAAAAGCTCATGCATGTCCTATTTGTGATAAGCGATTTGCGATGAAATCGTCATTGAAAATTCATTTGTTGACACACACTAAAGAGCCTCCACGAGCATGTGATGAATGTGGTCGAGCGTTTATTCGTCAAGATTGTCTATTACGTCATATGCGTTCTAAACATAGGGATATGTTAGCAGAAATCATGGCAGATGCAGAAAAAAAAAAACTAGAAGCACAATTGTTGGGAATGGTAAAAAAAAATATGAATAATGAGAACAAAGAAGATGACATTGAAAATAGAGATAGTGATGATAATGACGATGACGAAGAAAATGAAAGTATTGATGAATTAGAGGATAATGATAGTACTACGAGTGAAGAATCTAATCAAAACAATGCATTGACAAATTCATTAATGGAATTATTAACCGTACTAGTAGATGAAAGTACACTTAAAGAGTTTGGTTGGCCAAATGTAACAGTCGATCATTTAATTGAGTCTGTGATAAAGTAAGTCAATGTGTAATATACATATATTTATGTAAAGTATCTTTGTCTTTTAAATAATTTTTTTGAAAAATTATTACTGTATAGTAAATGTAATATTTATTATATTTTTTGATTTATTTAATATCAAGATAACATAAAACTATAATAAAATTATTTAACGTTTATAAACTTAATAACAATGTAGATGTCAAAAATGTTTAACAGAAATGTTGTTGATATCTGTATAAAGTAGGAGGTTTAAAAATTCTGACTTGGCATAATTTTGATTATAGAGCAATATTCTTCTGGCTCTCGGTTCAAACAGAATAAAAACAATCTTATTTATTTATTCATTTCAGTTCTTGAAATTTAGAATTTTAAAACATTTTCTTTTTATATAAGATAATATAAATAATACAAATATAGTTTTAATTTTTCTCTGAACGTTTTATATCAGATTTGAATATTGAAAGAAAGTTTAAATATAACTTTATAAACAAAGCAAAAATGAACTCATTTATTTTCAAAGACTTAAAAATTTGTAAAAAGTATAAATATTTTTCTCTTTGCTTTGGGACAATAATATAGCATAATATTGTACAGAAAACATGTTTTTTAAAATTTAATTATTCTAAAATTGCTAAACAAAAATCTAAAATATTACCTAGATTTATAGTTATGGAATCTGTCAGATATGGACATCTACTAAATATATTATACTATGTAATATAAGTAGTTAATAATAATTATAAATATTTTATATTAGGAGATGTGGACAGACACCTGTGGCAGTTGAAGATGTTCCATATATGTCTAGACTTCGGGACAATTCTAAACAATTATTTTCAATCATCATTGACGATTCTGCAATCCAAACTCTTCTCGAAAATCAAACAATTGAAGAAGTAATTGAACATGTGTTGAAATTAGCTAAAGCATAATTCTACATTTGACCAACAAATGATCATATTTTTAAATATTTATTGTTCAGAACATAATTTTTAACTAAGGTTAAGTTAGTGTCTGTGACCATTAATCAGTATCCAATATTATATTTTATTTTTAAGCCTTCTTTTATTAAAAATACAAGATGTATTTTAAGATTATATATTATATCTATATATAATATTAATAATAATATATTGTGGATAAAAGTAATTTATATTTTTTAATTCATTTTTTTAAGCAATATTTTGTTTTATTTATTTCTAATTCTTATAGAATACAATTTTTATATACAATTAAGTTATGGTATGGTATGGATTAATTTGAATAAATAATATAACTATTTATAATATGAAATGTATATTATGCAATTTATTATAATTTTTACGTTATTACTTTAGAAATCGTTATACCTTGCACATTTAGCAATAATTCTGTTTTTGTCTATCTACAGGGAATATTGCAAAATCATAGTAACGCACAACTCAAATTGTGACATTTGGGTTAAACTTTTATTTAATTGTAATTTTAAATTTAAGGAGGTCAAGTTTTTTTTAGATTTTTACTAAAAATTTTGTAATAATGTTTTAAGTTATTCATATTATAAATGTAACTTCATTGTCAAATTATAATTTGTATTTTGAATATTTTTAAAATTATTTTCTGAATTCTAATTTAGTAAAAGCATCACAACTCTCAAGTTTAATAATAGCATGATTTCTTGTTAATGGGGTCACACTATGTATTCATTCGTGGTTTGGGATTTATTTTAAAATATAAATATTAATTTGTCTAATTTCATGTTCTTTGATATTATAATTTTATTGCCCTTCAAAAATAGGTTAAAAATTTGTGATATTGGTTATTTTATAAAAATGAAGAAAAAGGAAAGAGACTAAGAGAATAGCTGACTAGAGTAGGTGTGGTTAATGCATTTATCACGAACTGTCATAACCTATCTTAATTTGTAGTATTTATGTAAACGCATATGAATCAACTAACAGAGTTAATAAAAAATCATGCTACCCAAAAATTATATTACAGGATTTAAGTTAAACTTTCACTAGATTTAAAAAGAAAATGTCTAATATTGTCTTATAAACTTATTTAAAAATATTGTTTAACAGTGAAGTTACGATATAAAATAAAAAATTATTAATTGTTTTACTATTGTCAGACGATATATTAAAAATCCTACGAAAATATTAAGATTTACCCTATTTTTAAATTAGATAATAAATCAGAATTTAAAGTAATATAAAGGACACAATTTAAATAATTAGTATAATAAAAACTAATTAATAATAATTAATTACCTAATAACATCCTTTTCTCATATTATAATTAAAGAGCCAGAAAAGTGCTGGTTTTATTTATGCTTTACAGGTAGAAATTGACTTTTTCACAGTTGCCTATATCAGCGATACTCAGCATTTATACTGCGGAAAAGCCCAAATTGGATATTTAATCTTTTAATGGCTCCTAAATATTTATTTTAGCATGCACACTTAGATTACAATTAAAAATATTGATCCTAAATGATTTATTGATGACCCTTTAGGTTAGAAATCACTGATCTACAAGACATAGAAAAGGAAACAAAAGTAGATTGTTGATTCAGTGATTGTCTGAAAACTTCCATAAATTATAAGACAAAGACAAAAACAAATAATAAATATAATTGTATATAAATAATTATTACTTTGAAAAAATATTTATTTATTTTTGTTTCACCAAAAAGAAATTAAGAAAATACATACAAAATTTCACAGACTTAATCTTATAATTGAACAATTTACATGTATAGAGAAAGAAAATAGTAAAGCTTCATTTTATAAAATAAATAGGAGAACATATAAAATTGGGAAATTACCTTTATTAAATGGTCACAAGAATGTATTTATATAATTAAAAATGTCAAAAGTCATAGTTTATATTAAATAGTAAACAGTATTTGAAATTATAGTTAATATAACCTTTAATTGAACATTACTAGATGATTTAACTTATTTAACCGAGTAATTTATATTTAATAAATATTAAAATAGCTAATCACATTTAAAGATTTTTATGAATGTTCTTGAATAACTCTATTTAATTCTTCATCTCGTTTTTGTTTGGTATGTGACATAAATTGATCCAATTGTTGGTCTAAATCTTCTTTAGAATATACATGTTCTTTACGAGAAAATGAATCTCTGGAAAATATAAGAAATTGTATTCCATATTGAGATATTGTAAACTTAAGTTAAAATTATGTACAAAACTAATACAAGGCTATATAAGACATAAAACTAGTTCAGTGAGCATGTAAAGCCAATGCTCCCATTGATGTAACTATCTTTTATTGAATTTTAAAAATATTACTAGATTAATTATTTTATTATTCTGATCTAGAACTAAAATACTTTAATATGAATTGTGCTAAAAATATTTGTATATTTTTATATAAATAAATATTATTACGTTTTTAGTTTTTTATTTTAAATGGAAAATCAAATACATACAGGATATCTCAGTAACTACGTTATCCGAGTTATAGGGTCTTAAAGTTTTAAATAAAATTGAAAAATTATGATTTTTCTTCGTTTTGATGATAAATTGAAATGGAGATTTCTAATATTTTGAATGTTTGAACGGAAAATTGTGTTATTATACTAAAACAAACCTTCAATTGACTACATTAAGGTTTCCTGGCATAAAATTATCAAAATATTGGAATTTTCCATTTATCAAAACCAAGTAAATCACATTTTGCCATTTTATTTAAAAAACTGTAAGATCCTATAATTTGGCTGATTTTGGACATAGAAATAAAAAGTCCAAAACTTTCGAAAGTTGCATTGCGCATGTACAAATTGCGTTGGTGGAAAATTTTATTGTACTAAAATAAAATTTCAGAAGGCTACAAGGCTTAAGGTTCCCACACTTGTAATCAATAAAATATTGTATTATCACCATGTACAACCCTATAACATAGTTGGGACACCCTGTATATAAGCAAATACTATAATATTGAAACAAACTTTTTTAGTGGCTCTTTAAAAATGGAAAATTTTGTAAATTGTAACTTTTGACTCTTCCACCTAAAAATGTTGCCAACCACTGTTATAGACTATGAAAATTAAAACTTTTAATATACAATTTTTTTAATTAAGACAACACTACATTTGTATTTTTTGTCTATACAACAGGAAATATAGCAAAATAAACAGATATATTATGCTATATAAATAATATAGCTGTTACTTAAAACTTAAATTGTGAGATTTGAGTTAAACTTACAGATTAAACAAACATTAACAAATTTAAAGAATAAGACATTTTCAAAGTTCTATTATGGGCTTTTTGTAAATTGTCATATGGCAATGAACTTAAATTTATTTAAAATATGAAACAAATTAAAATACTTTATAACTCTGTTGTTAGCTCTGGAAAAATTAAAGATAATAAGTAACTCTTTATGAAGCTACAGGGATGAACAAGAAGTATCTTATCATACAATATCCCAGTAGCAAAGCTACCTATGAGACAAGAAGACATTGTCTACCCATTTTTTAAAATTGATATCATATATATATATATATATATTTTGTCAATTTGAGTTTTATAATTATATTAAAATGTTTTTATAAAAACGTATTGTATTTTATTATAAATGGATACTTTAGTTTATAATAGTGATATTATAAAGTTTACATGCATAAACCGGTATAAATAGGCACTGTCGGATCAAAACAACACAATAGTCAATAATATTGTTATTTTCTAGATAATAAAGACAATGTGAACAGCATTAATTATAGAATAGAGTTTAGACTTTTCTATAATCAGAGTCTCATACTTTAGGACATAAAGTATAGTGGGTTCTTAAAAGAGAGGTACCTCGCGCAGTGAGTTAATGAAGACATGTTTCACGAATATTTGTAAATTGTAATTTAAATTTATTAATGTACCCGCATCCCATTAATAATGTACAATAATGTTCTTATCGAATAGTAATAATATATATTTAATTTTAATACTAAAATATTTGTGTATTATGTATTATGAATAAAATAAGTTTATCCATGTATTTTAGTTTATATAATTTTATTCTAAATAAATTATTTTAAATTTGTGTACCCTAATCCTAAACCCAAGCTTCGCCACTGCAATATACATTTGTAATTACTTACAATAGTAATAATATATACTGTGTACAGTGGATATTTTTTTGGGGAGAGCCTAAAAAATATTTCTCATTTTATGCATTTTAAACATAATTGTTTCACTTTTGTTCTAGGTCATTAAAAAGCAATTGAATAATTTTAATAAATATTTCAATTATAAATACTATAGGCATACTAACACTAAAACTATAAAATTTGTAACATAATTTTGGGTTCTAAGAGAGAGCTAGACCCCATGGACTCCCTCTGTAAATCTGTCACTGACTGGGTATCTTTGACAACTAATTTCCCTTTATAAATCAATGTTAATAATAAACATAGTGGTTAAAGATGAAAAATGAGCACAAAAAACTGTTTTAACTGTTTCCTTAGTGATTATATTATTTTGGATATTGACATCTTTTTTCAATTATCGAACTTGACCATACCTCCTATATAATAATATCATTAATATTGATAAAAAGGAATCAAAACAATAAGAAACCAAAAATATTTGTTGTTAGTTGTATTTAAAATTAAATTAACAATAAGATGTAGAGAATGTAGAATGGGTTAAAATGTTTAAAACTGCAATGTTATCATAACTTACTTTTGTTTCAATGATTGACGTTTTTTATTTCTAGATCTAGGAACCTGAGTAGAGCTTCTGTTACTTCCATTCACATTTACATTAGAAGTAATTAATTCTTGTACTTTAGTCTTAGGACGCCCTGAATACATGTATTATAATTTATAGACACTTTGAACATATTATTATTTAAAATAATCTTACGTCGTCTTCTTATTTTTCTTCTATCTTCCTTTACTAGAACTCTACCCATAGTAAGTCTATCATGAACAGGAACACCTAATCTATCTGATGATCTTATCATGTCATGCATAATATTATTATATAGGTGACTGTTAATATCAGGTCTTGGAGGAGGTAATGGTGGCAATGGTACTCGAAGACGTTCTCTGTTCATGTATTCCTTTAAAACAAAATCAAATAAGTACATTAACCAAATTATTCGTTCAAAATTATTTTTAAAATATTGCAACTGAGTGGGGTTGAATACTGTGGATAGATAAATCAAAGAAATGACATTTGCAGCAGTAAAGTTTTTCTTTTATAAGAGAATACTCTACCCGCATATTTTTTTAAAATAATTTTCTTTAAACACTTAATATAAAAATAAAAGGGAAGAATATTTTTTATTTTTGTCTTATGATTTTTTAGTCTCTTAATTTCTGCTATTTCAATTCTAGATGGTGGAAGGTAGATGGTGAATTCGCTTTCATTTGGTTCTACGTCAGTCCAAGTAAATGAGTCTATGGGCTCCTTATAATTAAGGAGGTTCTCAAAGTAGTCTTTCCATTTATCCAAGATATCATTCGAGTCTGTAATTAATGTACCATCACTATTTTTCAGGAACTTTTCTTGTTTCTTAAATCCCTTCCTATGGGCATAAATATTTTTGAATAACTGACGTGGCCTATTCATTTTTTGTTTCATCTAGCATATTTTTGGTGTAGCTTTTCTTTTCATAACTGATTACTTTGTTTACTTCTTTTTTGCATATTCTGTAGTTGTTTCCATTTTCTGTTTTAAAAAAGCTCTCATATATGTATTTTTAAACCATAGTTTTTTTGTTTTCCTATTACAACGCCAGATACATTGTATATTATATCCTTAACTTTTTCCTACCTTTTATCTATGGTGGCTATGATGTTAGTACCATGGTATCGCTGTTATTAAAATATTGACACAAAAAAAAAAAAAAAAAAAAAAATGAAAAACAAAAATTGATCAAACAAATGAGTGTAGTATGATTAATATATAATAAATTGATACACTTTTCTTAATACTTATAAATCTCAATAAAAAGGAACTTTACTTAATAATTTAGTTATTTATTTAAATTAGAATTAAATCAATTAATTTGTTTATCTAAATCGAATTGAATTAACTTTTCTTATAAGAAAATATAAATACTAATTTTGTGTTAGACATGAGAATTAATAAAAAAAAAATGTTCATTTGCAAATAACAAATCTTACAAACAACATAATGCAATTTTCTTAAGGAATTATATTTTTTAATCATCATAGATGGGTACCAAACTATAAACATTTAAGTGTTAAAACATACCTGGTTTAACAACAAGGAAGCTGCTACTTCAGGTCTACGCTCCATGCTAAATGAGAGTAAACGGTGTTTTCTTACAAGCTCATCTTCTCCAACCGTTTTGGATTTGTGTTGAATTTGAGTGAATCTACATAAAAATCAAATTTAAAAGACTAAACAAACATTTATTTACAGTAAATAATAAAAGCATTGTTTTACCTGTCGTTGAGACTCATGCCCGTATTTTTGACCAACAAATTGGTATTCCTTACTGATGACATGATAGAATCAACGGAAAATATCTCTACAAAAAATGATCAATTATGTGAAAACAACATAATTCTCCGTACTTAATACCAATGGTGTCTATAGAATTTTCCGAATTCGAATACAATTGTAGGCTATAAATCAAGAAAACGTGATAGATCTATAATATTACCTATCATTCGAGTGAAATATGTATATTTACGTAAAATGTTCTCTATATTTACCAAAACTGTATAGAAAATTAAAACTTCAAGCGAAGAATAACCGGGTAACGATCGAAAATCAAAGCGATTATGCTCTATTCTATGTAGCCAACAATATTAAACAAATAATAAGGCATTCGAGAGTAGTAACTAGTAAGTAAATTGTCTATAGTGTGATAAATATAATTGATAATAAGCGATTAAATAAACGATAGGTACTTTCGTCTGACTCTATGGTCTGTATACAAAATTCCAGTTAGTTTAATGCATTATGTTTATGGTCGAATGCTATCACTTTGCGTGGCAAAGAATAATACCGCATACCCGTTATAAATTATAAACCATTCACAAACATATAATATTATCAAAATACGGGTGTTTACCAGTTGCATAGAATCATAGATAATAATTAATAAATACATGGACAGGACACCACAAATTGAGGCCATTACATTTTTGCGGTCCTGAATTGACAGGCCGTTTGATTACATTTCCTAATCATACAATATAATAAATTTTTTTAATGTATATTTATACGTTTATAATTTAAGTTTCCATTATTTGATATTAAAATTTAAAATGGTGTTGGCTTAATTGTGTTAGTCAAAAACGTGCCAACAACGATTTAACATTCCCATTCCCCACTATAACTGTGATTAATCATGATTATAGATTATAAGATAAAACTATTTAAAATTATATACTATATACATTTATTATGTATATCTTAAATAGTGATAATCACAGATTAAGTAAAACGACACAAAAAAAAAAGATAGAATTATATTATATACACGGAAATCGATAATAAACATTACATGTAATAATGAATACATTTAAATTATAATTCGGCTAATTTTCACTTTAAAAATTGATATAAGTACCAAAACTCATGAAAAATTATGAAAAAATTTATTAATAGTGAAAATTTAGGGTTGCCGTTTAAATAAAAAAGTTAATTTGTGTATGCGAAATTCTAGTTTATTTTAAAATGTTATAATTACATGAAAATGTGTCTTATTATGTATAAAAATGATTTCATTAATTAGAACTTAGAATCTAAATATACGCTTTTAATTATATTTTTTTTCTACAGTATGAAAACCATTTTTCCGGTAAAAATAATGGTTCAATTACCACAAAAGAAATTTTAGTTTTTATAATTAGAACCTTTTTGATAAAAAATTTGCATGGGGAGTAATATGAAATGATGTGTTTATGATTTGAGGAGATACAAATAATTTACTTTATACTTAAAATATTTTACTTTAGTTTAATACGAGGTGTGACACAAAAATAACGAGACTTTCTTAATAAAAGTGGTTTGTTTTTAAAATTTTTCAATTTAATGATTATCACCTTCAAAGTAGTTTCCCTCAGCATCTACACATTGTTGCATACGTCATTACCATTGTTGAAAACAGTGCTGCCAATCACTTTCTGTCAATCCTTTTAGAAGTTCTGCTGTTTTCATTTTTACATCATCAACCGTTTGAAAATGGGTTCCTTTTAATGAACTTTTAATTTTTGGGAACAGGTAGAAGTCACAAGGTGCGAGGTCTAGCGAATAGGGGAGATGTTGAAGTATAGAAATTTTTTTTTCCATTAAAAAACTTTGAATTGAAATTGCACTGTGAGCTGGAGCATTGTCTTGATGAAGAACCCAGCCATTCTTCCACAGATCTGGTCGCTTCTTTCTAACACGTTCTCTTAATTTAATAAACACCTCTTTATAATAATACTGATTGACAGTCTGTTCACTAGGAACCCATTCAATCAAAATTATTCCCTTGATGTCAAAGAAAGTAATGAGCATTGTTTTAAATTTTGACTTGCTCATTCGCGCTTTCTTCATTCTTGGGGAATTCGGTGTTTTCCAATGCATGGATTGTCTTTTAGTTTCAGAGGATCATATGTAAATATCCAAGTTTCGTCACATGTAATAATGTTATTTAAAAAATTTGAATCGTCTTTGATGTTTTTTAAAGTGTCTGAACAAATTTCTTTACGATTGAATTTTTGATCCAAAGTTAAATTTTTAGGGACCATTTTAGAACACACTTTTTTCATGTTTAAATTTTCTACTAAAATCCTACGAACACTTTCTCTATCAATATTTACCATCTCCGCTATAGCTCTAATACTTAATCGACGATCGTTATGAATGATTCTGTGGACTTCTTCAACATTATCGTTTGTTAAAGATGTGGTAAGACGACCAGAGCGATCATCGTCTTCAATGTCTTCTCTTCCACTACAAAACCGTTTATGCCATTCAAAAACGCGAGATCGTGATATACATTCTTCGCCATAAACTTCATTTAACATTCGAAATGCCTCCGCAGCAGTATTCTTTAATTTAACAAGAAATTTAATGTTAACGCGTTGTTCGATTTTAGATTCTAACATGTTTCCGGCAATACTGCGTGGGGAGTAGTACATAATGACGTGTTTATGATTTGGGTTGTTACAAAAAATTTACTTAATACTTAAAATATTTTAAATTATTTTAATATTTAGGTCTTTAATATTTTGAAAAAAAAATTGCGTAGGGAGTAATACGTAATCACGAGTTTATGATTTAGGTAGATACAAAAAATTTACTTTATACTTAAAATATTTTATTTTATTTGATATATAGTTTTTTTTAATTTGAAAAAAATTGCGTTGGAAGTAGTACATTATGACGTGTTTATGATTTGGCTGTTACAAAAAATTTACTTAATACTTTAAATATTTTAAATTATTTTAATATTTAGGTCTTTAATATTTTGAAATAAAATTTGCGTGGGGAGTAGTACGCAATCACGTGTTTATGTTTTTGGTTGATTCAAAGAATTAATTTTATATATAATATATTTTATATTATTTTAATATTTAGGATTTTTAATTTGAAAAAATTGCATTGGGAGTAGTACATAATAACGTGTTTATGATTTCGGTTGTTACAAAAAATTTACTTAATACTTAAAATATTTTAAATTATTTTAATATTTTGAAAAAAATTTTCGTGTTGAGATGTTACATTTAAAACAGCTCTCATGGACTTCGGCAATATTTATAAATGATACTTGACTATAATACGTGTGTCTGACTAGTCACGAGTATGTACCTACGTTTTTATTTTTTTTCACAGGCACACACACTCACAGGATAGGCATATAATGTAACTAAATACTAATATTATCCTAAGACTACAGACGACGATTTCGTCCTTGATGAAAATAAAATACACTTGTTTTAGATCATCTTCTTCCTCAGTTAGATTCAAACTGCAATGACACAACGTGCAAAATTTAAACTTTCACCACTTCAACATACGTAAAACAGCATATTAATACATTGCGCTAGCACACGGACATAATCCTTTACCATAGATGCTTCTGAAAAGATAAAACTCAAAATATATCGTAGATATGAAATTCATCAACTGATTATTATTATACCAATTGTAAATTATGTAGGAGTACTTAATTTAATTATTTTAATATCATCAGTTATAATAAGTTAAAATTAGCTTAGTGCTAAGTAAAAATAAATAGTTAATAATAGTCGTTTTATATTTTTATTCATTATATCTACTATGCTAGTGGCTATTCATTATAATCTATATCACTTAAGATTTTAACAACATTCACCAAAACAAATTATAACTAATAAAGTGTTTTAATATCTTTCATACCTTTAATTTATACTATTTATTAAAATCTATTACAATTAAGTTTCTTACAATATGCAAGTTATGATATTATATAAATATTACTGAATAGTTAGTAGGTATAATTTACTTATTAAAATATTATCGGTATGAAATTAAAAGTAAAAAGGTATTATAATATCATTTACATACTATCATAATTACATGAATTATTTACCAAATAATTTACACTATTCATTAGAGTCTAAATCATTAAAGTTTTTAACACCATTCACTTTATAAAAAGGTTTAAATATTACTGACTATTTTTTTTTTATTGTGTATTTCAGTTATGTAAATATTATTTGTATCATATTATAAATAAACACATTTTTTAATATTATTCATACATTCTAATCATAAATACTACATTCTTCAAACATTATATCACAATTCATTTTTTTTTCATATTTCATGCTCTAAAACATTTGTACATTTAACCATTTAATCAAACACCTTTAAAATCATAAATTAATACCTCGTATTTATATCTACTAACTAATGCTTCCCTTTACCATTAAATGATGATATTTACTGTTTCAATTACATCATTTAATATCTTTCTGATATTTGTGTATATCTCCATATAATATGTAATCTGAATAATACCATAATTAAGATAAAATAGCAAGCTTCAATACATATCCCACCATTGCATCTGCCACCACTGTTACACAAAATGGCTGGGAAACAGCAAAAAAAGAAAGAAAATTAAAAGAACTA